>CM060844.1:59767500-60097500 GCA_030762175.1 Metallyticus violacea
AGCGCCAGATGTTGCTCTGACATCATACACACACACACACACACACACACACACACACACACACACATTTGGTGGATTGGGCTCATGGAGGGGGGATCTAATTCTGTTACACACAGGACCTCACCTACGCACATCGAAATTCATTTCTCCCTTCCTTGCATCAGGCGTTAACTGTTGAATGGCGCTGCATGATTTCCTATTCTGCAGTTTTTGGCCTATCTACGACACGAGCGCAGAGCAGATGATTAACAAAATAATGGCTTCGCTCCAACGTTAATTAGCATTTGGCATTCTGCGTTTACCTGCCTAGAAGTGAACATCAAAAGACTATTCACATTCATCATGTAACCTAAGCGTTTAGTTCATTGCCTGAGAACGTCTCATTGAAGTAGCAAATTATTATTATGATTAATGTGGTAAATTTATCTATCTGTTTATAGAGAAATGGAGCATCGTTGGCACTTGTCAATTATTTCCTTATTTTTACCAGCCACTGAAAATATTACTTGTGTCTAAAATCATCATTATTGAAGTTCCTATTGGTTTTGTTGAAGCAACAGTCAAATTGACATTATTACATATGACATATTAGTTTCTCCAGATATTCGATTTTATACAGATCTCGACTTCTCAATTTTAGTCAAGAGAAACTGGAAAGTAATTCTACCGTGACATGTTACTCTTTTTTCCTTATCTCTCTTATGACGCTCACCTTTCTATAACTTTTTTTTTTTGTGTATACAGTGTCTATTGCTAATTGGTCAGAACATGTAGGGTGTTATTTACTGTTGAATTGTCAGAGTAGTAGCGTCACCTTCCCTAAACGAGGTGCTTTTTTTGAGTCGCTTCACTGATATCGGAGAGTTACATCATTAGCAGAGCCCGGAAGTTAGGCAAAAGGTCTTTTGTTCAATCAGATAGAAATGAACCTATTTCCGTACATTTGCGATCGGTAGGCCAAGTTTTTATTTTGCCTTTTTTTGTGGGCCTATTTTGGCTTCTGTTGACTATTTTAAAGTTTAACACTTTTTCTCCCTCTCCTATTTTGGATCTTTGTGGAATTTTCTGCGATCATTTACGTGTTTTAAGAAGCACATAAAGAATTTCAAAATATCGAAATAAAAAAAAAAATACTAAAAAATTTAATGGCAAGTTCACCTTACATGAATATCTATTGAGAATCTTGTTATACTTTATTTCTTTTCAAGCAGTCAAACATTTTCTCCTCAACCCGTTCACTTAAGCTCTTTAAATAGCAGAACCTTCATTAGTGAAAGGAACGCATACGAATGCCAAGAAATAGAGAGGATGAGGGAAGTACTATAGTTTTGAATAGTCCTGGCGAACTGCGCGAACTTTGTGGTGAGGGTAACTTCTCAGTTTCATTAATTTAACCAACAATTGCAAGCGAGAAAGATGAGAGAGGTACACCTACGTAATAAACCGTCCCTACAATGTATTCAGTACGGAAGTACCGCCACGGGTGGCCGAGGTCGTGGAGGCGCGGACTCGTGAGCGGGAGGTCTGGGGTTCGAATCCCACCAGGACCGTCCTCCCTGACTGAGGTTTCTGCAGGTTTTCCTCAGTCTTCATAACCGGTAAATGCCGGGGAGGTATCCTAAACTTAGGCCTCGAACCTTTCCTTCCTTTAAAAAAAAAAAAAAAATCCTTTCCCAATATATCATTTCATTTCATGTATCATCAGTGTCCACCGCCTGTGGTGCCTCTGTAGTAAAAACGGGCGTTAAATACTACTCAAAAAGTACGGAAGTAAGAGAGATACTAACCTGATTCCCCTATAAACGCATTAACAGAAAAGGAAATCAACCAGAAACCACTGCGCAGCTTTTGCTCATTCGCCAGGACTATTCAAAACTATTTTTTTTGTCTTGATTCACATGTCCATGATGTCCTAAAAGGATGTTCTGTTGAAGCTGGTATGAGTTCTTCCGAAAGAGCTTGTTTTAAACGTTTCAGTGGAAGTAGAACGTTCTTTTTCTGACAAGCGGCTGACTATGACAGTTGATACCTTGAAGAAACTTCTTGTTACTTGTAACCAAAAAAGGTAAACTTAAGTACTTTAATAACATGATAAAGAAAGTTCATAAATAATTAGTGATATTACTCTCTGTTTTCACTTTTAATAAAGGCCAATTTTAATTATATTATTGCCTATTTTCAGTATTTTAATTGCCTTTTTGCCTGTCTAATTAACCAAAATAAATTCCTGAACTTTCGGGCTCTGATCGTTAGCTTTCTTCGGATAAACATCTTTTTACATTTGGCTAGGAGACCGGGCTAACCATTCCGTGCTCTGCGTTAACCGAACGGCGCCTCTTCGGTGTCTACTTAAAATTGATTTGTATAGCAGCAGTCAACTGTTTTGCTATTTGTATCAGTGCTCCACGTGTTTGGCTAACTTGGTAAATTCTTTTCGTTATAGTCAAACTGTGGAATTTACTTTGGCATACTTCCCTAATTTTCGGTGTTGATTTTGCAGAAAGTAGGTAAGGCAATTTACTTTGGTATACTATCTTGAATTTAGATGTTGCATCTTAAGATAGTAGGTAAGAAATTCTTTCTTATTGTAAGTAAAGCCATGAAAATTTCTTCTGTATGCATTCTAAAGTTAAGATATTGTTACAATTGTTTTGTATAAAAATTTGGGGGTAAATGGATTGTGTTGTTACATTTAATTTTAGCATTGTTTTAATGTGTCACATTTAAAATGTAATAAGAGAAATATCTCAATGTTCATTAGCTCATTGTAATTATGATTAATGTATACTTCCTTGGTATATTTCATTTTCTGAATAATTTAGGTGAAAAAGTGTATTTGTTAAACTGTTACTGTTTTAATGAATTAAAGAGCAATATTTTGCGTTCTTCTCGTGACATATGGTATAGAAATCTTCACTAATGCCTGGGAGTTGCTTTAAAATAGAAGGAAAAGTGGAGAATCAACGGGAGAAGGCCAATAATACGCAGCAATTACTGAAAAAGCAAACATTCTTCATGAAACAGATTAGCACAAGGCTAGCAAGGTAATTACAGAATTCCCATCACCGTCATCACCAACTCGTCTAACTGGGGCATTAAGTTTTTGTCAACAAATGAAAATAGATTCGATTTCCGGTCGGCGCAAAATCCAAGTTACTCCCTCCCAGCGTTTTCCTTCTTCTTATAAAGACCTTCGTTGTTGACAGATTCGGGTTCACTTGTATCGTAATTTTTATTCAATCCATCGACTGGAAAACTTTTAGCCTTGCTATATCTATAACCACTATTTAACAGCACGTAAGAGGAAAAATAAGAAAGACGAAAAGGAGAATAAACAGAATAAATAGGATAAACTTACAAAATTTGTAAGTAGAAAAAAGCTGCAAAGGTGAAAGTGTAAAAGAGTAGTATAGAACGTTTTATTGTACGTTTTACATGTATAGTTTACATACATACATACAAATCTTCACGCATACATATAAATATACAAATACTTCGATATATTTACGTCTTTCATTAATAATTTTATATATAAACACCTAAACATAAATGGAACCCTTACTCTTAAGCCCCCTTTCCATTTACTCACATCTCCTCTCCAACTCCCCCCTCTTCATTGTGGCCATTAACCTCCTTTGTGTCGGGTCTTCTCTAGAAATACTCCCAAATTGGTGAGTATCTCACATGCGCCAACACTTCCCGGCAGATGCTCAAACTTCTATTGGAATTCAAAAATTGCGGTGATAAATGCTCATTTCTTAAAATCTTCCGTTTCCCTGCATTCTGCCAAGATATGCCTCCAGGCATCGCTTTCTCCGCACAATGGGCAAATCCTTTCCCCGAGAGCATTAACTGTTTTGTTTCCTTTCCAAGCCCCTAATCTGAACCATGCGAGACCACTTCTTTCTTCCCTGCCACAGATATCTAAATAATGCCCACTCCCCCACAGTGAATGTATTTGAGCCTGCAGGTTAAGCAATACTTTTTCTGCGCATTTAGCCACAATATTTTATCTATTTATATCTCGCAAACGTCTGTTAACTATTTTCCAACTATTTCGTGTAATTACGCAAGCGTGAATTGGAGAGAGAGAAAACATAAAAACTAGAAACGAGGGAAAAGAAGAAGATTGAAAAGAAGAAAAGGGATGCTAGCCAAGAACGAAAGAAGAAATGACCAATATGCTTGTTTAGTAAAAGAAATAATAATAATAACAACAATAATAATATAATCAGGAAAACGAGAGGGATGGAAATGAAGACTATAGAAGAAGAGAGCAGTGAAGAGGAACAGATTGAGAGAAGAGAAAGGGAAGGACTGCAAGAACGGACGAGAGAAAGTATAGAATATAATGAAAATATTAATAATAAAACAAAAAATTGTTTGATTTATTTACCGACGCTCTTTAACATTGCGTCCCATTCAATTCCACGCATGAAACGACCAGCAAATTTTGCTCAGAGGTCTCTTCTTTCAGGCTTGAGGTTCTTTATCGTGCCGTAAATGTACGACACGGGACCCACGGCTTTACTTCCCTTCCGAAGGAAGCCCATATTTAGGATTTTTAGGCCCGAAAAAATCCATCGATTCTGACGGGATTGAGCTTGTGATCTTGGGTAACGAGGCAAAATAAAAAGAAGAGTGGCGATACATACAAAACGAAAATAAGAATAAGAATGAATAAGAACTGCTGGTATAAAAATGGAGGTGAAGTAACCGTGCAGGGAAAGTGACCTTGGCGAACCGTCAAGTTGGCAGTGAAAGGGGGTCATAATTGGCTAACACTCATCCCAGCGCGGCCTTGAAAGGTTGTTAGCCAAAGACAAAGCGATTGATGGGTGATTAACTTAATGAAAAGCTTTTAGCCCAACAGGTTCCGCAACTTTTATTAGAGTTTTAACTCGTTTATTTATCTCTTTCTCTATTTCGTTTTCCATACAGAGCACCGCCATTGTTCACAGCAAAGGTAAATAACGAGCACACAATCATCTATTAGCTAGTCAAGATGTTCAGGCATTACCAGCTAAAGTGATTCTTACAATAATGTGTATAATGATTTCTGTACTTGTATTTATGTAGATGTGCTAAACAACAAAATAGGTACAGTGGTTAAAGTTAAAAGTGTTATACATGAGGGGCGGTCATGTGAGTTTACGGCCTGACATTGAGGATGCAATGTTCATACTATCAGATTCTGAAAAGATTCAGGAATGTAAATATTGCAGTTCCTTTCGTTTATTTTAGAGAAGTTCCTTTTAAGTCAAACTTGTGCACACACAGCATTGTTCAAAGTTGAATGCAAAACAGCGCGTAAATGTTTAGCTAAAAAAGATTTTCACCTAATGATATTAAACAACGTATGAGGAAGCTTCCCGTTCATATTACGCCGTGAACGAATGGTCAAAATTATTTCGTGTAGGCAGAAAGTGCCTTGAAGATGGTCCACACGAGTGATGAATATATTTACACAAGATAACATCTTCCTTGTCGAAGATAAAGTTCTGATGAACCAAAGAAATAACTCCAAAGTTGGTTTTCCCTATAGGTCAGTGGAATGCCCCGAATTTCTTCAGTTCAAATGCAACTGCGCGTGGAATGTAGTCAATTGTTGCCATGATAACAAGAAGGATGTTTCGGAATCCATCATCATAGGGGAGGAAACCATGATTCTCTACTATGATTCACTTCAAAAAGATAACCAATGGTGTAGCGGAAGAATGGCATCCCTGTAGAAAGGCCAAAATCACACAATCGACGAAAAAGGTCCTTTTTTTTTTTTTAACTCAAAGGAATTCTGATGATAAGACTTCAAGAAAGAACACAATCAATGAAACTTTCAGGATCTGTATCATTGATCGTACAACTCAGATCTTGCCCTTAGCAGCTATCAGCTGTTTTCAAAACTTTAAGGACAGAGATTCATGGACAATAATGGAGTTGAAGAGTTTTTGCACACAAAGCTTTCGATTTTTTTTGTTGTTATTGAAACGCGTTGAAATAAAGGGAGATACGCTGAATCATTCACCTAAAATAGCCAGACCAGAAACTTTTATATATATATATATATATATATATGGAAATATTAAAGGACTTTAACCTTAATTTATGTTGCAAGTTTGTTTAAGGTTTACCCAAAATGCATATATCTTTCATCTGTAGTAAATTTTGCATGAACGAAATATCGCCTTCTAGCCCTAGGTATTTATTTGCACTTAATGAAATTATATAATGCTTTTATATGCTTTTAAATAGTTCCTCAAAACAATCCAAGACAAACTCATATTTATACCTTAAAATCCAGGGGGAAAAGGTTGGTGAAACAGTTAAAATAATTTCTCAATAATGCGCTTCCTATAAGCTATTTAAACCTTTATAACAGCAACCGAAATTATATTAAATATGTATTATTAGTTTGCAGCAAAGTCTTTAAAATTAGACAATTTCAAAACTATCTATAGCTAAAATATGTGACACAATATTCTTTAAAATAAAATGCGGTTTTAGGCTATTATATAAAAATATATCACTATATAGGTATGGTCTTTGACATCGACAGGATTGTCAGTACAGCGCAAGCTCATAGTGCAATGTAGACAGCTAAATCGAGAAAGGTATACTAATAGTCACTTTTAAATCTATTCACCATGTTAACTGAAATTTCAGATATTTTCTGCGATCACAGCAGGAGTGGTAGTTGTTATGACGGAGTTATGATGAATAAAACACTGACTGAGATCAAACAGAATCTTCATACATTCTTCCGGTCCAATATAACAATACTGTACGTCTTTAACACCGAGAAATGCTTTTCACAGATAGAGCCTCACATTTTATTCCTATGATTAAGAACTATAATAAAGAGAACGTTAGTGATTAAAGGAGAATTAAGAGTATGTATAGTTTTTATACTTTTCATTCCCTATAATATTTCCGCTTTTTCTCATAAAATATATTTTCTTTTCCTTTAAGTAAATGACCAAAAGAGCATCATATGTGCATAAACCTTTTTGAATAATGAAATATCTATATAACGTCTTTATAAAAGAAAATGCAAATTATGTCAAATTTCATGATCTTGTCTAAGAAAACAATGAAATTAATGTAAATTATAAGAAATAATAAATTAAAAATTAAATAAACTTTCGGTATCGTATCCAATATTATTAAACTAATATTTTAGCATTGCTGTTGTTTTAATGTATTTATGTCCAGGAAAAATATTTTCCAAATTGGAGATGTTGCGATGGAAAACGTATCTATATTTGTTTTATTCCATATGGAATGATCCGCCTGTAAAAAGTATATATTATTGAGGTGCTAAAATTTGAGTTCTCATTTTAAATTATAAATAATGCAAAATGACCTTCTTCCCTCTTTACACACAGAAAGCTTAGTGCTTTTCATGAAAACAGAACATGTTAATGAATTCACTGTACGTTTAAATTTAATGTGTGTATACAACATTATGTTCACTAAGTAAAAACCTAATGGATTATAGCTGTTCACACAGATGTGAATAATAAAACACTTAATAATTAATCATTATGGTCATATTTATGCGCTAATATATTATCTCCATGCTTGTTTCGAACTGCAGTTAAGACAAATTTAATGTCCCAGAACTTGCATAGGCTGAGAGAATGCATATATGGTAAAGGCATACTACCTGATTTGAATTACACGTGCAATGATTCTGTCTTTCAAATTTGTTCTTCATTTTCTTGCCTCATTGCCTCTCGCTTGCTTTGGTAGTCTGCTATCGTCCATTCTACTACTGTGCTTCTTTCTATCTTTTTCTGTATTCATTTATTCCTTCCTCAATACTGTCGAATTTAATTCTGTTCTTATATCTTCATTTCGTATTCTGTTCTATCTGGAGTATCCTTAACTTTTTTTTTCCCCCAAAAATCTCATTTCATTTGTCTGAATCTCAATCATATCTTGCTGTGTACGAACTCAAGTTTTACTTCCCTATATAGAGTAGCAATGCCATTGCTTTATGCATTCTGTTCGGACGTATTTTTATTGCATTGTTTTATATGTTATGCTGGGTTCATATGCATGAATATTGCTAGGAACAGGCGAAACCCGAGGATCTTAAATGCAGGTTGAAATCAGCAAATTTTAGAATTGCTTAAATACCTAGTAGCTCCATAAAATACAAGATATAGAAAATCATGATATATCTGTCTTTTTGCACCAGCGACGATTAACCATATGAATTAAAATATACCAGTGTAAATGCTGATCACCTGCATTATTTGTTACTTTTAATTTAGTTTTGATTTTGCTAATATTGTGGTGATAGCCAATCTGTCTCCACGCTTCAAGGGAGTGAAGAAAATTAAAACATTTATTTATTTATTTGCTCTAGCAATAGTTAAGGGGGTCATGAGGTCTTCTTCCTCACTTTACCAAGCGAAAAAAAAAAAGCACAAATACAAAGTACAATTTACATAATTCTATAAATGCAGACAATAAGCCAAATTAAACATATACTGCATGTAAATATTACATATTTTAATATAGTTAGAAAGTTGATAAAGATAGTGTTATAATTTCACTTGTTCTTCAATAATTTTTCTGGAGTACAAAAGGAGGGAGAAGGAGGAGAAGAAGGAAAGGAAGAATAAGGGAGAGACTAGATTCCTAGAGTTGAGATGACAATGTAATCTACTTTTAAATTGCTTTATTGTCCGACAATCCTCAGGAGGAAGGGAGTTCCAGATTCTGGGAACTGACACGCTGAATGAAGTTGAGTAAAAATATGTTCGAGTGACGAGGGATACACGTGTACGAAGGAGAAACGCTAAGGGGTGGAGATATGGCGTATAAGGGAATAGAAAGTCATACTTTCTTTTAGAGGTAGCCATGACAGTTGATTATGAAATTTGTGTCGCATGATCAAATTTAAGAGTGTTGAAGACCAAATGAACACAGACATTATGAACGCGCTGTAATATGTCGATTTGCCCAGTATTCAGATTAGAGCACAAGACATCACAATAATCAAAGTGAGGCATTACAAGAATTTGCATGAAATTCTTTTTGAGATTGAGCGGTAGATATTTTGCTATAGGTTTTAATATGTGAACCAAAGAAAGTATTTTATTGAATGTATGGGTTATCTGGCTATCCATTCTATAGCGGAGTCTATACGAACACGTAGGTTTTTGCCATGCTGGCACAATTAATTACATGAGGGTGGCACTTCGTTAGAGTTTATGCACATTTATGTCCCACGACTATAGCACGTGATTTATGTGATATAAGGCAAGTAAGCCCCGTTCCAGACCTTCCTAACTTAGAAAAAATCCTAAGCGGGTACCGGAAATCGGAAATAGAACCCGGGCCTCCCGCCCAGCAGTCAGCAACGCTAACCACTAAATCAAGGAGATGGTCATTAGCTAGCTAATAGAAATGCTTGAAACTTATGAAGCACTGAAAAATGTGAATACAACATTTCTGTAGGGAATGTTTAATAAAATGACGAGCAAGCTTTCAACCAATTATTCAACTTTTATATTCGAAACGTAATTAAAAACAGGAGCAAAATGTTAATCAAGGATGGTTTTATAGATTCACTCCTAGCAGTTAATGCGTTAGAAGACAATTGTGAAAGACAGTAAGTTAAATAAGACAGAAAATGTCATAATCTAAGTATATCTGTACAAAATATTCCAAACGAAACAAAAAATACAATTGGGATAAAAGTTAACCAGTCTAAATAAACGTAATGTGTACTTTTAACTGATTTTATGCTGATTTCAGAACTGTTCCTCGTTTTTTCTCTCAAGTACAGTTTCTGAATGGTTTATGTGGCAGCAAGGAATTAATTTATTGGGAGGGAAATTATACAATGCTGGTTTTAACCCTTTAGGTTGGCACAACTGTTCAGCGTCAGTGACTGGCCTTACAATCCTGGTGCATCTGAAACCATTGCGCTGCCAGAGCAGTTCTATGTTTAATTCTCTATCATAGTGCCCGAAGTTTTGATAGAAGTGTTTGAACAATCCTTTTGTGTTTTGTTTCATTTGCGGTGAGACAAAGAACAGACATAACAGACTTTGTGAAGAAAGCGTGATATGCACATTTCAAAATGAAATTGGGTATCCGGACAAACAATGGGCGCCCCTACAGTTTACTGTTCCTATGTTGAAGGTTGTGGATGAAAAAAGGCATGCCTATTCGCAATTTCTGATGTGGAGGAATCCATCAAAAATACGATAACTGTTGCTTTTGTTTCGCTAATGTTCAGAGGCACAGTGTCAGAATATTCCGTCATTAGTTAGACGAGTACATGGACCAAACCTGCCTGTGCTTGTCCCTCTTGCTGTATTCAAGAACAAAGCAGATAATGTTCAAGAAGAGGAAACCTCCAAGAAGTCTATAGGCTTTAAGACTTCCAAAACAAGACTGCAGAATTTGTTTAAGGAATCTGCTGAACTATTTAACTCCTGACTTCATGTAAAAATATTTTGGCGCATACAGACACAGAGGAAACTAGTTTCTGCCCTTTCTCTGAGAAAGATTGCTGGTTTAGGGAATAATATAAAAGAGTTACTTGGTGGCGGGCTTTCAGTTGACAAAAGGTGTGTAGCTTCACAATGGGGGTAAGAAAAAAATAACCAATAATAATATAAAGATAAGTTTACAAGTGTTCAAAATAAAGAAAACAGATGGTTAATCCACGATGCCTTCAAATTAAAGGGAAACTTCAAGGACTAGAAACTGGATAGACAAAAATGCCTTATTTTCTATGTAAATGATATAGCCGGGCAAGGAACAAAAGCACAAAAAGTGCAAATTTTGAGCCAGGGACTAATACATTCTGAATAATCCACTTGTAAGCTCCCCAATTCTTCTTTCACCATTATATACAAAACTGGGCTCGACGAAGCAGCTTTTGAGAGCTGCACCACAAGAGGGACACAGTTCAAATACCTTTCAATAAAAATATGTACTATCTATGGCACAAGATACCAAGGTAGGTCCATAAGTTTCTCGCCGATAAGGATTATCGCCTTCACAAAATGCTTACCTGGGGTCATACCTTACTTGTTAAGTAAATAATTGCAGCGTAACTTCCACTCTACTGTTGTTCAGATATAGTTGCATAAAGAAGGCTATCTGTAGAAGATTGTGACATGTTCAGAATAGGAGAACCGCGCTGTTATTAAGTTCTTCACAAAAGAAGGACTTCCTCCAAATGAAATTAAACACCGATTGGACGGTGTATATGGGGAAGCACCTCCTCATATTCTACCATAAAAGAAAACGGGTCAAATTTTTTCGAATGGGTTGAGAAAGCATTGAAGACGAAGAGCATGCAGGCCGGCCCTTGGAGGTGCTCACTCCCGAAAACATCGCTCTTGTGGAAGGAGAAATTATGGAAGATCGGCGGCTCAAAGTTGCAGAAATAGCAGTAAGGTTGGGCCTTTCTAAAACAACAGTCCTTCGAATTATTCATGAACATTTAAACATGAATAAGAGTAGTGCAAGATGGGCGCCTAGAAGTTACTTTCCTCAGTCCAAAAGCAGCAACGAGTCATCTGTTGTCAGGCATTTTTGGAGCTCTTCCTGGCAACGAGAGAGAAGTTCTGCAAACCATTGTTACAGGAGATGAAACTATAGTCCTCTACTATGATCCTTTGTCTAAAAGAGAATCACTGGTGTGGCGTAATCCTGGCGAAGCACCGCCTCTAAAGGCCAAGATCACTCAGTCAATCAAGAAGATCATGGACACAATCTTTTGGCACTGTGAAGGAATACTTTTCATTGACTTCAAGGAAAGGTACACTGCAATAAATGGGGAGTACTATGCTGGCCTACTGCACAGACTACGTGCTTCCCTCAAAGAGAAAAGGCGAGGAAAGCTGAGTGATGTGTGGTGTGGGCCTTCACTACAACACGCCTATGCCCACAGTTCTTGTTGCAAAGGAATGTGTGGCATCAGGAGATCGAACATCCATCCTACAGCCCAGGTATAGCTCCTAGTGACTGTTTCCTCTTCTCAAAACTTAAGAAGGACTGTGGAGGAAGGAAATTTAAGTGTAACGCAGAAGTGATGGCTGCTGTTTATGCCCAATTTGCAGACAAGACTTCTACCTATTTGGGTGGGGGAGTTGAAATGTTAATTCAAAGATGTGAGAAGTGTATTGCAATAAAGGGTAACTATATTGAAAAGTGAAATAGTGTTTTTGTCTTTATCATACTTAGAAAATAATAAGCAGGAAACTTATGGACCTACACTCGTAACTAGAGTTTTTGTCGGATCTCAAATCCACAAACTCGAAGGGCATAGTATTTGGAAAACAACGAATACAAGAGGAGAAAAATGCTTTGATTGCTTTCAAATTTTTTACTAAATCTCTTATGAATAAATAAGCTTCAAACTACACGATCATTGATAGGTGTCGGAATTTTTCTAACATTTGGGCTACAACACGAATGTAAAGACTCACATTCTACACTAGCTTGTGAACTGCTTTCTGGACAATGTTTAAGCGAACAGTATAATAACAACATTGAGAAAGTGGAGAAACTGTATGAAAAAATTTGCTGAATCTATAAAACTGTAGGATATGTGGGAAAGAAAAAATAGAGGAGATTTAAAAATCAATAGACCGCTTTTGTTTTATTATAGGGTACAAATATGACTAGTTGTTTCAATGTTTACATTAAAATTCCGAAAAAGTCTACAGCATGTTCCTACTTTGTGTAAAGCTTGACTTCCTGCATGGAAATAAAATCCTTTCTGAAACCAGCGCCAAAAATTGGAGTTTTCAACATGCATTTCTAAGAAACCAGGAGAATATTTATTTCAATTCATGTTTTAAGTTCTATTTCTATTTCAAAAATACAAATATGTACTTATTTTATAATGAGAATACGCAGAAATACTTTGTATCTGCAGAAATTCTGTTTCTCACTTACAATAATAGTAACTTCATTCTCGCCTTTTTTCTCCACTGTAGATGAACATTGTACCTTGCTATTGAAGCCCCATGTCTTCAACTGTCGCTGGCAATGGCAAGTATTTCTCAAAATCGAGACTAAATCCCACTCCTTCAGCAGAACTTAACAACATCTGAAACGGAAACTATTAACTTGCTGTGTCAAGATACGGGTGCATGTGGAAAATAACCCAAAACACAATTTCACCAAAATCACAAAAAATTTGCTGCGGTGTTTGTGTGTATGTATTTATTACTTTTAGGTTGTGATTGGGTTTGGATTCGTTGTGGATAAGGAGGTGATCGCATTGTATAAGTGTATTGGTATCCCCATTCAGTACTGCAATATAGAAATGTTTCTTCCTCGGCTATAAGCTCAATTTATTAGCTGAACGTTTTTGTAATGCACTAACACAGGGAAAGGAGATGATAAACAAACAAAAATATAACACTCGTAGCTCCAGTTTTCAAATTTATTAACACTTTTGCTTTTTTCTAACACTTCTCCCTCTCACTTCAGCACCAACTGACAAACAAATGACAAAGACGTGATGATAATAAGTCCATTATAACTACTTTTATTAAATCGCCTGTCTGTCAGTTTAAAAAATGAATGAATAGTGTTTAACGCCCGTGTTTGCTACAGAGGCACAACAGGCGATGGACACTGATGATACATGAGATGAAATGATATATTGGGAAAGGATTTTATGGAAGGAATCGTTCCAGGCCTAAGTTTAGGGTACCTCCCCGGCATTTGCCATTTATGAGGACTGAGGAAAACCTGGAAAAAGCCTCAGTCAGGAAGGACGGTCCTGGCGGTATTCGAACCCAGACCTCCCGCTCACGAGTCCGAGACTTAACGACCTCGGCCACCCGTGGCGGTCCCGTCAGTCTAGGCGCTATAAATATATTCAGCATGGCTTTCTAAATGTCACGTGATTTGCTCTTCATACACCTATTGGTGGGCTTTTTATGCTAATGTATTAACGTTTAACTCTCATAGGCTATCTTCTAAGATTTCATTCGGGTTCACTCACAGCAAAATCTTAAGTCTTAGACTCTTGACATAAATAATATATTAAAAGAGAGTCGTAACAGAGGTTTTATGATTCCATGTGGATATTTGTTGCCTGAGTTTTCCTTACACTGTTAAAAAAAGAATTATTCGTCATTTACAAATTCCTGAGATCGCGTTTTGTTCAATATCCGGTTGTTTTCCAAGCTCTAGTTGACCTGAAGTAACATTACAAAGAGACCCTCTCAGCCAAAAAGGTTACAGTGCGTGCCTTTTCGGTGAAACCTTCCCTTTCAATGGTATTTTGCCTTCTTTCTTATACTTGTAACAACATGTGTAAACCACATGTCTATGGCCCTTTTGGTGAGTATATTATATATTATTATTTTTAAGTGGGCCTACTTACCAGCCTATTGCTTCATTAGTTTTTATGGTGAGCATCATTCGTACAAATTAAAGTTCTAATGATCGTAATAAAGGCTGCTTCAGTGATAACAAGAGCGAAAGAGAGAAGGAAAAATAAATATTTGTTTCAGCTTTGTCTTCAATACATTTCTCCACGTCCAGAAATCCAATGTCATACTAGAGGAACAATATTCTCTCTTAGAAAGTGGTGCAAAATCCATTTATGGCGCACCAAAAAGCGGAGAATTTGCTTCATTGTCAGTTTGACGACATGCTACTTAAGTTGGTTCCGACGAGCGTCTCTCTTTCACGACGGTAATGTCATTACCGATAGCAAAAGGTCCCAGCTCTTTTTGGTTATGGGATTAAAAACTTTTGCATCCGGTTCTTTGTTTTATGTCTTTGAGAAGAGAATACCATGGGACATATCGCTTCGTCTTTTGTTTGTTGCATGTACAAAGGGCTTACTCAAGGGTAACGAAGAGGGAGATAAATGAAGAAAATTGTATACCTTTGAGAGTTTTCCAAACAAAGGCCCGCACGCCGCGATGCAAGTATTGGGTTCCTCTTGTACTTCAAGAATAAACACACTCTAGAGGTATAAGAGAGTGTCTCCACATCCCAGCTAACTCTTTACTCTTCCTTCATATCTCATCTGGTTCTTTTTGGTTGATAATGTTTAACGCCCGTATTAACTACGGAGGTATCACAAGCGGTGGACACTGATGATACATGATAAACTGCAAAAAAATTTAATTTTTAAAGGAAGGAAGCATTCCAGGCCTAAATTTAGGGTACCTCCCCGGCATTTGCCATTTATGAAGATTGAAAAAATCCTGGAAAAAACCTCAGTCACGGACGACGGTCCCAAATCTCCCGTTCACGAGTCCGCGCCTTAACGCCCTGGACCACTCGTAGCGGTGCAACTTATATATATATATATATATATATATATATATATATATATTACTAATGTCAATGAAATTATGGTAACTGCCATGGATGACCGAGATCGTTAAGGCGCGGACTCGTGAGCGGGAGGTCAGGGGTTCGAATCCCACCAGAACCGTCTTCCCCGACTGAGGTTTTTTCCAGGTTTTCCTCAGTCCTCATAAATGGCCGGGGAGGTACCCTAAACTTAGGCCTGTAACGTTTTATTCCTAAAATAAAAATATCCTTTTTCAATATATCATTTCATCTCATGCATCATCAGTGTCCACTGCCTATGGTGCCTCAGTTGTAAAAAAGGGCGTTAAACACTAATAAAAAAATTATGGTTGACAGAAAGACCAGTATTTACAAAGTAAACAGACCTTGATGGAAGCAACTACAAGCTGAAACAATGCTTTTATGATAGCAACAAACTTTCACTAAATGAATCCACTGAAAAAACGCAATCTGACCAGAAACCATTAGCACTTTGAATATTTAGCATTGAATCCACACGACTGATCTCGGTGTTATTAGAAGCATTTGTGACTGAAAATTTGGATATTTTCCAGCCCATCTCGGTTCTAACTCTCTTATCTTCACGCAAGAGCTCCCTTCTGTATGTTTATTTCAACCTTATACTGCCAATTCCTGCTAACGCCATGATCTTTCATTCATTTCCTATGTAATACTGAGCTGGAGGTTGTGACCTCTGCTTACAGCCTTGGATAACTTGGTCTCCATATCCGAGGAATGCGCTACAAGACCAAATATTTTACAGGGCGGGTACTTAATTTTTTTAAAGAGATTTTTAATGGTGAGTCTATGGGACTTGAGATGACTTCAGGCAAGTCCATTAGTAGCAGTTAAATTAGAAATGCGATAGTAAACAATACAACAGAAACATGGTATGCACAGACCTACAAAATATTCCATTTCCATGAATTTATTTTTATATGAGCATTACTATGAAGTTTCTCTACTTCATTATCACGAGACCCAATACTAATTGTCTGACAGACATTATATTGTGCCCTACAGGGCATGGACTGCTTGGAGTTTCTTTAACATTGTTAGGGTAGCCCGTGTGCTATTTCGAAACGAAGGTTAGTAGTGTTAAAAGAAAAAACTCATAATTTTAGAGAGTGAGTGTGTTTAGTACTGCATCCTGATAGACGATTTATAGTATCCCATTTATAGAATGTAAGCGGAAAGCAGTTTGAAAACAGGATAGATGTATGTGAGCGAGCCACATTCCTCCCGTTCGTCGGAGTCAAATCACCAACATGTACAATTTTTACAACAGTATACAATTATTTCATCTTCTTAATTTTAGCTAAATATAATGTAATAAATCTTATAACGAGACCTAGTGAATTACAGGTGTATGATTTAAAAATTCCTCATAACCCTTGCCAATCAAGTTATGATTATTTTCCTGTTACATGAAATTACGTAAGACTATGTTCTCAAATTAATGTCACAGGGCATGGTATTTGTAGGCATAGCAGGCAGGTTTGTTAAAATATGAAATCCTCTTTCCCTCCAACCCCGCTGAGGTCGCTCTTTTCCTTCCTCGTGTACATTGCGTGGATAGCCTCAGTTTTGTATTGTGTTCTAGTCTCCATCGCCTATGAGAATGATAAAAGAATGCAGCTTTTTGTCTCTATTAGAACTTTGTTTGCAGTTTTGTAGATGAAATTCCGATAATTGAAAAAGCCGGAGGGTGGGGGAGTTTATATTCGACGACTTTTGTGAATATTACTATTTTAATTACGTTTAAAAATAATATCCATTGTTACATTGTAATTTTACAAATATTTTGTATGTGACTGGAATAGAGAAGGACGAAGGGCACAGCAAATGAAATGGAATCTCATCCACTTTTGATTTACCATCAAATGGAGTGTTAATGAAATGGCCTTTTCGTCAATGCGCAGTATTGCGGATAGATTAACAAACTCAATAGTTGCAATCTAGACCCGCCTTCAAATCCATTCGTAACTTCTATGTTCTTATTTGAGCTACAGCCTTGGCCTGCGTCCTCTAACTCCGTCTTACGACTTCATTGATAGAGGGCATGTGATTAGTATGCCACGACCCCACACTACGCCTATCATGAAGTTTTCGTGCGTAACTTAGCAAAATTCCTAAGTAGGTACCGGGAATCGGACCCGGGCCTCCCGGCCAGCAGCCAGCAACGCTAATCACTAAACCAAAGAGAAAGTCCTGACTTCTATGTTAATGCTCCAAAATATGAGTAACCTTTTTAATATTGTATAAATTATATAGTAATAAGAAACAAATAATGCAACAGTAAATGTTAAACCGGTTCAAATCATAGACATAATACCACGGGTGGCCGAGGTCGTTAAGGCGCGGACTCGTGAGCGCCTAGTCTGGGATTCCATTCCCGTCAGATTCGTCCTCCCCGACTTAGATTTCATCCTGGTTTTCCTCAGTTCTCATTAATGGCAAATGCCGGGGAGGTACCCTAAAACTTAGATCTGGAACATTTCTTTCTAAATAAAAAATTCCTTTCTCAATTTATCATTTCATCTCATGTATCATCCGTGTTCACCGCCTGTGATGCCTCGAGTGTTAAACACCCTTTATAGACATAATGATCTTCCTGTTAAGCTTTTGTCAACTGTTACACTTAAATATCTACAAGTGGTAGGAGAAATTTAAAAAATACGAAAACGTGGGAAATATAGCATTCCTTTTATAATATTTTTAGCTAAAAGTACATAGTATCATTAAGAGAAATAACACATGTTTGTAAATATATCTTGCTCGCCTGATAAGATTTTTTGTATACGTGCATAACGGTAGTCAATCACATTTTGCATCCGTGCATATATATTTCCCGCGACTACATTAAATAATATCACAAATCAGATTAAAAAGACTAATGGAATAACAAAATCGACACCAATTTGAAACAGGGATGAAACTATTTAATAGTACATTGATAGATGCAATTTATTCCTGCAAATTAAATTATTCATGTGTACCTTGCACTTATTCACTACAATTGTACATTTCTATGGTAATAACCGTGTTCGCAAATAGCAATGTTTAAAAAATAAGCAATTACAGACAGTAAAATAAGCAACGAGCATAGTGTTATAACACAGATAGTAATGGATTATCATCCTGGAACAATATGTCAAAAGAGCAGAAAATCGGTAAAAATAAATAGTATCAATACATAAAAACAGATATCCATAACCATTTGCATATGCTAAAGTACACTAAAAGACCAGCGATTTAACAGTTAGAGATCTCAAGGCCTTTTATTTCATTATAATGTTGTGAGGGTTTAATTTTCCATTTCTAGTTTGTTTAAACAGCTGATTTTCGTGTAATTTGTAATCTGCCTAAATATGAAGGTTTTTATAATCTCAATGAAAGTAGGTTAGTCATAAATTTATTTCTATTTTCAACACTGTTGTGCATGTTACAAAAGTTAGCCAGTTTGTCAAAGTCAGTGGTTTATTATCTTGGAAAGAAATTTCAACAGAAAATAACGTTTTTAATGTTAAAATTTCATTAAAATGAATAACACAGCCAGCTTCCCTTGATGGATTAAATTCTTAGTTTTTAGATATCCAGCACCTTCAATCTTCCAACTTCTTTCCTTTCGCTTTGTTGATAAATGATGACTATGTTTAATTAATACCGTAGAGCTGATAATATTATCCGAAGTTCGATATTTATATTATTCTTAAGCTCTTTTATACAACGTTAATAATGTCAGTGTACGCAAATTAATAATATCTATCGAGAGTAACGAAAAATGCAAAGATTATTACCTTTCCTGCAAAGAAGTCCCAATGACATTTGATATGCGATATACTCGTTTGAGAATCTAAGCCTGCAGAGGTATTTCGAGTGGAGGTTGGTAATGGGAGTAGCATGTGAAAGGATTTTGACTATTTGGTCATTTGATTAATTGGTTCTCAGGGATAATGATAATTTCTTCCTCTCCAATGATGGTTTCCCGCTGTCTTACAGTTCTCCGGCAAGGCTTTTCTGGCTGGAATATTTTTGAGATTTAGGAAATCACAGGGAAGAAGCTTACCACGAAATCCACAGGAGAATGATTAAAACTGTAATATTGCGAAATGAAAATTAAGCACGATTTATTAACACTTAAAGAGGCACCGTTACTCCTTGGAGAATCAAGCTACTAGATGTGCCACTTTTGCATTAACTGTATACACTGACATGCTGACCCATTTTGATAACTCCGAAACTTCCTACTGTTAACTCTATAAAACTGATATTGATGCAATGCTAAACTTGACAAGACTGATCAAACTATAACACGCAACAAACAACCGCTCGCTCAGAGCTGGCTACTGCGAACAGAGGGGCTCAGCTGAGAAATTGCCTGTGACCAAGAACCGCAAAAATTGGTGAAAGATTGGTCTCGAGTCCCAAAATAGTAGGCTTAAGTAAATGAGGGGGTCGGTTAGTCTTTCTGACGCTCCTTTTATTCTTTCAAAATATTATTTTAGTAAGATCTAGAAACTTTCGTTGCATCTAAGAATTTCTACTGGATAGTAGATCGCATTAAGTACTGATCTTTCTTATTGGCTATATGGACTACGTGATTTGATCACATAGGTATGAAATGACGCTGCTAGCTTCTTCCCTTCCAGAGGTTATCGGCCTGTCTCTTTACCTCCGTATCTGTCCTTATATTATTACATCTACCTTGACCTACTAGCACAAAAGCACAACTCTGTAACTGAATACGAAATAAGCATATTTTTCAAGGACCCTACTTTAGAATTCTCTAAGTAATAGCGGTCCGCCATTTGTTTGGTCAACTATACACACATGTTTATGAAGGCAATTGGATTCTCTTCCCATTTTCAGGCCAAGTTTTTATGTCTCGGGTATTTTTGCACTCTCGTAAGAAAATAATGCCATACACACACAAAACTTCAATACATGCACAGAAAATAAAAATGACACTACAATCATTATTAAAATAGAAAAAAAGTTACATGAATTAATTAACATGTTGATTATAATTTACATGGGGATAGCAGCTAATAAATTCCCCCTCAAGCCATAAATATTTGTTTTACACACTTTAGTGGTGAAATTACACTACATCGTTTGTGACAGTTTACACAAGAAGCACTTTTTGATGGGAAGAATAACGATGTCTAGTTAAAAGAAAACAGATTTAAAAGATTATTGAAGATGAAGAAAAAAGGTTTAATGGAATTATTCTTTACTTTGATATAAATTTAGCTTTATTCTGATTTATTCATTGAGTAAATTATCTTCCGCTTTTTAAAAAGTTATAATATGGGTCATCCAATTATCTGATGGCCGACGAGGTGGTGCGGAATTCATCGATAAGGCATTCCTCACGGCCAAGTGAGCTATACTACAGTCGGGTAGCAATGGGCAACACAAAAGTAGATTGCAGAAACACTAGCGTCAGTTTAATAAATTCTAAAGCGCTTATAATATTATATACTCAACTATGTCACCCAAGGAGATGCTGGAACCTACTGCCTTCATTTTCCACAAATTTCTGGCAATTGCTTTTGAGATTACCCATTCCCAAGCTTAACTCTCTTTGGGAAATTAAATAAAAAAGTGGAACCCTATAAACGTACGAATTGCATTACGACTTGGAACTCGATAACCTGGGAATTTCTTTTCAAAAAGTTACCTGAGAGCATGGACGCATGAATCATAAATAAGCCCTTGTTGTGAAAAAGAATAATTGGGCCTAATATTTACCTGCACTGGTGAACGAGTCTTAAAGCCATGAACTTTTAAGTGATTTGTCTGGGGTTCGATTCTCGCAGACCATCCACCCTGACTGAGTTTTTTTTCAGGGTTTTCCAAGTTCACATTAATAGCAAATGCCGGGGAGGTACTCTAAATTTAGGCATAGAACGCTTTCTTCTTTTTCCAATTTATCATTTCATTTCACGTATCATCAGTGTCCACAGTCTGTTATGTCACAGTAGTAAAAATGGACGTAAAACACTATTTCTAAAAGGCGTAGTATTAGCCATTTAACGTTTTTAGCAAAATTTACTGCAGGTTGGCTATTTATTGTTTCCTTCACAGTTCAAACCACAAATCATTGTTGTCCCAAATAGTTTAAATTTAAAATTTAAAATATTTAATTTTGGATATTTTATAATGTTGAATAAAAACAACATTTAGTATCATGTGCAAAACGCTTAACTTGCTCGTTTACCTTGGTAGTAAGACGAAAAAATTGCAAGTTCTATTGGTCAAGTGTAGTAAGTGCCAAAACTATATTCCTGACATATTTAAATATCTTGCACTTCTAACTAGACATATCAGTAAAGGCTGAGTCGAGTGGTTAGACAGGCGGCCCAGGTTCGATCCCAAGGGACGTAAGTGGAATTTGTATTCCGGTTTCCCATGCCATTCATTCCACCGTTTCTCCATCATTATCTCATCTCCATCTTCGCCTTCACCATTCAGCATAATGAGTCGGCGTATTCTCGGTGAGCGCGTTACAGATTTTCTATGCTGCTACCGACCTTGTAACATCATAGAGACTAAATGTTTTATCTGTGTCATGTGTTTCTCCAATTAGGTGTTTGTTGCACATTTCTAGTCTAGTGTACAGATAGTTTAACTATCACTAGTGTAAAAAACCTTCAACTTTCATATTCATATTTTGGAAAAAATTTTTTTTACTTATTTTTCTCGAAAAGATCTCGTTTACGAAGCACAGAAAAATTAACAGGGTGCAATTAATATTTATTTGCAATATTATTTTTGAAATTAGGTTGTTTCCTTTATTCATTTAATATGGTGCCGTTCTAGTAGTTTATGAAAAAGAGCTGCACATTCTGTTTAAATTCAGACACAACATAATCCCACTTGTATTGTCTGAATTTTACAATACAGCACAAAAGTAGGCGATTAAGAACATACAGCAAAAGAAAAAGCCTTACTATGAACAACTTTAAACTTTCCCGTATTTCACTCGTAGTCCAAAGAATTTTGAACCTCGTTTATAATCATAATGCAGAAAAAATATGAATCCTCAAGACAATTTAAACAAATCACCTGGCCTATTCGTATCATGCTGCTACTGAAACACTAAAGTATCCACAATTGAAAACATTGACACCAATGACTAAATAGATTAATAAAGTTGATCTTATGTTACTCTTGCAAATCAAAAGCCATTTTTGCGCAACATCAGACTATCTAAAACGAAAGATACACTATAAAATTCTTAAATCGAAATCAGCAACAGAAGTTTAGAAACAATCACGTTAACCTCCAGGTACAGACGGTTGCATCTGCGTAATGCTGACCATTAACATGCAGAGATCTTGAAATATGTCGACGGAAAAAACGTTTCTACTCTTTTAGGATAATGAAAAGTTTGTAAACGTTTTAAACGTTCAAAAACAAACAGATACTTGACAACATACAAAGCGTAAAGAAGCATTACAGTAAATAGTTTTAGTCGATGTACGCCGCCGTTGTGAAACTCTTTAATTTGATTTACGTACTTTATTTTTTCACACTATGTAAAATTTGCCAAATTGTTAGGTAATTCTTAGTTATGCTGTTCCAGAGCTTCGCACTTGATACATTTAAGTAATTATCCATTTGGTTTATTTGAAATCATAACATATTTATTTACTGGGCGTCCCATTTAGCCATTACCAGAGGATCGATAATTTCGGAGTTTGAGGGTCTCTGTTACGCCTGTGGCTAGCAGATGGTGAGTAGAATCTATGACTTGAGGAAAATGTATTTAAATATCGAAGAAAAAAACTTGTACGCTTGAAAAAAATTGGACAGGTGCTTTAAGCTTAAAAGTACTGGTCTGTAGCTGTTGAGGCATGACGCTGGCTGGCATAGCAGTCGGTAGTTTTGTGAAGCTGTCTTTGTGAAGGAACAAGGGATGGGATTCATTTGCGACCACGGCTTCCTCTCATGTTTTGTATACACTCTTGCTCTTTGTTTACATATATGGTCCCTTTTCTTCTTTTTGCTTCTCTCGTTTTCCTCTATCTACATCTTACATGTACTTTACAAGAGCTAGAGATTCAGTGGCCTCAAAGAATTTACTTGCAGAGAGCTCAAGTGGGTTCCCTAGATGCTTCAAGCGTTCCTCTATTGTTTTAAATTGATAAAGCGGTTGCATCTTACGATTCAAGCAAGCAAAGACATGTACAGTTATGTTATGAGTCGTTTACGTAAATAATGTTATCACAAAAATCTTTGCAGATCTTCATGCCCTCTCTTCAAGGCTGGTTGATTATTGATTTGGTTTATTTACGGACGCTCTTTAATATCTCAGGACATCAGGTCCCATTCAATTCAGGCGTGAAACAGGCGGTACATTTTGGTCAGAGGCCTCTTCTTTCAGTCATAAGTTTTTTTTTGCATCCCGTAAATCTACGACACGGGACTCACGACTTTACTTCCCTTCCGAAGGAAGCCATAATTAAGATTTTCACGCCCGAAAAAAATCCATCGACCGCGGCCGGGATTAACACTGCGGTCTTGGGTTTAGGAGGCAAGTGTGGTAACCATTACCCACCAGGACAGACTAGTTGATACCTTGTATGTATGTTTTGTAATACTCGAGTTGAATGTCCACAAAAACAGAAAGTTTCTTGATGTTTCGCTACGAAAGCGTGGAAAGTCAACAAAAGGATCATAAAGCCTCTATTCAGTGGAAGGAAACCGAGGGTCGCATGCGCAGTACTTCTCTTTTTTTAAAATAACAGCTAGGGGTTAATAAACTGAAGGACATTTAAACTCGTTAAGGTCTTTGACTCCAACCGGCTGTCGTACTGTTAGCCCTTTAAAATAGCCTATTCAAATAAATTTGTATCGGCGTAGGTAAGTCTATCGTGCGCAAAACACCAGATGACACGAAAGGTTTTAAAAATACTAAAATATATGTCTCATTGCGTGCTTACTTAGACTATTGAACTCCTCTCCCAGTCCTGTTGAGCCCCAATCAACAAAATAACAGAATTTATACCTGAGAAATTGTTGTCATTGGAATTCCGACAACAACATCGAAGCGACCAATAATATTCTACTAAACCACTTATAAATTGGCATCACAACGTGAGAACACTAGACCTCAAAAACAAATCGCTTCAAGATTGGTGCCCAACCTGGGGCACGTAGCCGGAGCCTACTAAACAACTTCATAATTAGCGCCCAAGTGGCTGCCATACCAAACCATCTTATAATTAGGCTCTAATTGTTGGGGCTAGACCAACGCTTCAAATGCTAAAGTTTTATCCCTACGCATTACAATCTGTTGGTATTGAGGTAGATTATGTGTTTCAAAACTTAGTACTGTAATGCATTCGGTGTAATCGGTGAACAGTTTTTATTGCAACTTTAACTCATTTAATGTACTTTTGATTTATTTGAAATTTATAACAGCTACTGTTTTGACATCTAAGAAATAATTTCGCTAAAATCCACTGCTACAGTGGGTGTCCTCTCCTTACAATAGACTCGTGAAATTGTATATACTTTTTCGCAAACTTAATACAAGGTGACCCAATGGAATATAACGGTTTTCAGAACCTTCTTGTGGGGGACACTCGTATAGAATTATATAAAATGTTTTTTTCAAGGATCAAGTGGCACCATGCAATATATTATGTGCACTTATTTTTTAAAAAGCACATTTTTTATGTGGGCTCCATGACAACAAACACATTCGTGTAATCGATTCGGAAAATTCACCATAACTCGTTGCAATAAAACGTGATCAATGTCCCTGATTTCACGAGTTATGTTTTCTTTTAACTGCATGGTGGTCCTTGGCCTGTCCCAATACACTTTTTCAAGTATGCCCATAAAAACAGTCTGCAGCCGTTAGATCGGGCTGACCAGGCAACATCAGCAAATCGAGAAATTATGTGTTCAGGAAATGCAGTGTGTTCACTGTTTCATGAGCTGTGGCACCATTCTGCTAGAACAAAAACTCATATCCATCATCATCCACCTTTAAGTCCAGTTTTGGCAGCATTTCTCTTCTCACACCTTTGAATTAAGATTTCAACTCCCTCCCTCAAAAATGGGCATAAATAGCATCCATAACCTCATCACACTAAATTTACTTCCTTGAAGGTCCTTCTTGAGTTTTGAGAAGAGGAAATAGTCACTGGGAGCTAGATGTGGACTGTAGGGCGGTTGGTCGATCTCCTTGAAGCCGCATTTCTTCACAGCTTCTTTTGCTACAAAAGCTGTATGCACAGGCGCGTTGTCGTGAAAAAGGCGCACATCACCACTCAGCTTTCCTCGCCATTTCTCTTTGATGGAAGCACGTAGTCTGTGCAGCAAGTCAGCACAGTACTCCCTATTTACTGTGGTGCTTTTCTCCTTGAAGTCAATGAAGAGTATTCCTTCACAGTGCCAAAAGATTGTGGCCATGATCTTCTTGGTTGACTGAGTGACCTTGGCCTTTAGAGGCGGTGCTTAGCCAGGTTTGCGCTTGCTACTTCATTGATTCTCTTTTGGACAAGGAATCACAGCAGAGGACTATAGTTTCATCTCCTGTAACAATGGTTTGCACAACTTCTCTCTCATTGCCAAGGCAGAGCTCCAAAAATGTCTGACAACAGTTGACTCGTTGCTGCTTTTGGATTGAGGAAAGAAGTCTAGGCATCCATCTTGCACTAACCTTATTCGTGTTTAAATGTTTATGAATAATTCGAAGGACTGTTGTTTTAGAAAGGCCCAACCTTGCTGCTATTTTTGTAATTTTAGCCGCCGGTCTTCCATAATTTCTCCTTCCACAAGAGCGACTTTTTCAAGAGTGAGCACCTCCGAGGGCCGACCAGCTTGCTCTTTGTCTTTAATGCTTTCTGGACCCATTCGAAAAAGTTTGGCCTATTCTTTTACGGTAGAATATGAGGGAGACGCTTCCCCATATACACCGTCCAATCGCTGTTTAATTTCATAAGGAGTAAGTCCTTGTTTTGTGAAGAACTTAATAACAACTCGAAACTCCCTTTTGAACACGTCACAATCTTCTACACATAGCCTTCGTTATGCAACTATATCTGAACAGCTGAAAACAGCGGAGCGAAAGTTACAGCTGCAATTATTTACTTAACAGATAAGATACGACACCAGATAACGGTTTTGTGAAGGCGATAACACTTATAGGCGAGGCCGGAAACTTATGGACCTACCCTTGTAAATATCGACACATTTATATTTATTTTGATAGATGAATAATGAAATATTAGTGTAGAGCCATAACATTGCTAATTTTTATAATTTTATTGGGTTATTTTATATAGCGGAAGTCATTTATTTGCAATATTCAGGATTTTAATCAATGCACGCCACTGATTAACGTAAAGGTTCTCGTTCCATAGTACGTATGTGACATCCACTGCAAACATCTCGTCTTCGAATTATCCCTGGATTTCCGTCTTCATTCCTTCCGGAAATCCTGATTTATTATTGTTTTCCCTCCTTGCTCGTGAGTCTAAACGTAAACAGAGAGGTAGCGATGTGTAACAGCCTGTTGCACATACGGAACCAGCTGAGCAACAGCTTGTGTTCCCCGCCCCTGCTCCTTTCCTTCCCCTCCAAACAATTTGGATTGCCGTCTGGGACTCTACAAGGGTTGGAGAGGGTTTTATATATAATTTGATATTTAAGAGAAGGGAGGTTAGTGTTTGAAGCGGTTTTCTCCTCAGGGAGAAACCTAATTGTGTGTCCACGAAGAACGGCGGGGAGAGGTTGCCAAGTTGTATAAATCGCAACGCCGCGAGAAAAGAAAAGTTAATGGAATTTAAGAGTGGAATCGTTCTCTCTAATAAACGAAAGGAATCGGAAAAATATTCTTCAGGATGGATCGGGAGGGAAAATGAAGTTGAGAGGCACAAACGCAGAGAAGGATTATTTCAATTGATGTCAAAGTGACAAACGAAGAAAGAATCAAACTATTGGAGAAACAACCCAACTCCGGTTAGATACGCTTTTTGGAAAATGCTTAGAAAACAAAGGCGAAACCTGAAATTGACACTCAGTGGGAACAAATTTCTGGATAACCTCTTCCCTAAGGAGTTAACTCTTTACTCATTTGTTTCGAAGATCTTTAAATTTCCTGGGGAAGTTAAGATATTGTGTTCTTTTCCCAAAGAAGTTCTCTTCCCCTTAAGTTTAAATATCCTTAGGTTTATACAGGGGGCCTAAAACATATCTACAAAGAATTTTCTACTAGAAAGATGGTAACAACAAGGCAACTCAAGAGCAGGCACAAATGCTCTCGGACATTTCGTTATGGTGTTGTCGGCGTTATTTACAAAACTACAAATGTGTTCACGGATGGTCAAGAGGACTTAAAATACAATAGTTTACCGTAAACAAATAATTGGTTCTGTCAAATACATGCCGTAATAATAATAATTAATTGCAGTGCTCTACAGTGCCGTTTACAAAATACATTCTATAGTTCTCAAAGCGCTTTACCAGTTCCACGATGACCTTCACATTATGGTTAGACTTACATAAGTGCAGCTTACTAATCCACTGCCTATTACTATGTTTATATTTCACTAGAACATACCTCACATAGCAACGTAGCTATGACTTTGATCAATATAGAAGCGTCTGAGCCCAGTCTCAAAATTCATTTCATTCTAAATCGTCTTTCATGGTTTTATCGTCCGTTTAACAACAGCTGCTGGTGGGCAATTAGATCGGTAACTTCCGGTGAAGATGATGTAATATCCGCGCAACCGAGTCAAGTACTCGTAATCACAACTAAGATTAAAATGCAAATAAGCACGCACCATTTGATAGGAGAAGTTGAAAAATTGTCCTCTATATCTGAACACTTCTGGCATTTTTTAGAAAAAATTCATTCATGCGCATCAGTTCATCTTCCGAAATTTAGTGGATTTAAACTTGAGGACATACAAGGTCACTATTGTCCACGAATTGCAAGGTGATTTTGATATGGTGTAACTTTCTGTAATTGGGTTTGCAGAACAGTAATGATGGAGTAATTGATCTTAAAGGCTTTATGTTCTTTACTAATGACGCATTTTTCCGCCACGCAAGGGAGTCTCATGTACAAAATCGCGGTTTTATGTACCCTGTCACAAGGCGCGTGCTTATGTTCATTGTAATTTCGAAAACTTGAATCACTGGGAGTTATCGCTTTGACTGCGGACCGCAAAACTGACGACAAAATCCTGAAAGACCCTTCTCTATAGATACGAGGGTAAGTCCATAAATTTATTGTAAGTATTCTAGGTTCAAAAGTCTGCAGCGATTTCTATGATCATATGGCATTAAACAATATCAAAGTATCTTAGAACTAATTAGAGATATGCCTAGGGATGGTGGAACGAAGAAAAATGATTCGGCGCCTTTTGTACCTATGCGTATCAAGGGGGGCACCACCGGGAGGAAGGGATGCGATAGGGAATATACTGAGCCGCTAGATCTGTGGGGGGGGGGGTGGCGAGGATACGCGGGCGGTAAGCCCCAATGGTCGGCAAGCCTGCTGGTGCCACGGCCACGTCTCGAAGCTGCTCCCAAGCAGAACCCGTCAGGCGCCAGAACAGAAACTTCAAGCGCAAATCCACTGTCACGCCGCACAGCACTAGTCCCCTAGCTTGGTGCTTTGTAATCTGTAATCCAGAATCGGAATTACAGAATGAAAATTCGCCTAAGTGATTAGGGAAAACCACGAAAACATTCAAGACACGATGACCGGATCCAAGGGACCTCAAATTTTACAGCCTAAATCAGTGGCATGTTGCTTTATAATTATCAGCAATTATCGATATTGAAGAGGTAGGGAAAAAATGTCAGCAACAAGTGCTGCAACGCCAACCGATGCTGAATATGCTGAAAAAAATAGATATAAAACATTGAAGCACTTACTAGAATGCTGTGTGGAGAAATAACAGACGCTAGAGAATCCAAGGAAAATCATGTATTACACAGCAATTGCTGCTGACATAAATGCTTTTATTTGGAGGGGGGCTGCAAACAACAGGCAAAGTCTATCAACATTCCGATAATAGTGATCGCGTATTTCATAAGGCATGTTTCCTCAAATCCCCACAATGCTCTGTACGCTATAGCTTTACAATAGTTTTGTGAATTGTTCTAACTGTTGTATTGAACATTTCAGAGGCCTTCTCAGGGGTTTCATGAAGAATTGGAATAATATTAGCAGCATTTAATCTTGAATGTCTATTTACGATCAACGAAATACTAGAAAACGAAATGGGTACAAATCTACTTGTGTATTTATTAAGGTAAAGTAAATTAGAATTAAACTGAAGACGACCGTTTGTTCCAGTGGAGCTTTGAAGTAAATAAGCCGAAAATGTGAACTAGACATAACTCATGTGTACCGTCATAGTTTCCCTGGAAACAACAGCGAACAGCGTAGTTTACCCCAGATTTTTCCGGACAATCAAAGAAGGCCATGAAATTACTGATGCCTTTTATAACTACTTATTTATGATAAAAATCAATCTCAGTACTCATTCATCTAAAAACAGATATAGAAACATTTTGGAAAAGTGGAATTATAACTTAAAAATACAAATTTCGAAATGCGATTTCATCGCTCCTATTTAGGAACGCGAATGAACGAGTACCACTGTAGATGCACGTCTTTAGACTCTAGGGATGAATGAAATGAATTAATGATGAAGCAAATGAGCTCGGAGTCCATTGTGCCTTAAAGCTGTCTAGCAATTATCTTCTCATTGTAGGATGGGGGAGGCAGAACTTACTCGGACAGCTCGACCTGACCGGGAATCGAATTAGTAGCTGCAGGTTGAATGTACTATTACGTGAAGATTCCCCACAGTAAAAACAGCATATTTGTAAAGATGCAATACTTTTTATTTTTATCTCTAAATGTTGTACACCAGTGATCAAAATTTTTTTAAAGTATATATAGAAGACAGAAGTGTACCTTGGTCAATGTACGTTTGAGAACTGCTGGAATATGTTGCACGATTTACATAAACTGTTCCCAACTACTTGTTTTAATTATTATAAAATTACAGGAGATACAGATTAAATTATCAATATTTGTTCTAATATTTTACCAAATTATTTTGCAGAATTAAAGTCCCAGTTTTGTCTCAGGATCATTTTCATTATCTTTTCAGTTTTGCTTTCAGAGACATAGATAGTTGTTAAATTGCAAATTGTGTGTCACTCTTGTTTTCGAATTTCCTCCCATGTCGAGCATAATGAAGCACGGTGTTTCCATACGACTGTCTGGAATCCCTTTCGGAATACTTCCATCTCTCCGGCTAGTAACGTGGCGCCACAGGATGTCTGGCTAGTCTGTAATTTAGTTTTCGGAAAATACACATGACATTATATGGCAGTTCGCTTAAAAATTAATTCTCAGCACTCCTGTACAAGGGCAATTGTAACTTATGGTAAGTAAGAGGGAATAACAAGCTAAGCATGTTTTCTTATGCAATCGAGTTAGTGGTTAGAACCTCAAGCCTGAAAGAGAGGCCTCTGAACAAAATTTGTCGGCCGTTTCACGCCCTGAGTTGAATGGGACACTGATGACCTGAGCTGTTAAAGAGCGTCCATAAAAAAAAAAAAAAAAAGTTATTAGTGGTACCATTAGTTACAGAATGAAGGGTTGTCTTATAGGTATATGTGGAAAAAAATAAGATTGTTCAAGAGTTATTTGTGCTCATAGTTTTGAAGCACTGCACCTCTCCCCACAAAATAGAGGTGACAATCGAAACCATGACGGTAATCCGGTCGCTGTAATAACATGACTGCATTTCCGGTTATTTAAGTCATTATTGGTCGTTCATAGATTAATCTGTATTTTAACATTTATAATTATAATTTTCTCTTATCAGCTGCATTTCAAATATCGCGAGATGCCAGCGAGTTCAAAAGAAGACCTATAGAACAAAGGAAAAGTTGATTGTCTGATAAAGTTACTACTCACGAAACAGGCACTTCTTGCAGCTGAAAACGATTCGACTGCTTTGTTTCAACAGCATATGAAATACTGCGCGGTTTCAATGGCCTTGAATCGTACGAGCAAAACTTCTACTTGGCAGGTTTGCTTTTGTTACTTCCTGTAAAACAGACAAGATATCTACAGAAAGAAGTGGCTAAACCTTGTGCTGCAACAATTGCACACAAATTCGGTAGGAAGTGAGCCCAAAAGTATAAGATATTTTGCGCTATTCATGGTATTATTAAAACAAACTAGAATACTTGAAGAGCTTAAACTATCTGCAACGCACCAGCTGATAAAATGCATAAGGAAGAAAATTTAACGCCCCAACAGAAACTTTAAATATATAGTCAACATAAAAAACATCAGATGTCGCCACAGGGTTGTTTGATAAGTCTAATAAATTTCTATAAAATGGCGGGAATTTTTGTTAAGCGGCACCATTGTTGGTAAGAGTAATTTGAGTAACTGTTTTTAGAGAAATTTTCAGCCAGACGCAATGTTCCGTTAATTGTTGTCAGATATCTGAAGTAATCAGTGGAGCATGACCGGTAGAAAATGAATGGAAAAAAAAAAAAAAAAAAAAAAAAAAAACACAAGTGTGCTGTTATTAAACTTTTCCGTTTAAACGGCTGGACTGCAAAACAGATCAAAGTAGAGTTGGATGAAATTCGTGTGAAATGTGCATCGTCAATGAAGACAGTTTATTTTGGGATGAATGAGTTTAAACGTGATCAAAGAAGCACTAGGGGCCGCCACAAAGGAAATCATTTAAAAATACCATATCGTAACATCGCCGAGTGAAAGTGCGCGAGATAGCTAATAATGCAGGCGTCTCAAATGAACGATTGCACAACATCTTGCATGAAAAATTGAAATAGAAAAATCTGTTTGCAAGTTGGGTGCCGGATTGCTGACTGTTGACCAATTGATTGATTTGGTTTATTTACGGACGATCTTTAACATCTCAGGTCAGCAGCGTTCCATTCAATTCAGGGATGAAACGGCCGACCAATTTTGCTCAGAGGCCTCTTCTTTCAGGCTTGAGGTTCTTTATCGTGCCGTAAATGTACGACAGGGACCCACGGCTTTACTTCCCTTGCGAAAGAAGCCATACTTACGATTTTTACGCCCCGAAAAAATCCATCGACCCTGGCCGGGATTGAACCAACAACTTTGGATTTAGAAGGAAAGTATGGTTACCAGTACACCACCAGGACCGACTCTGTTGACCAAAAACACACGCGGAAGAACATTTCAACAGTTCTGACACTATTTAATTTAAATCCGCAAGACTTCTTTCGCCGATTCGTGACTGTGAATGCAACTTGGGTCCACAATTATACTCCTGCAGTCAAAACAATGGACAAAGGCTGGTGAGAGAGCGCCAAAGTGATGGCCAGTGTGTTTTGGGGATTCCCAGAGTATAATTCGGATGAATTACTTGGAAGAGGGCAGAACTATATCTGGAGCCTATTATAATTAATTATTGGATCATTTGTAACATGCATTGGCATGTGCTTGGCACATAAAAAATTCTCTTTCACCAGGACAATGACCAAAGTGCAAGAGTTCGGCTTTGAAATGATTCCTCAGCCATCCTATTCTCCAGTCCTAAGTAATTTTTTTCTATTCCCGAACTTGGTAATATGGTTTTAGGAAGAATTTTTCATCAAATGAGACGGTCGCTGTCGCCGTCAGTGAGTATTTTGCAGAGTTTGACACGTGTTATTTTTCGTTGGGATGAAAAAATTGCAATCCCGATGGACCAAGTATACAGACATCATGGAGACTTCGTTGATAAATAAAGTATGTTTAGTAATTCTTGATTGCATTTTTATCAAGCTTTTCAAATGAACTTGGTACAAGCCTTAAGGACTCACATAAGATGCAGTTGCCCCAAAAATTTAATTTGAAGAAAATGTTTCAACTTTTTAAAGAATTGCATTCCAGTAAGATTGTATCTTAGACACATGCAGGTTTTATATTTATTTAGGATACCTGAAATGTGATCAGTCTGTAGCAAAGATAAAATGCTTGTCCTTTGAGAAAGATGAGCAAATTGAAAATCCATTCGGCAAAGTCCCCAAAGCAAATTCGTTATGATTATTATAACAATAATCAAGTTTCAGGTACGAATAGTGCTTGTTCTATTTCTGTTTGTTTCCGATGTATCACCTGGCCACTCTCCACGCCCCCTCCCCCAAAGAAAACTGATAATCTCAACCGTAATTCGCCTTTTATTCAATGTTGCAAATAAGCTGACTCAAAAGCAAGCTTTATTCTAGTACTTTATTTTAAATTTGGATTATTCAAAGCACATGTCTTTATACATTAATTAATTTTTTGATTACTATATTGAAATTATTACTAAATAATTTATCTCCCTGTGTCACACACTTGCCTCTCGACAGAAACTGCAGCGGGTGTAATAAATAAAGTGAAAATAATGTTTAATTATAGCATGTTATCGATTTCTATATATTATTTAACACTAGACATGTTTTTAATCGCTATTACTCTTAGATAATGGTTACAAAGCTTTACATGCATCAATAACGTGTCGACGTGCATCTTGAACACTCAGAGCTGCATTGTTTGAGAGCGGCGTGAGGCTACTGTAAATGTATAGAATAAAGCAGGAAACGCAGAATAAGTTTGAGTTAAACTGTAAGCACAGTAGTGGTGTTTCCATGCGTTTGTCATTTGGTTTATCGACCTCTTTCAGAGCTGAAAGTCCTAAAATCAGATGCCAGTAGTGAAACTGTCTTCTTCTTCCATCACGGCTTAGGTCCTGCCAGTTCCGATTCCAATTGATCTTTTTCCTTTCGGGTTACATGTCAACATATTTTTTGATATTTTATCTTCTGTTATTCTATTTAAACGTATTATTCATTCTTGTCTATAATTCCGGAGTTAATGTATTATTGGTTGAACTTCTTATATCCTTATTTTTTTATATGGTCTTCTTTCTGCAACTTTTGATAGATGGCAAAAAGCGCATTTTTGCTGCTTCAATTTAATTTTATTTATTTATTTTTCAAGTTCAAGCCTCACTTCCATTAAAAAATATATGGCAAGGCCATGACAGTGTAGAATCTTAATTGTGTATCTTCTCACTTTGTTTTTCGATCGCGGGTTCAAACCCGGCAGGATCGATGGATTTTTTCGGGCGTAAAAATTCAAGTATGGCTTCCTTCGGAAGGGAATAAAGCCCATGTCGTACATTCACGGCACGATAAAGAACCTCAAGCCTGAAAGAAGAGGTTTCTGAGCAAAATTTGTCGGCCGTTTCACGCCTGAATAGAATGGGACGCTGATGACCTGAGCTTCCGTAAATAAATCAAATCAAACTTTGTTTTTCAAAGCATTTGTAATTGTTCCAAACACAGCTTGGATCTTTTGTATTTTCATATTATAATCTTCATCTTAATATGTAACATCACATCCTAAATATTGAGTGTGATTTTTTTTCAACAGTGTTTAACGCCCGCTTTTACTACTGAGGCACCATAGACGGTGGACAATTGACGATACATGAGATGAAATGATATATTGGGAAAGGTTTTTTTTTAAGGAAGGAAACGTTCCAGGCCTAAGTTTAGGGTACCTCCCCGGCATTTGCCATTTATGAGGTCTGAGTAAAACCTGGAAAAAACCTCAGTCAGGAAGGACGGTCCTGGAGGGATTCGAACCCCAGTAGGTATTAACCTCAGAACGCCGTTACTTTTGGTTTTGAAATTATCATATTGTATTCTTTATTTTTTATTTAGTTAGTATATTACTTTTTTGTAGTTTATCTTCCTGTCACAAAGTAATACTATTTCATCTGCAAACAACAAAATACTTATTACCTATTTTTTCCTAACTCTTTTGTTTATGCACAAACTTTTTCATTCTTTAAGAATGCCGTCTATGTATATTTACATGTACATATAATAATATTGGAGAGAGACTGTATCCCTGTTTTAGACAGCATTTTGTTTTTATTTCTGCTGTTGGCTTGCCATTTACATCTATTATCATTTTTGTATTCATATATAATCTTTTAATGATTTTTTATTAGATGTATAGCATTTCCTGTTTGAAATAATATTTTCCATTAATAAGCGATCAATCAAAGGCTTTTTCTAGGTCAATAAATGCTAAATGTGTTTCTAAGTTATACTCTCTTCGATTTATTATAAAAACATTGTGCACACATTTTGTGCCAGTTATAAATTCACTTTGTTCAACCGGTTTTTAATTGGATAAAATGTTTAATCTGGAGATAATAATCCTTGCATAAATGTTATACATTATATTTAATAAGATTATTCCTTTTCGCTCCCACTCTTTTTGAATTTTCTGCATTCTCCGACATATAATAAGTAAATGCAACAGGTGTAGTTGTAATATCAATTTTCTGTACTTTATGTAATGTTGTCTATTTCTGGAACTTTTCCATTTTTCATTCTTTTTATTTTGCATATCTTCTATTTATATGAAATCTACTGCCCTTCTTCCTGTTCTTAATTTTGCATATCACCTATAGTGTTATATATATAATAATTTTTTGTAGCACACAATTCATTTTATTTCTGAAATACATGATAAATTAGCCGTTTCTCATTCTGTTGATTTAAGGCGTCTCATTCCAAGGTATATTTTGTCTTCAATAAATTTCATGTTTTATTGTCGTCAAATATATTCCATAAATTTAAAAGACTGTCTTTTATTTTTGCTTTTGATATATTCCTTTTCAATTTATAAAACACTCCAGTTTCTCCGTTAGGTGTTTGAAGATATTTAAGATATGGTTCTTTTTTATTTACTGCTGTCTGTATTTCTTTATTTCAATATCTGGGCTTTATATCTTTTGGCTTTCTTTTAATTTCCAAGTGTTCCTTTTGCTGTTTTGAATATAATATTTTTATGGTATTCTTTTTCTAAATAATTATCGATATTAATTTCCATTAATTTCTGTATCACTCTGTATTAGAATAAATCTTGTCTACTTTCGTCCTGTAATATCTCCTACAACAGTATATAGAAGGGCAGAACTATATATAGATCACTTTTTGGTAATTTCGGAAATCTATCTAATGGCCAAATGGAGAAATAGCAAAATAAATAAAAATGAAACAGAAAACGAAAGTATTGGAACCGTTGACTACAACTCTGCCATTAGGCTACATTGGGGTCTTACTGCTTTAAAAGTTGTCATTAACTCCTTCCGAGACACGAAAACTACAAAGAAGGAAACAAAACAAAAGAACCAAATGGAGATCGTTTCGTTTCTCTCTAGACCTCGCATTAGCGTCCTTGAACAGTCACTCACGCCGGTAATTTTTACTCATGCCTAGGTATGACCGCGTGCACTTCTCCGAAGCATTATTTCTTTTGTTCGTCGCTAAAAGCTCGAGGAAAGGGAAAGTGGATTCGCTATGATAAGTTGCTACTATACAATCGTGGTGATGGATGACTTCGGCCAAATTCCATTCGCGCCAAGCAAGCCTTTCCGCGCGCCATTAATTACGTCACGTAGTAAAAGGAAATGAAGGTTCTGGACAGCGAAACGTGAGGCGCGTGTTGTTGCTGGTAAGTGCTTATCTTAGGCAGTGTCAACGCATTTTTTGAAGTTAAACAAGGAGTTCGGGAAAGCGCATGTATTCCCTACCTATAGCTCCGAGCGACAAACTCAAACTGCTTTTATTAGAGGACCCAGCATCGAAAGGCGACTGATTTTGTGTTCTTCAATAAGAACAATAGTACTATCTGCAAAAAGAACTGGGTAGCTTGCTTATTTATTACTGAAGTGAGACCATTGATATAAGTAAAAAAAAAAAAAAAAAAAAAAAAAAAAAAAAAAAAAAAAAAAAAAAAAAATGCACCAATAAGAATGCCTTTAAGAAAACCCTCATATTTTTATACTGCCACGAATGTTTTGTGAAATATGGTGTTCCCAGATTTAATACTTTTTGTGCAAACTTTCGCTAAAGTTAATAGTAATTAATTTTTTTTATATAGATAGATTCAAACTTCACATCTTGCCAAATATAATGATAATAATTAAATTACAAGATTAAACAAAATTTATTTGAGTGATTTCCTGACAAATATGGCAAAGTTGTATATTTATTACAAAAATTAATATAGTTTTCAAGTTTGCATTTTAAGGTGAACGAGTATATAAAAATACCGTCATACCTAGAAATGGAGTCTTTTTTGCGTGTGTGCCCTTCGAAGAGGTTGATGCTATATCAATATGCTATATATTGATTGTATTAAAACAAGAAGACTAGAGATCTTAGCAGCCTATATATTATCATATACAGAAAGCGAAATAGCAGTAAACATTTCTTTAAATTAGTTCATATTTTTGGCCTCTTTTTAGAACATTTTCACAATTTTTTTTTAATTTTAAAATATACACAGGGAGGTTATTGGAACATGTTCTTAATATCACAATAATATGTCGGTGGTGAATGGATAATTGTTTAATGGTATTAGTAATAATTAATTCATGAATTAATTTAAACTTTTTCACTTACATAGAGAGAAGTTTATTAAAAATAATATGTTAACAAACCATGAGATTAAGCAAAAGGAACATCACGAATCTCTGGATTTCTTTCCTGCTATAACTCTATAAAAACCCTGAAGATGGGGCTTATTCTGTCGACTGCCGTTCCCCACTTTATCCCACTCTAAGCCTTCCCCATCCTCTGGGGCACTAACAGAATCTGATTCCGTACTCAAAGAAATTATGTATCCATCTTTGTACACCGTTGTATATAGAACGATCTTAGCCTTGTGGCAGCTTTTCTTATGATCTGATATCTTGCCTCACAATGCAAGTCCAGAGAGGTAGGAGCCATAGCAAACGGGGGAAAAAAAAGAAGAAGAAGAAGAAGAAGAAGAAGAAAAAAATAAAATAAAATAAATGCAATCAGATAAAACAAAAGCGGTAGAAAAACTGATGAAAACTCATAAAACACTATTACATGTAACAGCTCAAGAACTTGTTCAAGAACTGACTGTGAGAGTTGTATACAAAGGATACAAACTAAATTTATTTCTTGCCTGGGAATGAAATCTAAGATACAAGTGCTGACTCAGTTCTGTCAAGTTTTTCACGGCTGTTTGGGAGACTCCCTTAACTCGAAAAAAACACTTCGGAATCAAATACGATACTTCAAAACAAAACAACGAAATGGTAAAATTGACTATTTCTTTTGTTAAGCAGCACATACGCATACAAAGATAAATTTAATTTTTTAAAATTATGTATATATTTACAAGTAGCTTTTTACGTAAATGTGCTTTTATTCCATGTAGAATTCTCAAAAGGTAATAGTCAGAAAGTCATTTATGGAGTGACAAAACGCATAATGCATTATAATAATCGTATTTATGTTCGACTCTTGTGTTTAATTTGGAGGCTACCTTTTTATGATTCTTTGCAATTTATATATTCTGAACTACAAAGAAGTTTTTTATATTCATATTCATTATCACACACTTTTAAAGCTAACTTTATGAGTAATGCTAGAAATGTTATTAATTTATTTCCCTGAGCTTAATAAAAAACTTACGAATATTATTTTTTATTTGATGTTTAATATAGTTCCCGTGAAGCAGTACGCTCTTATTCTTCTTTTTCTTATTCTTCCTTTTCTTTTTCTTCTTTTTCTTTTTCTTCTTCCTCTTCTTATTATTATTACTGACGTATGCGTTCTCTTTCCCTAACTGATATAACATGTAATAATCCTAGTAATTCATATTTAGCATTTTATGTTCTTGTTCATACGTTGCATAGCTGGAAATTCATATAAGAAGGAAACTTTGTGTTTTGCCCACTGTAGAGCGAAAACACTCAGGACGATAGCGGTCTTGTGAGGGTCAGATCTAACCTTAAAAGCTGAAGTGACAGTTCGGGTTGAAAGTCACGTATCACAGGAAATATTTTTAAATCCCCAGTAAAGAACGAATCAGACGAGGCCAGTGACAGAGCTTAGTTTAAAATTCTGAAGTTAGACGGGATGCTCTCGTGTATTTTCGCGCGGCTTGTGCATCCTAATGATATATAAAATTCTGTATATAAAGTCAAGTTTGGGTGCCGAGCTTCATTCGACTCTAGATTTTCAACATTGGTATACTCGATTCTCAAGTCGCATAGATTCTAGTCAGATCTTCAGATTTCCTCATTCGTCGTTCAGCGAACTTCTAAGTTCTACTCCGTGTATTCAGATAACCGGTACACGAAGTTTATATCTACGTAACAAATAGTTATCAAGTCTGCGATTCAGTAAAGATAACTCATCGGATCAAGCAGCTCGTAAAGTAAACATAGCTGAACAATTACACGTGCACGTCTGCTCTACTAACGATAGAGCTTAAATTCACCAAAAAAAAAGTATCGATCAATAAATCATCATTGAAAATTACACATAGATGCCTATTTATTCGTAACACCGGTACCTCTTCCTAGGTCCAATGCTTTAATATCAATAAAATTAGTGTAAACACTCTGAACTTTTGTTAATTCTTCTTGGAACGTAAGTAACAAACCAACACCATCTACGAATCAACACTAACAGTCAAGGTAAACGTTCCCCATATTTTGGATCTCCAACGTAGGACCACCTGTCGTCGCCACAGCCGAATACGATTCCACCCGATAATTCAACACTTCACATTTATTACGACTCTTCTGATTGCTCTGAAAACCAGGAGTTAACAAATAACTTGACATTTTCATCAGCTGAAAGCCGCTGTCCATGAAGAAATATCTTCAAACCGTGGAAGAGGAAATGAGAGTGCACGGTTCAGCTCTTGGTTGGCAGCTTGCGCTTAGCCTTACGAGCACTGGCGTATTGCCTTAGAGGAGCAGCAACTTGGAACTTTGTACATGTTCAAAGTCTCATGAATTGTACAGAAGAAATGCCACTTTCTTCTACTATTCGGAAAACATTTCTCAGGAAGTTACTTCCACAGGCTACCCAGTGTGAGGTTCACTGCCTACTCCACTTAAACTGTTTGTTCCAAAATTTGACTTCAGTTTGACGGTGTCCAATCTTCATAAACTACAACCATGCAACCATGCATATCCTTCGCCACTTTCCCTTCTTTTGTGAGACATTTGGGCTCCAAGTCACTCAGTTGGTTATTACGTTCACACGAGGACTCTTCAGACATGCACAGAGCTGAGATTGTCTTGAAACGTTTCATCGTGATCACAGCTTTCTTCCTCACTCGGGTATTGAACGCTCATACTTCGCGTTGCTACGATCATTTTTTATCCGTGCGTGCAATCTAACATAGAGGCTCTTTCATGTTCTATCGCCCAGTTCCTGGCAGCTTGCGGGTCGGCAGTCGGATCGATACTTCCCGGCGAACCTGATGTAATATCCGCGCTAAGGTTCAAGTTTTCCAATTTACAATGTATCTTATGAGAGGAGATGTTGGAAATGTTGTCCTACTAGGTCAAGCATCAATTCATCATCCAAAAATTGAGCAGTTTAAACTTGAAAGCAAACAAGGTTACTGTTTCCCACGAATTGCAGGCAGTTGGTCCTAATTCTCGCGTACACTCCTTTAATTGAAGCATGGCTCCATTTCGACCTTTATTGGCGAACAGAAAAAACTCATTTTATACATGAAACCCCCTTGCATGAGAAGAAAATCAATGCATACAAAGTAGTAAGATTATTTTTTTTTTGAGAATATTATAAATGCAGAAATTTACAGGAACATCCCATTGACATTATGTGGTTTTTATTTATGGCGGAAGCTGAAAAATAAATTGTATGGAACAAACTCCTACATTGGAAGAACGTAAAGAAAATGTTAGTCCAGAATTGAGTCAGTTTTGGAATGATTGATGCGTGTGAATGAAATTTTTCTAACAAGATACCAAAAAATATGTGGATATAAGAAGCAGGAAAGTGTCTCCTGTCATAATGCACATGCTTATTTTAATTGTAATTGTAGTTGTAAGTGCGAGAAATTGAATCAGTTGCGCGGATATTACATCCGCTTTGCCGGGAGTTACCGCTCTGACTGCCAACTTCCCAGCAGTCGTGAAACGGGCGACAAAACTTTGAAAAGCTCAGCATATATCAAAACTTCCATTACAAAAAATAATCAGTGTCACTTTTATTTGGGCAACTCTTATCATTTTAAAATCATAGTGTTTCTGGTGATGCATATATTGAGTTTGTGTTCTGCAGCGGTGAGCTGCTGTGTTTTGTTTCTCTAAAAATCTTTTGCGCCTTGTAATTTATTACGAGTCCATTGAGGAGATAATACAATTAACATCTTAGCTGTTTTGTTTGACTTAGGAAGAATTCTGGAGCACTTTTTAGCAACAAAAGGCAAAGTCGCAAGAAATTCATCACTATATATAATTAAAAGCACGGCTTTTAATTAAGAGAAGGCCGCCTTTGAAAAAAAAAAAAAACCTTGTTCTGCTTTTAAAACATTTTCCAAAAGAGCAATTTTGATAACAAGTGATAAGCTTGCATTTATAAAAATAAGTTAATAAAATAAATAAATGCCATAGCTCGAATTACAGACTTTTAAAAAGATTTTCAAATCTCATCCATCATTGCTGAAGCTAAATGCATTGGAGAATATAAATGAAATTTACCACTAGGTAAAAATCTCCAAGAGATGAGGATTTTCGCAATTTAAACAGCTAGTATAACGAATAAAAAGAGATTCTCCAAGGAAATATTGCTGAGCAAACTCGCTTAGTTGAGTAAATACTCCACTTCCTATGAATAAAAACGAGAAATCGTTAGCCGATTAAATACTCTCTTCCTCTTGGCTTAAGAATATTACCGACCGCTAGCCATATAAATCAAAAGCCTCTTAAGAAAATTACAAAGTTAAGAAAAAGTAATGGCGGTGGGGAAAACGAACGTAGGATTTCAAAATGACATTGTGGAACTTATAAAGAGTTCCCAATCGTGCAAAAAAATCGTAAACAACGAAACAGAAAATAAAATTCCCAACGAAATTATAGCGAAATTATGGCCTTTTATGACAAAGATTGAAATTGCAAAGACAAGTTTAACACGAAGAGCAATTTGGATGTCAAAAGATTGAAAGAAGTTAATTTAGTTGACAAACTGAAATGTGCATTTTAATCATTAATGTACAGGTGTCAATGAATCACATTGCAACACTTTCAGAGAGACGGAGAGGTTCTAGGGCACTCAGACAGGCATGTTCAGATAGGGAGTGTGTGGTATGCCTGTTTAAATTTCAAAAGTTATGGAGAACCGGTGCGACATTGTCTATTGAAGCTTCAATTCACCTCACGTTGGTGCACTGGTGTCATATTAAAATTGATCATTACCGGGATATTTTGCCAAGGTAATTGGCTTAAATGAAATTTAAAAACCAAAGCTTTGGCCGGCTACTGGAGCCAGCATCGTCAGTGTCAATTTTTTCAATACATATTCAGATATACTGTTGTCAAACTTTGTCATTGAAACAAAATTACATGCAATACGGCTATATCATTAATGTGAATTTTACTAAAATCCTTACATAATAAATTGATTTCGGATTAACAGCAATCACTTGTGAAAGAATTGTTATAAATGTGTATTCCTTTCTTCGTTGCAATACTACTCAGATGTTCTATGACATTATCTCATTGAATTTCACTTATCATTCATTAATCGCCTACTGGGATTACTTATTAATAACATTTTTTAGATTTCTCAATATAAATATAAATACCAAAATTAAAATACTAGCTTTACTTGCGGCGAGTCTATCTCCCCTTTTCCAGCCAGGTGCTCATAACTTAAATAACCTTTGTGCTTTTGTTGCTTCAAACGCTTGAAAAAATATTTGCACAAACAATGACATGTTAATATAATCGATTTTATTCTCACAATAACCACTTTATATTTTATTACTGTGCATATTTCATACTTTTTATTGTTATCCACACTATCTGTGCAACACTGAAGAGAGACATGGGAAGGTTTGTTTGGGTATTCTGAAACCTTTCACTATGCTGTGTGCATCATGCAGTACATTGCAATCCCTCCGAAACGTTCATCCCGGCAGGTGCGAAAATCCAATGTCGGATTCGACGAATAAATGAACAATAATAAAAACATAAATATTAAAAGTTCTTACAATTTAACCTAGTATGACATTTTTTCACATCCATTAATAATATAAATGTTATTTATTTACAACCTTTTAATTTAATATTTTTATTATACACTAAAATTGGCAATTGGGTGTTTCTTAATTTTTTTTCGTTTTTTGGCTTTTTATATTAGATTAGGTTGAACAGATATTTATTTTAGTTTTTAAAAAATTTATTGTAATTCATATTGAAAGAGAGCATACTTTGATAAACATATATGCATTTCATTCTTGTACTATTATCCAGAGAAGAGTAAATAAAAAAAATGCTTCTCCTGACAAAATAATTTTTTTGACTTTTATGCCTTTTCCCACCGGCCAAAGACTTATTCCATATAAAATTTGAAAACTAACTTTAAAAATCTTCGTTTAACAATAAACTCAGTCAGTTATTTTATAAAACCAATAACAACAAATAAACAACAACACAACAATAATAATAATAATAATAATAATAATAATAATAATAATATAACCATTTAAGGACAGCCTATACTATTATTTCAAAATATGTCCTTTCTGCATGAAACATTTTGGAATTTTGCAAACAAGTTAAAAAATTTATGTGCTATTATGAGCAAAATTTAATTAAATTGTTCATATTAATTTTTAAAATATTTTTTGTTACAATTGTATGATAATTAGCTCTTTTGCATTTAAACTTTTATTTTCAACATATTTTATTATTAACCATGACGTTATTCCAAAAATATTTTATCGTAAAATGTGACAGGCAGCATTGTTAATGGGCATAAACAAGCTATCACGGCAATTAACGGAAGCAGATGGAATCCTCCCTTCCACCTCACTTGATGATGCTAGCTGAATATCAATTTACCTTACGCTCGTGTGTTGTCGACAGCTCTCGGTTCTAAACAATTCCTGGGCCGTTAGCAAACGTAAAGTACACAGACATGAGCCAAGAGTGTAAATAAGATTTTATGCGACAAAACAAATTACAGATATAAATAATTTTTCAATGTAGGATCACTTTCATGTAATATATTATCAGCAGGTTGATAATATTGATAGAATATGATATTTTATTACGATTTTCTTTTATTAGCTATGGATACTTTTCGGATATTTGTTACTGATAAGCACAGAGGAAAACTCAGGGGTACAGTCCTGACGGGAATCGAATGGTGAGTTTAGGTATAGAGTCCGTGGTTTTAACTCGGCCACCTCTGTAGATCAAGTCCAGCAGTTAGTGAACTGTATTTTTAAAATCTAAATGTTCAACGTTATCTCTTCATTTTAATTCACAAGGCTTTTCCGGGAACATTCGCAAATGACGTTTTGTTATTTCTCATTTAGACGTGGAAAAATGTGCACAACCATTTCTGAGCCAAACTGTATGTGCATAGCACAAGATGAATACGGAAATTGGTTTAGTGTAAAACGCCTTTACAATGAGACAACTGATTCTCATTGCGGAGGTAGACTCTTTAGAGGGCACGATGCTATTACATGACAGACCTTGCAGTTCTCATTAAAGAAGCATTATCGTGATAACTGAGAGTAATTTTGTGACCTTGTTTGTGAACGTTGCAGAGTAGTAAGTAATCAAACAAATGCAGCGATAATTCTCTTCAAATTTGCACGCCACACGAAACTTGCTAGCCTTTACGAAATGGCTTTTATTTAGCGATTCATGCTTGCTTATTTAAAGCCTTTCATATTTCAAATCCCTGACATATCTATTACTGCTTCAGTGCAAAAATGATCTATCTCTATCTTTAATATACTTGTTGTAGTAACACACAAAGAAAACATTTTCCCTGGAGGGGTGAGAAAATACGATGAAAAGCAGAACTTTTGAAGCATCAATAATCGAATTCGGGGCATTTGGAGACGTTTTATGTACATCATACCGAGAAGGATTTGTGATTGTTTTAATTCTTGTGCAGGTGTGCACAAAAATATTGGAAAGTAGGTAATTTAACAGCTTTTGAGGTTAACTATGAAAGCTATTAAGAAGAAAACGCCAAAAATTAAATCTACTGGCGTGATCACTCTGTTGTAATTGCTGCACCAAAATTCTACATACTTTTAATTTAAGAAGTTTCGTAACAGTTTTTGATACTCGTAGTCTGGTCTTGTGACAAGCACTTGAGAAGTTTCTATGGAGTGTACTGTATACCCCGCTATACTGGCCAAATATCATCAGAAGCTACGTGAGAGACCGGGCAACTACATGTGAGTTCTGACACACTCTTTTTAGCCGTTCATTCGGTTTTGCGTATATCAGGCGACAAGCATTTGAGAGATCGGGGGAGACTATTAAAAACATGCGTGCACTACAGTATGTTTTAACTGGTTTGTTACAGTAAAGCTAAGTTTAATTTATAAAATAAAACATTATTAACATGTCAAACACTGTTTTAACAATGGTGTATTTATACGAACAGAGAGAGATGCTTTCCCGTACTCTAGTGTTCTGAACGTTAGGCAACAATCAAGAAGTATGCTCAAATAAAACAATTTTTGTTCAATTTTGTACATATAATGTTATATGCAATGAGCATTTCTTTATTTATTTTTGATACAATTTACATTGCAAAAATGTTTAATTTAACTACTATATACTTTTATTGGCAATTTTAAGTACATAAGAGCTGTTTATCGTATGTATTATTGTTGCGTTGGAAAGTACAACTTTTCTACTTAATATCAGGTGCCTATTTCCAAAAGCTGCCATTAGAATTTTTTGTTGTTATTGAGACAAATAAAAAAAAAAGTAATAATTTTTAATATTCAAATTCGGCATATTTTATGATTTTTCGGCAATAGATCATTAGAGAAGCATTAATATTAAATTCTTAACAAATTAAACACCGCATAACATTGAGTAATTAAAATTGTGAAATTCGAGTTTTGGAGGTAAATGTTTTGAAATGAACTTTTTGCATGTATCAAGTTATGGAATAGAATTTGGAATTTTGTGAAAATAGATTACAAAACTGTTCGCACAATATTTTAATTTATTCAATGTTAAGTTCTTAATCAAACGATTTTTTTTTTCAAAAATAACGAAAATACTAATATAAGGTAAAGAGCCAACCAACAAACAACTAAGCTTCTTTAAATGCAGAAATTAAATTCTCAATTGCTTTTCTTGTTGTGGTTCACAAATGAGGCTGCCTTACGTGTTTTCTTCATCCATAACGTATTTGTAAAGCGGGAGGCATTTTTTATCTTTTCTTTCTCCCCCATTTGTTACTTTCCAACAAAATTTTCGACATCGTGTTTTCCTTTTCTTAATTATTTCTAAAAACTAAAAATCAGGTCATTTTTATAATTTTGCTCTTCACCATGAAGGACCGACGATTTTGCATTCTAAAAACCCGAAGCTTGAAGTGCCATGACCCTAGTATTTTGAAAATGGTCTAAAATATTTTTACCTTTCACACACATAGTGCATTATCAGCTTCAAGTGTATTAACAGTGCCAAAATATTAAAAAATCTTTTTATAGTCCTCTGCATCTACTATAGTTTCTGGCATTTTTATTTATTTCTCATTCCTTCCAGAAACTCTATCAAGAAAAATGGACGAGAAACAATTTCTACTTCTTCAGCGTGTTTTATTATGCAGCACATTTGAAACCATTTCCACCATCTTCTGAATAAAAAGAAACTAGAACACTTTTGTCATTTCTGCAATTTGATGGACCGAGGAAAATATTTCACTAGATCCTGTGGAGAGAGAAGATTTCAGCTTCTTGTACATAAAAATGTTCTGTTTTATTTGACGCCCATGAGATGGTCCTTAATAGACTGTAAAACTGTACATGCAAATTGGTTGGAATAATATTATGTAGACTGGTGCGCTAATTTTTCTGGCTCTCATAATTTACAATCTTGTAAAGGACTTTTTTTATCTTCTTAGAAAATTATACAAAGCCTGCATTCTTAATTTGTATCAATGATATTAATAAACTTTTCAGGAATATTACATTTATGGAATAAACCGTATGTCAAGTTTGGATTATTTCTAAATCATATCAGCTCCAGTATTAAAATTGTCAAATTCTGGAAATGAATGTAATCTAAACTGCGGTTATTGTTTGAATTTGAAGAGAATAAAGACTGAGAACTTAATGTTTTAATTATGTTTTGCTAATAAATGGTTACGAATTGGTGAATACGTACAAGAAGAACAGGATATATATAATAATAATAATAATAATAATAATAATAATAATAATAATAATAATAATAATAATAATAATAATAATAATGTGTAATTATACTGCAAAATTTGTTTTAACCGTAAAACTAACTTACTAATTTTTTTTATTCTGTCCAAATTAAAAAAAAAAATATTCAGGTTGTGCTAGGCAACAATAGAAAACAAAAAATGTGACAACAGTTAAATTGAATTGAAGTATACAAAGGTAGGTACAATTGAAATTTCAATGTAAGGGTGACTGAGGTTCAAGGGCTGAAAACCTAAATATGATCTATATCGATTTTAAACTTATCCCCAAAAACTAACTTGTAATTTTTTGTTTAAATTAAAATTATTTTAAATACTGGAAAGTTTAAAAATTAAAGTCCTAGACCAAGCGGGGCGGCTTACGCGGTAACGTGTGATACTCATATTCAGGAGATTTTAGGTTCAAATCTCTTGGAGCCAGCTGACCTGACCTTCGGTTTTATCGTGATTTTCCTAGGTCGCTTAGGCGAATGCTTCAATGGATCTTCAATGTATAGGAATTTTCCGCTCTCCCATTTCATCGCGTTAATCCGCTGATTTTGTTACATGGTAGAAAGTGAGCTGTTGCTTTATGAGGCGTGACGGCGGTTTGCGCTTTTGTCGTTATCTGGCATGGAAGCGGTTGTTATGTGTGGGGCGCGAAACTCTTCGGAGGGGCGACAGCACCATCATCAGGGTATTCCTCATCTCATCCTTTTCTCTCGAAGGTGCGCCCATTGGGGCATAGGCACAAACGGCCAGCCTTTGAGCAAAACTAAAGTACCTAAATGTCCTCTTCCATCCCCAACAATGAAATGCAATCCAATTCAACTGTACTCGATAGAGTGTAAAATCTGAATGAACCTCTAACGTTTATATTTTCCATTTTAAAAGACGCTTTGAAAAATAAAATTGTGCAATAATGTTTCTTTTACAGTTATTTGAAAAACTCTAAAACTGTTGTGGTAAAGTTAAACTTCTATTAATAAACGTTCAAACAAAGTGCAATATATTGAACATTCTCATTGGTGCTGTAATTAAACGCAGTTTCTGAACTCAGCATTTACAATTTACATATCTTCACAATCAGTACTATTATGGTGGAATGTTTAACTACTCAAACCATACGACATTAGACCAATACTAAAACACACTACTGAAAGACAAAACAGAAAACATCTTTTCATATTGAGGATGCGATAAGAATTTAATATATTTCCCATACCTTTCTGTTAGTGCTGTTATTGTTGGGCTGCGGGCGTCTCACCCCGGTCGAAGTCCCTTCTTCACTACCATATCCCAGTGGAGAGTAATTTCTTACCTAAAATGGAGAAAAAAAGTTAATTAATAAAACTTAAAAAAAGTGCATATTAAACGTCCTTGCAATAAATAACAATGTCAGAATCTACACTTTCAGCAAACGCTCTTGCTGTTTACGATATAGTCTACAAGACATAACTGAAGTTAATCATTAAAACATTCTTCTGTTATAATAGTATCTTTTAATAAACAACGTTTCATGAGGTAATTTTAAAAAGCGTAAAATAATCTCAAACAGTTTCTGCAAAATAAAAAACCTCCACATTAATATTAACCACAGCTTCTATATTCAAAAAGAAAGAAAAAACATACGAAGTTTCTGGCCTAACCATTTTCTAGCTTTGGTAAAGGCAAAAACTATATTTCACTTTTTGAATATAGTTATCCTTTATTGCCATACACTTCTCACGTCTCTGCATAAACATTTCAATCCCCCCCTCAAAATAGTCAGAGGTGTTGTCTGCAAAATGGGCATAAACGGCAACCACCACTTCTTCGTCACACTTAAATTTCCTTCCTCGAAGGACCTTCTTGAGTTTTCAGAAGAGGAAATAGTCACTGGGAGCTAGAGCTGGGTTATAGGGTGCATCTTCTTGAAGTCACATTTCTTTACAGCTTCTTTTGCAACAAGAGCTGTGTGCAAAGGTGCGTTGACGTCAAGAAGACGTACACCACCACTCAGCTTTCCTCGTCTTTTCTCTTTGATGGAAGCACGTAGTCTGCGCTGTACACTAGCACAGTACTCCCCATTTACTGTGGTGTTCCTCTCCTTGAAGTCAATGAAGAGTATTCCTTCACAGTGCCAAAAGATTGTGGCCATGATCTTCTTGGTTGACTTGACCTTGGCCTTTAGAGGCGGTGCTTTTCCAGGTTTATGCCACTCCATTGATTCTCTTTTGGACAAAGGATCATAGCAGAGGACCATTGTTTAATCTCCTGTAACAATGGTTTGCAGAACTTCTCTCTCGTTGCCACGGCAGACGTCCTCTCGTTGCTGGTTTTGGATTGAGGAAGGAAGTCTATGCACCCATCTTGCACTAACCTTATTCATGTTTTAATGTTTATGAATAATTCGAAGGATGTTATTTTAGAAAGGCCCAACTTCGCTGCTATTTCTGTAACTTTGGTCCGCCGGTCTTCCATAATTTCCCTTTCCACAAGAGCGATGTTTTCAGGAATGAGCACCTCCAAGGGCCAACCTGCATGCTCTTCTTCAATGCTTTTTCGACTCATTTTTTTACAAAACCCTTATCTGGTGTCATACCTTATCTGTTAATTAAATAATTGCAGCTGTAACTTCTACTCCGCTGTGTTCAATTGTTCAGATATAGTTGCATAAAGAAGGCTATGTGTTGAAAACTATGACATGTTCAACATTGAGTTTCGAGCTGTTATTAAGTTCTTCACTTCACTTAATTTCATTTGGACTAAGTGTAGAACTTACTCCAAATGAAATTAAACAGAGATTGAACTGTGTATATGGGGAAGCATCCTCCTAGTATTCTACCGTAAAAGAATAGGCCAAAGCTTTTCGAATAGGTCGAGAAAGCATTGAAGACAAAGAGCAAGCTGGTCGGCCCTCGGAGGTGCTCACACCTGAAAACATTGCTCTTGTGGAAGGAGAAATTATGGAAGACCGGCTCAAAGTTAAAGAAATAGCAGAAAAGTTGGGCATTTCTAAAACAACAATCCTTCGAATTATTCATATAAATTTAAACATGAATAAGGTTAGTGCAAGGTGGGTGCCTAGACTACTTTCCTCAGTCCAAAATCAGCAACGAGTCATCTGTTGTCAGGCATTTTTGGAGCTCAGCCGTGACAACGAGAGAGAGAGAGAGGTTCTGCAAATCATTGTTACAGCAAATGAAACTATGTTCCTCTACTATGATCTCTTGTCCAAAAGAGAATCAATGAAGTGGCAAGGGTAAACCTGGCGAAGCACCGCCTCTGAAGGCAAAGGTCCCTCAGTCAACCAAGAAGATAATGGCCACAACCTTTTGGGACTGTGAAGGAATACGCTTCATTAACTTCAAGGAGAGAAACACCGCAGTAAATGGGTCATATTATGCTTCCATAATACTGCACAGACTACGTGCTTCAATCCAAGAGATAAGGCGAGGAATACTGAGTGGTGGTGTGCGTCTTCTTCACAACTCCCCTGTGCACACAGCTCTTGTTGCAAAGGAAGCTGTGAAGAAATGTGGCTTCAAGGAGATCGACCATCCACCTACAGCCCAGAACTAGCTCCCAAGGATTAATTCCTCTTCTCAAAACTCAAGAAGGAACTTCAAGGAAGGAAATTTAAGTGTGATGAAATGATGGACTATTCATGCCCATTTTGCAGATCAAGACTTCTGACTATTTGGGGGGGGGGGGGGATTCAAATGTTAATTTAAAGACGTTAGAAGATCATTGCAATAAAGGGCAAGTATACTGAAAAGTGAAATACACGTTTTGTATATACTTGCTGAGCAGCTCGAAAACATGTTTGCTTAAGAATTGCTGTGTAGAAGGCAAAAGTAGTTCAAAAGAGTTGCAGACAGGGATGAACGCTATGAGATCCTTCGCAAGAAGCTCGACCTGGAACCACTCTCGGCGAGATTGATCGAAACTGATCGGAAAATGGCATTTCAATAACGTTTGAAAATATTTCATCTCAGGAAGCAATGCTTGCCAGGAATGCGAACAATTTATAGGTTGGAAAAAGCGTTCTATATCAGCGACTGGCAATTCAAACGCTGCAGTCGTGACCGTGCTCCACATACTTATGTTTGGACAACTCAAAGTTTTGGTAAGTATCTGGTGGACCTCGAGACCTTAATTAAGGCGCTTTTCTGAAGGGGTCAGCTAAAGGGAGGCAGCGAAGTTCTTCATGAGAATAACCTGGGGTTGTCAATCTTAGAGACATTCTCCTCCTCCTCCTACAGTACATGCACAGGTGAGACCCGGATGCGAAAATACAGTACAATTTTTCCTTTACGTCAAAATTACATGTAGAAACGCCATCTCTTAAATGACGAACTTAAGAAATTAATTATACATTCGAAAATTGATCTTTTCCAAAATCTTCCTTTCCCCCCCCAAAAAAAAAACGAAAAAATGAAAAAAAAAAAAAAGAAAAAAAAAAGAGAATCTCGTTGTATACATAATAATTTAAACGATGCATAATAAAATTGAAAAAAGGCAACAAGAAGTTAATTGTTACAGAATACTAATTGCTTAACTCATATATATATATATATATATATATATATATATATATATATATAATCTTTTAGTAAAAAGCTGTCTTTAGGAGACATGACACAACTTAAAATGTACAAAGGGGTGCCACATTTAAAGTACGGAGCACATAAAAACACTATAAAACACTGTTCGAGGCACTGTAAGACAATCTGTAAGATTGTTAACTAAATGTTAATTAAAAATCGGATTTTAAAATTTGGAATATAGCCCAATCTTCAGTATTGTTAAAGATCACAAGAGAACGCATTTTTCTACAGAAAGTTGTCATTATATTGTTGTAATTGGGAGATAAACTTGACTGTAGGAAGTTGCAGACCAAAAGTTTTTCTTCTGAGTCCACAAATATAAGAATAAGCCACAATGCTTTGATTTTAGAACAGTACTCAAAACACTCGTAAGCCTAGGTTGAAAAGAAAGTTTAGTTTTGCCTCAACAGTTAACCCTCCTTTCATTTCATATTATAGCCTCAGTAGTCTGAAAATTTATACCAGAAGCTGACAGTTCTTTGCGACTTGTTTTTTTAAAGGTATTCAGCGCTCGTTTTTACTACTGAGGCACAATAGGCGGTAGAGACTGATGATACACGAAATGAAATTATAAATTCGGAAAGGATTTTTTTAAAGCAGGAAACATTCCAGGCCTAAGTTTAGGGTACCTCCCCGGCATTTGCCATTTATGTGGACAGGGAAACCTGGAAAAAACCTCAGTCAGGGAGGACGGTCCTGGCGGAATTCGAACCCCAGACTTCCCGTTCAGGAGTCCGCACCTTAACGACCTCGGCCAATCGTGACGATCCTTGCAACATGATCAATCAGTTGACAGTATTCATTCAATATATGATCAACTGCTTTTACTACATATTTTATTAGAGTAAGGTCTTTGTCACAAAATTAAAACCACCAAGGATGGCCGAGGTCGTTAAGACGCGGACTCGTGAACGTAGATCTGGGGTTTGATTCCCACCAGGACCGTCCTCTTTGACTAAGGGTTTTTCAAAGTTTTCCTCGGTCTCTATAATTAGCACATATCGTGGAGGTGCCCTAAACTTAGGCCTGAAACGTTTCCTTTCTTACAAAAAAAAAAAAAAAATCCATTCTTAATTTATCATTTCATTTCGTGCATCATCAGTGTCCACCGTCTGTGATGCCTCTGTAGTAAAAACGGGCATTAAACACTATTAAAAAAACGTTAAAAAGTGTGACTTATGATGGTGAGAGCTTATGGCGTTCTCAAACTTTCCAAACACCACATTTTTATCATTGTAAATAGAAGCTAGAAGAAGCTAGAAATCGGAAAAACATGAAATAGTTTTTGACTAAATATGAAATTAACTTCTCTAAAATGTTAAAGAAATAGGAAAATTTGTTGAAAAAATTTAAAGAATAAGACTGTTTTATTATCGTACTTTAATTGTTATAAATTATTAAGCGACCGATCGTAACAATATTTAATTTAGAGCCGTTCATTACACACTTAATTATAAGCATTTTATGTTTTTTCCCCAAAAGAGATTGTACGGTCAGTCGGTGAGAACAGTTCCATACTCCACACCACATGATGAGAGAGTGAACTTATATCTTGCGACATGTTATAGCTTTAAACTCATTTTGCCCTACCTCCTGGTCATTAGAATTTCATTTAGTCCCCAAGTAACGATGCCATTCTCCCTCTTCTATAACGCTACAGGTCGAGATCAGGACATAGACTGCCGCAACGACCTCCGTCTTATAACTTCATTGATAGAGGGCAGTATTGCAGGCGGCATGTACGAGTAATTGCATGCCGGCACTCGGTGGTCTCGATCTGAATGGAAACGGGTCCTACCGGCCGGCAGTCAGCACCGCTAAATACTAACCAAGGATTTTTACATTGCGTGATTTCAAGTGCATTTATACAGAAATATAAATGCTGTCAAGAAAGGTTTTCTTAATTACTTAGGAGTTTTTGAAATCCAATAATCACTGCCACTAATGCATCACCAGCATACGAGTCCCAAGATCATTATATACAGCATAAAAATTAGCGGACTCAAAACAGATCTCCGTGAGAACCAACAATTAAGAGAAAATTTAAGTAGATATATTGTTTATCATTTTAACCATGTATTGTTTATATTTAATAAAGAATAAAACCGTTAAAATATATTTCACTATATTTCAAAATGACGCTTCTATGCTCTAATTTTTTGAACAATATTTTTTCATATAAATGCCCTCTTTTCTTAGAAGGAATGTCACTAACAGAGCCCGAAAGCTTAGGCATTTATTTTGGTTAAAATAGGCAGGTAAAAAGTTAATTAAAGTACTAAAATAGGCAGTAATAAATTAAAATAAACCTTATTTAAGCGAAAACAAAGAGTAATATCACTCATTAATGAAAATAAGTAATTAAGATACTGAAAAATTTCTTTATCATATTGTTAAAGTACTTAAACTTGTTTTTGTTGGTAACAAGCAACAACAGAATATCAGAGAGATCACTTTTCATCATGGAAAAAGAACGTCACTGAAGGGATTGGAGCATATTTAAAACAAGCTATTTAGGAAGGACTCATACCAGTTACAACAGAACATTCACCTTTCAGGACATCATGGAAATGTTGATCAAGACAAAATAAAGTAGTTTTGAATAGTCCTGGCAAATGGGTAAAAGATGCGCAGTGGTTTCTGGTTGAGTGTATTTTCTGTTTATGCGTTTATAGGGCAATCAGGTTAGTATCTCTTACTTCCATACTGAACATATTGCACAGCTGTACCGCTCTCATCTTTCTCGCTTGCAATTGTTTGTTACATTCATGCAGCTGAGAAGTTACCCCTACCATAAATTTCCTAGAATTGTCTCGCGTAGATCGATACAAGGTAATTCACCAGGACTATTCAAAACTGCAGTATTTCCTTCATCCTCTTTTCCCGATATTCGTGCCCGAGGTAATCGTGCGTTCCTTCCACAAATGAATGTTAGATTATTTAAAAAGCTTAAGTGAATGGGTTGAGGAAAACGTTTATGACAGTTTGAAAAGGAATAAACTTATAACAAAGATTCTCAATAAATATTTTTGTGAGGTAAACATGCCATTTAATTTTTATAACTTTTTTCACTTCAAAATATTGAAATTCTTTATTCGCTTTTTAAAACAGGTAAATAATCGCAAAAATAATAATAACGATCCAAAACAAGCAACAGAAGATAAAATAGACAAAATAAGGTTCTACCGATCCCAAATGTACGCAAACATGTTTATTTTTGACTCTCTTAAATACACCCACCCAGATAGAAAAGGCATTCTGCCTAATTTCCAGGCTCTGGTTATTAAGTTTTAGCTTGCTCATGTCTAAGATTAATTGCATTTTTAAAGAAGGTGAGAATATATTATTCAAAAGTACGCAATAATTATTTTCTAAAAGTATGTTGTATATAATTCACAATATTTACGGTAATAAAAACAGACCAATGCACGTATTGTATATTATTTGGAAAAACTAAGCAACTTTCATTAAATTCTTTTGAAGAGTTCCTCACGATAAATTAATATTAATAAAGGAAGTTTATAACTACTCTTAAATCTCTACAGTCCCTCAGGCCAGGATATAGCACTGCCTTTGGTTACAACATTAAAAAAAAAAAAAAAAAAAAAAAAACAATACCTGCCCCTCCTAGGGAGGTTAGTGTGGTTATAAGCGTACCTTATAACTTCAAGTGTTCGTACAAAATAGAATTTGGTTAGGGCGAAATGAAATGCGGTCCTATGAGATTACATTTTATCCGGGGTTTTACTGTATCTGTGTAAAATGAAACCGCAAGAGGGAGCGACATCCCCTCCTGACGTGAGCAGCGCTGGTCTCCGGAGGTCACAGGGTTAATGTATGAAACAACGCTGCTTACAGGGGTAAACTTGCTTACCTAATTTAAACGGGTTACTAGATAGATTTAGGAAATCTCATTAAGCGAAGACACAATCTCCAGAGCAGCTCAGGATGACATAAAGGAAGCTAAGCTGGTACCTCCACGTGTTTCAAGAATTACAAAAATATTTCTGCACTGCGTGAATCTGCTTCAAACAAGGTCATTCAAGAACAGAAATGTTGCTTTAAGCTTCAAAAATAAGCTTTTCATGTTATGTACACAATTTTAGCATTTAATAACGTTAATTATCAAGAGCGTGTGTGTGTATATATATTCAATTCTGAAAAAATGCTTAAAATGCCCGAAGTGCATTGCAAGACTGTAATTTAAACTTCCTTTCGCTTGCGAAACAACATTCAGAGCACTCTTTGTATACTTGCATTGCCTTTTTATTGCACATTTGCCCACAGTCCAGAAAAGAATTATCGTTGTTTAGAACAGAGTGCTGTTGACATCACAAGAGCGCGAGTGTTCTCCGAGCTGGGTTGCGTCAAGCTAGCGACAAGTGAGGAGGAAGGAATAGTTATCTTCGCAATATGTGACAGCTTTGTTTATAGCTATACACACCAATCAGATGCCATGGAACCTTAATTTTACTGGTTTATGGTAACATATACTCAATTGCTTTACTGAAGGGGAGAAAGGGATAGAGAGTAAGGTCGTTCTGTTCCCTTCAATTACAGAATTTGAGAGAACCAGTGATTTCATAAAGTATGATTTATATCAAGCGTTATTTGTTTTCATAAAAACCAGTACGGGAATTGGAATGTTTGCTTGTACAAACTTGGTTAATATAGGTCTTTAGTTATAAATCATGCCCGCCCTTGCAGTCTTTTACCTCTCGGTTACTAGGCGTACCACAGCCGGTGGCGCACATACTGTAACTCCATTTTCCCCCTTTGTCATGTCTTGAATGTCACTTATGAACTTATTCCTTACCGCCCTCACGAATGTGTATGCGTGTGTGTAATCATCTTTGCGAATGCGCGCGCGCGCGCACACACACACACACACATATATATATATATATATATATGTATGTATGCATTCGCAAATATGATTACGCAGGTAGGCATAAATGTCATTTTAAGTACAAATCCGCTCTTTGCGCGCATGAGCAATTTGTTCATAGCTTTCCTGAATAACTGCATCCGTTAGGAACGATGTTGTCTACTAATAGACGAAAAATGAAACCTAATCGGCGTTAAACTTGAACGTTCGCCAAACAAAACCACTTTAAGAAACATTACGGCGCCGAGCTTAATCAAGATAATCAGAAGGAGCTTTCCTGATACAATGCCTGAATAATAAAGGGAAGATAACACTTGTACCTATTTTAGAAGCGGATGAAGTACGAACCTCGCCGGCTGCTGCACGCTTAATAACCGAGATATGAATATCGATTGTTCAGACAAGGTTTATAACTAACGCCTAATGTATCATTATATATAAACCCTCTTTACTGTGCGAATTCTCCACCACGTAATAGGAAGAACTGATGGATGATGTTTATACCTATTTTGCAGACAAGACTTCTGACTATTGGAAGGGGGGATTAAATGTTAATTCAAAGATGTGAGAAGTGCATTGCAATAAAGGGTAACTGTATTGAAAAGTGTAATATAGTTTTTGTCTTTATCAAGCCTAGAAAATGGTTAGGCCGGAAACTTATGGACCTACCCTTATATATGTCCGTAGGTTTGTAGTGATTTCATATGAATTTTTTTTATTGTTTAAGCAAGAACCACGGTGCTTACCAAATGACTATAAGAGCCAGTCAGTTGTGTGAACATCTTTCCGGACTTTTATCTCTTAAAAATGAACACTTAGGAACGATTAAATGCCCAAGAGCCGATCTTACCGAGCTGGATGAACTTTAATTTCTATTTAATTCTCCTTTAATTACAATTGGACGCTGATCCGTCATCAAACTCCAGTTAATTTAACTGGCATATATTTGGCCATTTAACGAGTTAATTCTCAATTAACTTTTCATCATGGAAAGGCAAATGTTGAATATGCTATTTGAAGACAACATTATTCCAAAACGGCCGAGGATAATTTCCATAAGTTAATATTTATTTAATAGTATGGAGGAAAAAGATTTCCAAATGCAGTTTCAACTGAGTGAAGTTTCGCTATTAGATATTTTAAGTTCTAGAGAAGATGAATTCCCAACAGATAGGTGATATTTATAATATTTAAATAATGCTAAAAGTTTTCTTACTATTTCACAGTAAATATTACATAAGACAGGAATCTTTATGTTGTAGATTGGAGGTTATGTCTTCCCATATTTCGAAAGTTGGTTATCTGAACTGTCAGACATTCAGTATACAAAGAAATGTAATTGACAGTAGAGTATTCTGTTTGTTTAAGGAATCAAGTCATTTCTCCAATGAATGTACGTGTATAGCAGCAGGTGATTTAGCGAAGCAACGGCCCAACGAATTGCATATCGAGTGAGCGTTGCTATAGCTCCTCCCTTACACATTAATCTCTTCTTTCCCTCCATTTCTGATGTGTAATTATCATAAAAAGTGAATGAGTAACGATTTCTGTGTCCATGGCCTTTTAAATCAGCTACTTTCTATAATTCAGAAGGCCATGATGACATAAACCCGAATTAGCTAATTGACTGCGTATTTAGTTTGCCGAGATGCTAAAGATTTACTTGGGAATTAATTTCCTCAATTAACTTAAATCTTAAGTAGTTAATTCTTATTTTGTAGGAAATTGGTGAGATTGGCCAAGACTCCACGCTCATTTATACGCATATAATCGTTACTGCTTTCCATGCGTCTCGAAAATCTGCAGCAGTGGGCAAATTATGATACCACTGTGATATATGTTTACATTTGATAATGTTTAAATTAGCAATTAACAAAAATATTAGCTTTTGTCGTCATGTGTTTGTTTAGCAAATACTTTAAATAGAATTATGATTGTAATCAGATAAAGTGGCAAGTTTATGATAAAGTTATGAAAATAATAACAAAATTGTTTTGTCACCGGGCTTATTTACATTGGTCTGCTATTTCATCCCCATCTTAAAGCTGTTAATTTCGATACAATATTCATCGCTGTAGCCGAAATCGTAAAGAAATATTAACTGCAGATCAAAACGTGGAAGAGTATAAACCATAGAAGCGCTGGAGTTTAATTCTAAAACTTGCAACAATACACAATGTAGCTCTTCAATATCGTTGTTTCAAAAATAATAAAGGAACATTTCCTATCTACGTACGATATTGACGTTTGTTTTTATCTGAGCCCGGTTAGTATATTTTCCCAATGATATTAAATTATTATCAAGCGCATTCTTAAAAATATTTATTGTATTTAAAAACTTTTTAAAGCCTCTTCACCTCAACAGATGCCTAATAATCCTACAAAAAAATGAACAAACTGCAGTTGTCTAGTACCGAAAGAGTGTGAAGATGTAAGTATATTAAACTCGAGCAATGAATATGACGATTACCTATATTAAATGCTAAAATTAAGACAGGACTTATACTTAGACTCAGGGTCTTAAAAAATATAAATATTCTCACTTCTTAATATAAATATTCCAGATATAATCTCTGAGATATATGTTTGATAATCAATTAATATACAAACAAACTTTGAATAATACTGCACTTATTTATATAAATTCCCACTAAATATACAATTACCGTGTTATATGTAAAGGGGAATCGAAGAAATAAAATTGCATAATTCATTAGTTTATGTGCACTAGTGTATTTGTTATTCGAATATTAATAAACAGTATTATTATCATCAATTATTATAACACTGCAAACAAACAAATAATATATATAAAATTCCTTCAACAGAATGATAAAATTAATTAAAAAAAAAAAGAACATAGTGTTTACGATTATTTCGTGTATTTGTCCAGCTTCACCCTCATTATTTGATGTAAATCTTCGTTCATTCAGTCATATTTTTAAGGTTTGGGAACAAAAAGTAATCGCTGGGAGCCAAATCCGATGAATATGGCGGATGTGGAAGTACTTGGAAGCAAAGGTCATGCAGTTTTGCAACAACAATCCCAGACGTGTGTGAGGGCGCATTAAGTTATGAAAGAGAACGTTATTTTTCGCAATTTGTGGACGTTTAACTCGAATAGCATCCTTCAGTTGGTCTTGTACTGAAGCGTAATACTCCCCGGTGATGGTTGTGTCCTTCTGCAGGCAGTCTATGAGCACCAACTATGAGAAGCAATGACTTTTCCTGCAAATGGAACAATTTTTTTTGTTTCTTTGGTACACTTTCACCTGTTGCCACCCACTGTTTGTGCTGTTCCTTCATTTCTGGCGTGTAGTTGTGAATCCATGTTTCATCTACTGTAATGAAACGTCGGAGAATTGCGTCACTGGAATTGCGTTTAAACATTCTTGCGAAAAGTTCGAATGCGTTTTTGATCCATTGTTAACAAAAGCAACATCCATTAGAGCGAAAAGCTTTCTCATACCCAAATCTTCGTGTATTGGGTACGGTCCATCGAGGTCTTTGCAATGTCAGCCAACTTGCATATCTTCAATAGACGATCAATGAGAACGGCATTGTGAATTTTTGTCACAATTTCGTCGGGCGTACCGGTTTTGGACGTCCCGAACGCTCATCATCTTGAATGAATGTACGACCTCGTTTAAATTCATCCGCACGTCGAAAACGAAGGGAGAGATCCTTTAATGTGGAAGCTATTTTGTATTTATGTTGGGGTTTAACCCTTCAAACCGAAATACTTTATCACAGCTCGTGTTTCAGTTTTATCCCCTTTTTAGAAAATGTTAACACTGGTTTCTTTACACGATCGTGAAATAAGTGACTACTCTTGCACGTCTGAAACTTAACAGCGCGCCATCTAAATGATAATACTTAACATCTATCATAGGTAATTTGGTCATCTTCCCGACATCTCTGGGTTGGGTCGGGAAACTTTTAGAACACCCCTAGTTTGCTTATCTATTTAAATGCATTAAAAGTTTTAACACTGTAGGCACTAAAGGAAATTTTGTCTTTGCAATTAGATTTATTTATTTGGTTTATTTATGGACGCTCTTAAACATCTCAGGTCATCACCGTCCCATTCAAATCAGAGCGTGAAATGGCGGACAAATTTTGTTCAGAGGCCTCTCCTTTCAGGCTTGAGGTTCTTTATCGTGCCGTAAATGTACGACACGGGGCCCATGGCTTTACTTCCCTTCCGAAGGAAGCCATACTTAGGATTTTTACGCCCTAAAATCCATCGATTATAGCCGGGTTTGAACCCGCTATCTTGGGTTTAGAGGGCAAGTATGGTTACCACTACACCACTATATATGTACGAAGTGTTGTAGACCATCATTTCGGTTAATGGAAAGGCGAAGGTAGCGGTTGAATTGAATGAAATAATATTAAATTATTAGACCATACAAGCCCTTAACAGGTAGGGAAAATCTAATAGGTGTTTGAATTAACAAACACTCGTTCTCCTCCTCCTCCTCCTCCTCCTCCTCCTCCTCCTCCTCCTTTTCGGGCATTGGCCTGCCCCTGCGACAGCTGCGTCCTTTAACTCCATCTTGAGACATCATTAATAGAGGGAATATCGCGGGAGAGGCATGTCGACACCCCGCTAGTCGCCCATCACGCGGCTTTCGAGATCGAAGAACACCAGCTTTCTATCAGGCAGATTTCCAAATTTTCTCACTAGGCTGGACGGATCTCACTGCCGACGTTTCTAACTTAAAAAACTCCTAAGCAGGTACCGAGGATCGAACCCGGAATCTCCCAGCGCCAATGATTAGACCAACCGTCCTAAATGGCGTTTTGGATCAACAAATACTATAAAATATGCCAAATTTCCTCATGTTAAATGAGAGATAATTCCCAATAACTTGACAATCCAACAAAATTATTAACTATAGGTGTTACCTTTGAGAACTTATAGATAATAGGTATATGTTAAGAAAATTAATATATATATATCTATATATATAGATATATATACATATACATACATACATACACATTTCTCCAATAAAGATAAAAGTAATGGAATTTTGTGGAGCAAATGCGATTAGAGCTAAATTTAAACACTATAATAAAACACATTCATTCACATATTTAAATCCCTAGAAACAAAAATAACATAAATAAATAAAAGATTCCAACTGTTCTGTAGAAGATAAAATGAACATTTATTGAACAAATTGAAAAGTAAGACACACTTTTATATTGTTATATGTTGTCTCAGTTATATTAAATATATCGAAGATTTAGACTGTGATAAAAAAGAAGAAGAATTAAATGAAACTATTAAAAGCACTGCATTGGAGGGGTCACATATCCTAAATGAACGATGCTTGTGTGCTAATATGGCAAATCTGATACAGGCAGACAGGATGCCCCTGGCATTAGCTTCGAATGGAGAGAAACATACCATTTAGATCCAATACTTTGAAGGTTGATGATGAACAGCAGGTACAGCTTTGCCTTAAGTACAAGAGTTTCTTTAACTTTTGATTGATAATCAATTGAAACTAAGGGCGGGCTAACAGAAATTAAATGAAATTCGTTTAAAAGGACCACCTGCTGTAAAATGAATGCTGAAGCCCGGGAAAGGAATACTGAAGTTACAATTTGATTAATTTTAGATAATCCATTTTAATTATTCTGCTGTTCTAATTCCAGATATGCAACGCTTTTAATTTGAGCTTCGCCCAATGTAATGTTTTCAACGAGTTTCATTCAGAACTCTCTTTTCACTTTTTATTACGATGATTGTTCTATGCTTTAAATTCAGTTACAGTGCATTACCACGCGTGTGCAGTATGTACCCTACATCTTTCTGTTTTAACAGGAATATAATATAATATAATAGAATCAAACAGTTTAATTTCATTTTGTAAATATTATTATAACAAAAGAAATGGTGTGTACATAAGTAATTAAGCTGTACACTACCGTTGATGGAGCGAATAGTAACAGGTAAATCTTAAGTTTAAAAAATACTTACGAATGCTAACCCACGTGAAACTGGATAGCACAGTCCTTCTATGTTTATATTTAACTCAAACATCGCGAAGTTAGAGGCAGAGAAGAGTAAGCTTTATGCAAAATATGGCTATATTATCACAAGTAATAACACGAGAGGGTCTGAGATTACTGATAACGTAGCGAGGGAATTATCTGGAAAGCTCAGACCCTCAAGTGATATAGGACTATTTCACGAATAAAATAAAAATTTAAATACAATTCCCGTAAACTTGGCTTACCAAATTGTAATAACTGTAGGTATATTTGTACTTAACCTTTTCAAGCAATCTTAGGACAGATGATTGTTGATTGTCAGTAGTGGCAATGGAGGAGAGCAAAATAGAACATTTATACTATTTCATGAATAGAATAAAAATAAAGTAACACTATTAACAATATAACAAATTAACAGTAATTATGAAATAGAAAGGATAAAAACACTAAGATAAAGTCGCACTTGAAATTGCTATATTTCGATCTCTTGGAAATGGCAAGAAGACAAGTGAAAGTGATAAAAGTAAATATTGAGTATTGAAGGTAACGTTATGCATGGAAACAGATGAAACGAGAAATGAGAGTGTGGGGGGGGGGGATTAATGCGTCAGATTTAAACCAGGTGGAATACACGCTTTATGTAAAAATATAGTTGCCATTTCTCTATCTCTGAGTAAACTTTCAGAGCATTGTGTAGGTAACGCATCAATAAGTGTTAGATTAAAAGCATCATCAAAATCCTTACAGTGAGATAAGGCATGTTGGGCAGCCGGCAAGGGAGACTTAGTTTTAACAGAACGTCTATGATTGTTCATACGTAGTGAAACAACAGTAGAAGTTAAACCAATATAAAGTGCCTTGCAAAGCTTACAAGATAACATATATACGACGTTCTTGGAAGAACAGGCAGCAAATGAAGAAATTTTAAATTCTGTGGATAAGTTAGGGCTGTGGAATAATGGCAAGGCATAATTAGTGCACAGGTTTTACATTTAGGACGTCGGCAAGGATATGAGCCACCAAAGGGAAGTGGTAAATTCGGAGGGGATAGGTTACGGCGAAATATACTTTTAAGGTTAGGAGGTGTTCTAAAAGTAAGGCGGGGTACAAATTTACAAAAATCACTTAAAAATGAGTGCATTAACAAAGTATCATGACATTCTTTCAAAATAGGTCTGATGCTTTCAATTCCAGGCACGCAAGTAGTAACAATCTATTAATCAAGGATTATCTTTTGCCCCAACTCCCAAATTTAATCGCCTTAAATTTGTTTCCGATGGCGTTAAATTTTGCCGTAATTTAAGATGGCGTTACTATTGGCAAACTAAATCTACTCAGCCTACTTCAAATGTTATTCAGTTTCGTTCTCCCTTCAAACTTGAACCTCCTTCTTTACCTTCCAGCCATATTTTAGAAATGTTTATTAACCGATTTTTAACTTTGATCGGCGATTCTAAATTTCTAGATAAGATCACTCCGAAAGGTAACTTTACGTTAGAAATCAGCACTTAAAAGGTTATCTAATAATCTTGATGTTGTTATTCTTCCAGGCGATAAAGGGTCCTCAGTAGTACTACAGGACATTTCTTCTTATAAAGCTGAAGCTTACCGACAGCTTGAGGATGTCACTAATTATAAACTTTTGTCTTCCGACCCTACAGTCAAGTTTAATGAAGAAACAGATTCTTTTATTGCTTCTTCTGGTACTGCTTAAGGACTTAGTTCCCAAGATATCACTCTACTTACTCCTCATGTCCCCCGTACTTCCACCATATATTTTCTCCCTAAAATTCATAAAAAGAACTGTCCAGGCCGCCACGATTCCCCCACTGAACGTATTTCCGCTCTAGTAGATTGCTGGTTACAGCCATTTGTTACGTCTAGGCCATCCTATATCAAAGATTCCTTCCATTTTTTGAATTTACTAAAGAAAGTTGACCCTTCGGCACATTCTGATATACTTCTGGCCACTATCGATGTGACGTCACTCTATACTAACATTCCCCATCATGAAGGATTAGCTGCTGTTAGACATTTCTTGGACTCTCGAGCACCTCCTCATACCCCATCCACAAATTTCATTTGTCATCTTGCTTATCTAGTTCTCACTCGCAATGTTTTTAGTTTTGATAATAAACATTATCTACAAATTAGAGGTACTGCGATGGGCACCAGAATGGCACCTTCTTATGCCAATCTTTTTATGGCTCGCTTAGAGGAGGAATTTCTCAAGTCAGAACCTTTGGCACCATTATGCTGAGATATATTGATGATATATTTGTGCTTTGGACTCATGGCTCAGAATCTCTCGATCAGTTCCTTACTAATCTTAAATCCAAAATTTCAGTTAAGTTCACTTCTTCTCTCTCTCTCTCTCCCCCAATGCTGCTACATTCCTAGATATTGCTATTTCTTTATGTAATGGCTCTTTTGTTACGTCTGTGCACATTAAGCCTACCAATTTACAACAATATCTTCATTTTGATAGCTGTCATCCCTTGCATATCAAAAGATCTATTCCTTTTTCTCTTTCATTCCGTGGTCGTCGTCTTTGTAACAACTTTTAAAAACCTAGCTCAGAAGTTCCAAGACCAAAATTATCCTTCCTCTCTTTTAAAATCCCGTATAATCCCAGCGCACAAAACTTTCCAATGAAAACCTGAAACTTCTAATAAGAACTTCATTAACCTTGTTACTACTTACGTGCCTGGAATTGAAAGCATCAGACCTATTTTGAAAGAATGTCACGATACTTTGTTAATGCACCCATCTTTAAATGATTTTTCAAAATTTGTACCCCGCCGTACTTTTAGAACACCCCCCTAACCTTAAAACTATATTTTGCCGAAATCTATCTCGTCCCGCCTCTGGCCCATATCCTTGCCAACGCCCTAAATGTAAAACCTGCGCGCTAATTATGCCGTGCTATTCATTCCACAGCTCTAATTTATCCAGAGAATTTAACATTTCTTCATTTGCTACTTGTTCTTCCAAGAACGTCGTATATATGTTATCTTGTAAACTTTGCAAAGCATTTTATATTGGTTCAACTTCTACTCTTGTTTCGAGTCGAAATATAAGTCACAATAGATCAACTACTACTCCTGCACTGCCGCAGTCTATCATATATATTTGGAAAGATATATACTGTACTCTTCGAACGCAAGGTTCAAAAGATGCCTAAATAGTACGGTTCGACTTCTTTTTACTCTACTAATATACTGACGGTGCCACTTTCACAGTAGAGATCTATTTAATATATTTCAAAGTTGAACCGAAAAACAACAGTAATGTGTAGTATGATGTTCTGTAACCAGGTGTGACTCAGATACATTATGATGCCGTTGCTACGTTATAGGTAAATCAACAATGAACAAATGAAGCCAAGATTATCGTAAATCAAATGAAGGCAAGATTATCATATTATGTACTGTAAATAGATGTGACTCACACTATCTTATGTTGGCGTTGCTACAACAAAATGGAGCCAAGATTGTTTGAATAGTGAAAAGCAATTTTGAAGTGGTATTGGAATATTGGAATTGGAGTTACGATTGAGTTTCCACCGCGTTCTCTACCGTTGGACTTCTACCTATGGGGAACTCTCAAGGATGCTGTATACCATAGAAAACCAGCTACACTGGCTGCACTTCGGGAAGAAATTAAACAGCATGTCCTGCAATCGCTGAGGATACTTTTGCAAACGTTGCTCAATCAGTAGTTCAACGTACTCAGAAGTGTATCGACGCCGATGGTGGGCATTTTGAGCAACTGTTATAACTGTAAAAGTCTAAGATGATTAGTGCTCATCATTTTCTGTTTGTGTGAATTCAATTTTGTTATCTTAACACAGTTTTTTCTTTGCTTGAAGCGTGTATACAATTTTTGGCACCTTCTGTATATCAGTAGGTAAACTGATCCTAAAAAGTACTGGTTATATATATTGCAAGTAAATATGGCGAGAAAGAGACGCGGAGTGAGAAGTTTAAAAGTGATTACTGCAAAAAAAGTAAAAATATCAGAGAGATATAAAATAGACATTACCTTGCTCCGCCAATGACTTTCTACTTTCTACTAAATTTTGATCTGTAGGCTCATAAATTTCATCTTGAGTTTCACTACAGGGGAGGAGTTTCAGTTGTATCTGAATTTCCATCATAATCATAGTTTCAAAGATCCTTTAGGATTTCTTACTCCGTTAAACGCTGCCTCTTAGTCATATTTACAGTCAACAAATGAGAGACAACCTTGTAATATTTTATTAATTCATATTCCATAAATACAAACAAACAAATCGAATGTAAGCATTTACTGATAGAAATCGCTAAAGCTCAACAATGAATTTTCAATCGATGTTTTGTGATAATACGTATATATAATACAACAATAAATGTCATTAAAATACATTTTCAAGTCCCCCCTTTGGTATGCGATTGTTAATTCATAATATCTAAATCCTCCTTTACAAAATGTTCAATTTCAAATCCATAAAATTTTATACCTATATGTGCGCAAGTGTATTAATATTTATTTAAAAACACACACATTTATTACTTTTGATATGTTTCCAGAGGTTTCCGTTTAAAACAACAAATTCAATAACTTTGTTGCATAATTTAGATCTTGAAAACTATCACTGCACACAAACTGCATATTGTTTTGAAAGAAAAATAAAAATGACATGCAAAGGCAAGGATAACAGAAATGAAACCCAACTCGATGATAACCTTCTACCAAAAAAGTCCCCAAAAGGTAAACTATCTCTCAATATTCTAACAGTTACAACACTAATGTATCATGTGTCCATTCTATGCAGCCGTAAAATTAGCTCGCAACAGCACCTGACATGCCATCCTCAATGTGCTCACCAAAATGGAAGAAAATTATCAATGCGGTGTAGCGATTACAGAGCAAAGACAGGAAAGACCAATGGCCAATAAATCACCAACTCTGGCTATTGCTTTTCGAAGTAGTTTCCCTCAGAGTTGCATTCTCCAGAACCGTCATAGACACAGCACGCCATGCCTCTTTCAACTACACCAACCTCCTCTTCATAGGATGCAAAAACTCTTCCAAATTAAAAAACCGATGGCCCCTCAGCTGAACATAGAAAAAAATCGCAGGAGCCAGATCTGGACTGTACAGTGGGTGGTTCACCAGTGTCAATCTTGCGGAGACACTATTGTTTTCAAGACGGTTCGCGTAAACATGTTGTCATGGTGAATCAGCAATCCGCACAACCCAGACTGTGATAGCATTGTGCAGGCCGTGGCAGTTGGCGGTTTGTTTGGTTATCTACTGAGAAGCAACTGGCAACCAGCCAGACCGTGGTCGTCATTATGGAAGAAGCAGATCGCCGACAATCTAATTCTGAATCGTATGCTTTCGTCATGTGTGAAGATATCGAGGGCACATCGGCACCGATGAAATGAAGATCCATTTCGTTATATATGCAAATGGTTATTTCCCACTAGCAGTGTGCAGGACATTGGTTGGACAGGAAGAAGCAAACTTGAAAAATTCGGGTCAAGGCCGGGATTTGTACCACGGATTCGACTTTACATATCAACGCTCTAACCAACTGAGCTATTATAGCCTCCTTCAAGTACGGAATCACGAACCATATATTTAGTGGTTTAACTAGAAGCTCGGGTTAAAAATATTCGTAGCATTTCAAGTCGGCTCTTGAGATATAAAAGAAAGCCTTAGGAAGCATAGACACAGAAGGTCGAAGATCCGTGGTTCGAATCCCGGCCGTGATCCGTCTTGTTAACTCTAATTTTTCCTTTCGAACCATTTTTTGTCACCGCTATACCTGCTTTTGGTTCTTTTGTGAGGTTATGTGTTACCCAATGATAACTAAAATTCCTCACACGAATATTTATGCAGAATTTTTGACACTTGCAACAAAGGAATGTTTAAAGACTCTCAAGCGTCTGAAATACCTCTCTGTAATTTTTCCAGTCATTCTTGTTGGATTATGCTGCACTTATGATCGTAAAAAAAATGCTCTCGATTCACTTCCATGTAGGAACACCGGACAATAAGAGCACGGCCACAATTAAAAAAAAAAACGGTGCTGCAGGCTAAATTTCGCCATGGTTAGCAATGCCAACAAAATCTTATATCTTTCACACTACTTCAAATAGCGACCCTCGCATACATGTTTTGAAACTTCCCCAGGTAAGGCCGAAGCCAAAAAATGTGGATTTAAATTTGAAGAAATGAAAATAGATAATGTAAAATTTGAAGAGAAAGATGGCCTGACCAAAGACAGCATTCCTTAGAAACAAGTAATTTATTTGAACATGCTCAATACGACTTTATTGTCTTCCTAAGACGGTACCAGTAGGGTTTTGTAAATACTCGTATAGCAATTGAGTTAAGTTAGGCAGAGTACTGCTTGGATAGATGATATGACATTTAAAGGTCATCCAAACACTTTCATTCATGTGTACCTAACATTAAAAATAGTATTTCATTCCATCTTATTATCCTAGAAGAAAAGTATATTATTTGTCCTTCGGCAGATTTGGAGCTACATAATTTACTGGTGAGTGATGAAGTATTTCTGAGAGCTCACTGGAGTGATGCAGCGATTCAACTTTTCCGCAATCGCTCAATGCAGGAAGTGCGTGATGCTTTTAAACAAGTTAGGTAGTTTGTCTCAAATGAAATAATGGTAGCTAATTTTAGATTCTTTTGAGAAATGTCGCAGGGAAAAGAGCAAGGGTTGCATCACGCAATCCTAACCAACCATTAAACCAATATGAAGCAGAAATACATAACTAACACAACTATGAGTAATAGCATCACAGGCTTCAGCTTATAAATCGTCCTTATTTAATACAATGCTATTGTCTATTCCATAAAGAACACAGAAATACAGACCACGAGGTTGTACTGGATGGAGATTTCAGAGCTAAGTTTCAAAATAATGGTTGAATATCCTAACCTTTTTATTATTCGAAGTCAACGGCAATGCTTAGGGGGGAAAAATTACATTTAGGAAATTTATTTTTGCAATTTGAATAGAGAAAAATAACTTTGTTATAAAATTTCCTTTTTAGTAATATACAGTATTTTAGTATCACACACACACTAACAAAATGCTGTACAAAACGTGGAAAACTGAACGATTTAGAAATTTAAAGTGCAAACGATTGATGTTTGGAGTAGGTCCTTCTACTCCTACTTTCAGTTAAGAACATCTGCAGATCAGTTTTTATCAAGCATGAGGTTTACAGTGAAATAATTGAGAATATAAAGCAAAAAATCTGAGAAAATAGTTCAAGCATTACTCCCGACGTTTTTGTAAAAAGTGTGGACTGAAATTTAATTTTGTTTTGTTTAAAAGTAATGTCAATCCATTACTTACAGTACATACTTAACAGTAACCCCATCATATATTTACCCTCGTAGATCCATGCAATAGATGATGTTTACTATCATTATCAATGACCGTGCTCTCCATAACAGTTACCATTTATGAGCATTTAGCAGGTATATTTTGTTTTATCAAATGGGTATTGGCATACCTGAGAATCAAGGTTGTATTTCCGCCTGCTGGTAAAAGTTGTACATTTGACTGCTAAAATTTGTTTTTTTTATTTGTTATTTCGCTTGGATAATACTACTTTGCTATAATACTATAGCTCTTGTAACTAAATGAACAGTGAAATATCTTCAGAAGTGGTGGAATAGAATGTAATTCAACTGAACAAGAAACTAAAAATGCTGGAAAAGTATGTGTGAGGCAAGTCAAAACAAGCATTAATATTATTGTTTTAAAATCTGTAGAGTAACGATTGCTTTACAGTGCATAACCGATATTGAATTTTATATTATACGAGAATAGGCACATAAGCTTCTGGACGAACCATTTTCTAGATATGGTAAAGACAAAAACTATATTTAATTTTTCAATATAGTTACTCTTTATTGCAATACACTTCTCATATCTTTGAATTAACATTTCAATCCCCCCTCTCAGAATAGTCAGATGTCTTTTCTGCAAAATGAGCACAAACAGCATCCATCATTTCTTCGTCACGCTTAAATTTCCTTACTCGAAGTCCTTCTTGAGTTTTGAGAAGAGGAAATAGTCACTGAGCGCTAGATCTGGGCTGTAGGGTGATGGTTGATCTCCTTGATCATTTTTTCACATCTTCCTTTGCAACAAGAATTGTGTGCACAGGCGTGTTGTCCACTTAACTTTCCTCGCTTTTTCTTTTTGAGGGAAGCACGTAGTCTGTGCAGTAGGCCAGCATAGTACTCCTCATTTACTGTGGTGTTCCTCTCCTTGAAGTCAATGAAGAGTATTCCTTCACAGTCCCAAAAGATAGTGGCTATGAACTTCTTGGTTGGCTGAGTGACTTTGGGTGCTTCTCCAAGTTTACGCCACTCCATTGTTTCTGTTTTGGACAAGGAATCATACAGAGGCCCATAGTTTTACCTCCTGTAACAATGGTTTGCAAAACATCTCTCTCATTGCCCGGCAGAGCTCCAAAAATGCCTGACAACAGATGACTCGTTGCTACTTTTGGACTGAGGAAAGACGTCTAGACACCCATCTTGCGCTAACCTTATTCATGTTTAAAGGTTCATTAATAATTCGAAGGAAGGCCCAACCTTGCTGCTATTTCTGTAACTATGAGCCTCCGGTCTTCCATAATTCCTCCTTCCACAAGAGCGATGTTTTCAGAAATGAGCACCTCCTCCAAGCGCCGATTTGCACGCTCTTCGCCCTCAATGCTTTCTCCACCGATTCGAAAAAGTTTGGCCCATTCTTTTACGGGAGAATATGAGGGGGATGCTTGCCCATATACACCGTTCAATCACTGTTTAATTTCATCTGGAGTAAGTACTTCTTTTGTGAAGAACTTAATAACAGGTCGATACTACATTTTGAACTATCACAATCTTCTACACATAGTGTTCTTTATGAAACTATATATGAACAGCTGGACACAGCGGAGCGGAGGTTACTTAACAGATAAGGTATGGCACTAGATATGGATTTTGTGAAGGCGACAATCCTTATCAGCGAGGCCGGAAACTTATGAACCTACCCTCGTACACATATTATAACCCAATCAAATAGGTAGGTTATGTGCTGATCAAATGCCTTCACAGAGCCCCTTTTTCTTTATACATTTTAGCAAGGTGAAACTTTATCAGAGTCTATCTGAATCAAATGAGGACCCTGATGTTCTCAACAACACCAATGATGGCGTTATCTATAATATACAGATATTTATAAATGTTTAAGATGTACGAGTTTTAACTTTGATTTTGTTCCTAAAATTGGTTTTACAAGTACCACTTATTGTTGTTGTTATTATTATTATTATTATTATATTTATTCAGAGTATAGTTAAAATATTTGGATTAAGTAACTAGCACAAGCAATTGCCTTTCGTTGTACATATTACTTTGGAATCAACTTTGAGAAATACGAATTCTCGTCCCTGAAAACGCCAGGAAGTCCAGGAAGAGACGGAGCAACTCTTAAACAATTGAAAAGGAAACATTTGAAAAGACACTCGAATGAGTGACCAAGAGAACGTCAGCATCACGGGTAGAAAGGTAGGTGCATAAAAAGTAAAACATAAGAACTAAACGAAAATTCAAAAGTTATGGTTCATTATGATGTAATTTTATTTACTGCAAAAAAGGTAAAAATATTACATTAGACAAAATTTAATGTATGTTTTCTGAGAAGGCCACAAAGATTGATTCTAGAGGGGGGGGGGATTTTCTAATTGTTACATGTCAGTGGTTTAAAAATAACCGCATATAAAGATCCAGAAACTGTTAGCCAGTTGCGAAACCATATACATGTGCATTGGAACAACAATTAGACTACTGGCATGGCAAAATCTGATGAGAGAAGGTAATATATAGGATTTCCAAACATTACTGCTGGGCCAAAAATTTAGATTTTTATTTAAACGTAACTTGTGTTCATATGTGTATAAACAAGAATGCATACTACATTGTTATGAGTCTGTACAAATATTAAACATAGGTCAATATGCAATGTGGAATACAATTTAGTTTTCTTGGCTTCAAGACTGACTTTTATGAAGAGCATGTCCTGGGTTTTGAGTAGTTACCAAAGAAGTATGCTAACTATTTAAATAAGAAATCATTTAGGCAACTAAACAGAGATGACAGCATGTGATGTAAAAATGTCAGTTGCTTCTTTTATAAAAGAAAATTGAACGCTTTGCAATCATTATGCATTGTGCACTATTTGGCATGAAACAATGAAGAAATGACATTACTAGTGCTCTAGTTAAAGTGCTAAAACGGATTTCATCTGTCTATTCAGAAGTCCAGTGGAATGAAAGCTGTGTTCCACAAAACAAAAAACCGCCTCGGGTTGTCGAGGTCATTAAGGCGCGGAATCATGAGCAGTAGGTTCTTGGGTTCGAATCCAGGACCGTCCTCCGTGACTGAGATTTTTTTTCTAGGTTTTCCTCAGTCCTCATAAATGGCAAATGCCGATGAGGTACCTTAAACTTAGGCCTGGTACGTTTCCTTCCTTAAAAACCCTTTCCCAATATATCATTTCATCTCATTTATCATCAGTGTCCACCGCCTGTGGTGCCTTAGTAGTAAACACGGGCGTTAAACACTATTAAATAAAAATATCCCCAGTTTAATTATACTCAGGGTTACTTTCTAAGAAGCTTACGCAAAAAATGAGATTACATTGAAATACTTCTGATGTGCACTCGGTATCGTTTACAGAAATAGTTTATTTACTTTAAAGATCTATATAACGTTAATTGGCTCAGTCACCTTACGACTAAAACGCACAGACATGTACATTTGTGGTTATTGCAGAAAACAAGTTGATATTTTGACGTTAATTTTATATCTTAAAAGAGTATGAGTTTTTTAAATAAAATTTTAAGTGAAATGGTTCAATATTTTCCCCCAGCTTTAAAGAAAATATCATGAATAGTTCTTAATTAAACGATGGTCTTTATCTACTTGTACTCGTGCTATATTGCATGTAGCATGTGTGTACTATGAACAAACATTTAAAAAATTAATTCTTCACAATTGTGAGTTTGTCTCAAGAAATTCAAATTATATAACTTCCCCTTATTACGAAATAAAAAAGTAGTAATGCCTTTATAGAAAAGAGAATGACAGTGTTACCCCAGCGTGCTCGTAGTTCAACTAGGAAATGATACGAGGCTGAATATACAATGTTAGATTATTGATTCTAAAGTAAGCGACTGTGTTGAGTTAGCAATCGATATTCTTCAACACAAAGTTGACATATAAGACCACAATCGAAAATTGATTCGACTTTTGGAGGTATTCTTTTCTGAATACTGTATAATAAATATATTTTTTTGTAGTTCTATGTACATTAATTATAAATTCGCTTTCATATATTGCAGATATTTTTAATACATGAGTTTAGTTTGTCAGAGAATCAAGTCAGGAAAATATCAATCAATCAATCAATCAATCAATCGTAAACATATCTTCTGCAATCTTTGGAAGATATTTTTTTAAGTCTGTGAGGGTAAAGCGATCACACATTTAAGTAAGGAAAAAAAAAAAAAGAGAAGAAGAGAACAACAAATTTAACTATAAGTAAAGAACAAGATTTGAACGTTTGTCTTATTGTTAAGCAATGGAAAACGGCTGAACGTTGTTGCTTCATACGAGTGCTAGTTCCATGTTGTCATAGCGAGTCTCCTTCACCCCTGACCCCAACAGTAAGAAGTAAAAGTGTGTGCGGTTTTCAACCCGAAGGCAATCTCACAATACCTTGGGATAATTGCATACCCCCTCTTAAGCATACACACGCACCTAAATGTATCGCACGTGGCTTTCCCCTTCTGTTTGCAAGACTTGATGTTGACCCCTGAACTGACTTTTTAAACCTTATGGGTTTAAATCGACGAGAAATAAAGTCTAAAACTACTGTGTGAGGGTTATGAAACTGAGCAGAGCAGATAGTGTCGACACGAATTTAGAGCCTGACCCCTCCTTTATCGTCACATTCATTTTTGAAAAAGCGCCTCTTGATGTTTCAGTGCGTCAGACAGCAGGACGTCGAGTGAGATTGACATAGGAAAAGCTTCAAGAAATTACCTAGATGTGATGGAAGCCCTGCCTCATCTATTTGAGATATTTTTCTACTCTACTATTTATAACATGAATAAATGCCAATTTCTGCCAAATGACTAGCACTATTTTGTGTAGAAAGTGGAGATAGCAAAGCAAGCGTTTTTAGTTTAATACAGTAAAATAGCACACAGTGTTATGTTTAATTGTTTTAGTTACTTTCATCATACTTGAAGTATGATTTTTTTTTTTGATTAATTTATTTATGGACGCTCTTTAACAGCTCAGGTCATCAGCGTCCCATTCAACTCAGGGCGTGAAACGGCCGGCAAATTTTGCTCAGAGGCCTCTCTTTCAGGCTTGAGGTTCTTTTTCGTGCCGTAAATGTACGACACGGGACCCACGGCTTTACTTCCCTTCCAAAGGAAGCCATACTTAGGATTTTTACGCTCCGAAAAAAATACATCGGTCATGGCCGGGTTCGAACCCGCGATCTTGGGTTTAGGAGGCAAGTATGGTAACCACTACACCACCACGATCGACTTGAAGTCTGATAAACGACAATATAGGGTGCCAAAAATGTGCTCGTATACACATTTCAAACAAAGAAAAAACTGTGTTAACATAACAAAACTGAATTCACGCAAAAAAAAAAAAAAAAAAAAAAAGGATGAGCACTAATCATCTTAGACTTTTACAGTTACAACAGGTGCTCAAAATGCCCACTATCGGCGACGATACACTTCTGAGTACGTTGAACTACTGATTGAGCAACGTTTGCGAAAGTATCCTCAGCGGTTGCAGCACATGCTGTTTCAATTTCTTCCCGAAGTACCAGTGTAGCTGGTTTTCTACGGTATATGGTACCACGAGTCTCAAATTTGTTTCGAATGCGTGCAATTATTACTCGCGTTGGCGGTTCTGTTCTGTACACACGTCTCCATTGTCTTTGAACTTCAACAACATTCTCAGTTTATCAATATCACTTCAAAATTGCTTTCCGCCGTTCAAATGACAATCTTGGTTTCATTTGTTCATTGTTGATAATCTTGGCTGCATTTGTCCATTGGTGATTTACGATAATCTTGGCTTCATTTGTTCATTATTGATTTACCTGTCACGTAACAATGCTACATAATGTATGTGAGTCACATCTATTTACAGAACATCATACAACACATTAATGTTGTTTTTCGGTCCAACTTTGAAATATATTAAACAGACATCTACTGTGAAAGTGTGTATACATTTTTTTTGGCACCCTCGGTATATAATTTGCTTTTACAGCACATAAAACTTAGAATAAGGTGGTCCTACGTTCGAAAATAGCAAATAAAACGGCTTCACAAACCAATTTACTGACTGTATTATAAGGATCAAAAGATTATTGAATTGTGAAAAATTTTCACTATCTCAATGTATTTTTTTAATTAATATCTGTTAAACCGTATTTGCTAAATAAATTGTAATATGAACATGAACTGTCCAGAAAGAATAACAATATCTATTCATTCTTGAACAGTGCTTGGTTTTATTGCTTCTTAAGCACTTAATATCAAGATAGGTACACTTAAACACAAGCTATGAACCATCACTCGGCAGATATACTTAACTTCTTTTCGGTTTTAGAGCTTAGAAATTCCGATGCCTAAATACTAACATGTAAACATAACAATAGTATAATGCAATAATTGTATTAAACAACAGCGTATTCAAAATATATCGTCTAACTAATGTGGCTACTTCATTGCTATACGCTTCCCACCAACAAACGCAGCATTTTTAGTAGGTTCACACATTCCTTGTATCAAATTTACACTGGATCCAACGTAACGTTTTTCTTTTTAGCTCTTCTCACTGCAATCTACACACTCTGATGCTTACACATTTTTGATTTCCAACAAGCTCTTCTTCTTTTCAAGTTCAAGTTCGAATAATTTAACTCCACTTTTGGGGCAGTTCGAAGCCATGGAACGAATTAAATGCATTCAGATGCAGTAAGTATGACAGCTTTTTGAGTCATTCTTACCCTTTTGCCAATGTTTTCATTTGGGTAATTGGAACCACATTTTGAAATGATTTAGATTTTGGAATCATTATGGGACTAGATTGCACCTATTAGAATTATTATAAAAGCATAGGTTACTCATAATCGCTGAAAAAGCCCTGTGGCGGTAGAAGTGTTTTTACTTATGACAGTAGACATGGGAACGCTTTTTTTTTGTAGCCCAAACAGGCAACCTCTTCGTACTTCCTCAATGGTCAAATTTAATGATTAATTCATCTGTGCAAAAAAAAAAAAAAAAAAAAAAAAAGGAGTAATAAAACCGTGAATTTTTGTACCCTTTTATTTATAATTATAATAAAAAAGTACATTGAAAGTACAGTTAAAAGCTGTTTATTTTACGTTTGCCGACAGCCAAGAAAGAAATTATCGTTGTTTAGAACCGAGTGCTGCCTACAATACACAAGCATGAGCGATACAGAGGTGGGTTGACGTCAAGCTAGTGACAAGTGAGGAAGAAGGAAGGGTTCGAATGCTTAATTTGAGCCTTAATATAGCTTTATTTTGTTTATGTCCATTGACAATGCAATTTTTGCAATTGTGCCTTCTGCTGGTAATGCCATGTGCTAAAAATGTATCAGAATGGTGGGGCATCAATAGGGTCAGATGTAAATAATATTCTCAGTAAAATCTGAGTGCAAATAAAACACATATGCATATTGTAGTACATTATCGGCATTGCCTAGCCAATATTGGAATAAAACTATTGTCAGAGTTTTAATAATGCACATTGGATCACAAACTCACAGCATCTTAACGTAAAGTACTTCCTGTCTGAGATTATTAGAGAAAGTCTGGAAACTGAATCGTAACTCAACTTGTTAGAAAGGCATACAATAGTTTTTTTTTATAAAAAAAACACAGCTTTGTAATAGGAAATAGATATATCCGTAAACAGAAATATAATAGCGTCAGGAAATACAAATATGTCAACTTTCAGTTTGAATGGCCCTGTTACTGATGGCGACACTTCCAGTGTAGAATTATTTCGCTTCCATAAGTACAAGAATGACTACAATGTAAATTACCATACATATCAAATTTTCTTCTAAACTTACAGTTTTACAACACGCAATATTTTCACGATTTTGTAAGTCTTCGGTATACAGCAAATAATTATTGCAGAGCAATGACTCGCATCTGTACCACTGTTACATATTGGCAATATTTACAACATCTTGCACCTTTACATATGACTACAGAATTAAAAGTGTTACAAGTGTGCGATAACAGGGATGCTATTGTGCTTCAAATTAGCCTCTAATACGTGAACATATTTACACGACAGCACTAGTGCAAATGCTAAGACGGGGAGGGACTACAGAAATCAATTCAGTTGATTTCTGTGATAAGCCGCCTCTGCTAATGGAGCTTATGGTTTCTCGATGTTCCCGCACGCATTATGCAGACGTCAGGGGTTTCCATGACCGCCAACCACTTGTGGGACGTAGTGCGTCCTGTACATGCTTGGCCAGACAGCAATCTCAATTTGTATCAGCCGCCTGTCTCCATATAATTGGGTTAGCCACGCCACTCTGCCGCGAGACTTTCTTCGTCTGTTCCTCTGAGACTTACAAGCTCCGTAAAGCCGGTTTATGTTCCGTTACATCACTTCGTTTACTTCTTTAGCCAGAACATTTACGACAGACATAACCAGCCGAAAAGTTCTGGATGACTGCTCTCAGTGATAAAAACGCGTCCCTGAAATAATGTTGTCATCTCGTTCCTGTTCCTAAATATTTTTTTTAATCATACTTCTGTTCCTGTTATGCGTGTTTATTGGTTATACCAAAATAACCAAAGTAAAGGTAGACGCTACAGGAGTAGTAGCAAGTTTTTTTTTTTTTTGTTTTTTTATTGATTTATTTACGGACGCTCTGTAACAGCTCAGGTCATCAGCGTCCCATTCAACTCAGGGCGTGAAACGGCCGACAAATTTTGCTCAGAGGCCTCTCTTTCAGGCTTGAGGTTCTTTTTCGTGCCGTAAATGTACGACACGGGACCCACGGCTTTACTTCCCTTCCGAAGGAAGCCATACTTAGGATTTTTACGCCCCGAAAAAATCCATCGATCCTGGCCGGGTTCGAACCCGCGTTTTGGGAGTAGGAGGCAAGTATGGTAACCACTACACCACCAGGACTGACGTAGTAGCAAGTGATGTCGCTTGCCGACAAGTGCTGTTTCTGAAATGGCAAGCAATAGTGTGCAGCGGAGTTGTTTTCTGTGACTTGTATATTTTATGTATGGCCAGTTCAAACATGCAGAAACAAGGGTAAGAGGCACGGCAATAAAATTCAATTTCCAGTGAGAAAAAGTTCACTATTGGTGGATTCATATGTGCAAGAGAGCAGACACATTTGAACCTGAGATATATTGTGTGCACTCGATCATTTTAATACCACGAATTATATTCCTGACCAATACTATTTGGTCTATATTCAAACTGTTTGTGTACAGCTACTTTTGCACCTACGAGTAACATTGAAAAAGTTTTGCAACCAGCCTATCTGTTTACAATAATGCCCACAAAAATGTAACTGACGCTGCTGGCAACAATGGACCTAAGTTATCAAAATACGCTCAAGTGCAAGTTTACATTTGCATAGGCATGACGAAGTACAGCTGTTAAAAGTTCAGTCCTGTGTCAATAGCTGAAGAAAAATCATGAGTATTTTTAAAAGCCAGGTGAAAGAGCGGCTAAAAAGCATGATAATCAAGTGTGTTCATTATATCATTGCAAGATGGATTCGATCATTTGAATAAGAACGAGAGACTTTGAAAGACCATCTTCGGAAAGCTATGAACGACAGAACAATTATTCAAAGAGTGGGGGATTTGTTGGAGGAAAATCGACACATTACTGATGGAAGTGGGCATCTGTGTTGGCAGCGTTGAAGTATACCCCAGGAACATTTAAAGCTTCGAAAAATCTGCGCAAAATGGGTCCCACATTCCCTAACCGGAAGATGAGAAAGGAGTGTGCAAGAAACTGTTGAGCATGTTTCCACCAATTTGGTGGAATTTGTCCTAATCGTTTGACAGATGTACGCACTGATGAATATTGATTTCATTACTATACCCCAAATAAAGCTCAGAACTGTGTATGAGTAAATGAGAATGACCCAAGACCAGTTGTTCAGACAAGATTTTCATTTTCGAAAGCGAATGTTTATTGTTTTCTCCAACTATACAGGACTATTAGTGGTTGACTGTATCGCAGAAGGAATTACGAGTGGAGAATATTGTTGCACTTATATTTTGTATCCTTTAGTTGAAGAGCTGAGGCGGTGGCGTCCCAAAGGTTGCTTTTGCATGACAATGCGTCTCCTCACAGAAGAGCTGCAAATCTGAGGAAACTGGAAGTCGCCAAAGTCCAATTGCTTGACCATCCACCTCACAACTCTGACCTTGCACCGTGTGGCTTCTGGTTGTTTCCTGGAGTGAAATCTTGCATTGCTGGAAAACCTTTTAAATGATCTTGTTCAAGCTATAAATTCAGTCTGTTGAGAATATCTCAGTCCGAGTACTGTAGTGCTTTTGACAAGCGGTTACAACGGCTACAGGATATGTGTGTGTGTGTGTGTGCGCGTGCGCGCGCGCAGCTGGAGAGTATTGAATGTTCCTCGTACCAGGCAACGAAAAGAGAGTAGTTGTGAGGGAAAAATGAACGATGTGCACAAATGGCTTATTTTAATGCAGTAAATGAACCTATTAATTAAAGCGAACATTGTTACCATAGGCGTAACTATATCGCGTGGACAAGATGCCTGGGAGATTTGCTACCATAGTCAAATATAAAGAAGAGCATTTTATTTATATTATTCAAGAAGAATAAGTATATCTAATTAATATTAGATAAAATACATATTTTTCCATTTCCAGAAAACATTGCCTATTTTTAAAAGTCTTATTAATGAATTAACAAATTCTAAATGACCATATAAGTCATAAAGCAATGTATTAATAGTGTATGTACTTAAATCTAGCCAATATAAAATAATACTTTAGCTTTCATAAATAGAGAGATATAAACTCTTTAAAATGAAACATTCAATTCTGGCTGGTTACCTGGCATATGTCCTCTAAGATAATTTTAAATTTGACTTTGGATATAGTTTAGAATATTACAAATAACAAAAAATTTAGAATTTTGTTCCACGTATCGTTAAAACTGTTTTATTTTTTTATGGAATGCCATTTAATCAGCATTCCTTTGCACTGGTAATATAGCACCCACTTTTATTTCTGGCTTTTTGAGGAGAACCCTACCCGTTATATTTTCAAAACATCCATTAGTAAATAGATAACATATTTTTGCATCGCATTTAATAATTCAAAGAATGTATGCTAAGTAATTATTTATATATTGTATTTATAGCAATCATATGTAACTATTCTCTCACTGCTGTCAATAGCAATGGACACAAGATCATCAGAAACTTTAGATATACCATATTTATCACAAAGCATTCTTTTCTTCCTTCTTTCTTCCTTCAGGCCTATCTTTCTTCTCCCTCTCTGCTAAATTCCTTCTTATGGGGAGGCTTCCGACTACGGTTTGAGGTCTTCTTCTTTGGCTGAGGAACAGGACATATATGTTCTGGTGAAACATGCCCTTTTAACACCTGAAGTGGAACGAACCGACTTCAGCAGGTGTTTCATTACGTTCAGCAAGTTATAACCCATCAAACGAGCGTCTTTTCTAGGGAAATCATAATATTTACTTTCCATAACAAGCAGATACTTGAGTTCTTCTAACCCAGCAGGCAAAACTGTCTTCCTACCTAACCTGTTAGACGAAATTCTCTGGAGATGTCTCCGTTTCTGCAGTCAAACGTCTTAAAGTAGTCCTAGGAACTGCAAACACCCGAACCGCTTTTTTAAATCCCACTCTTGTCCCTGACCGCTTTAACAGCTTTAATCATTGCCAATGTTTTCTTTTCTTAGGTTGCGAGGAGTCAAGGTGCTTTCTAGTCATACTTGAAATAATACAATTTCATCACTTGTAATTAGAAAGAGCTGCCTGTAAAAGAAATACACCTTCTACAGATAAGCAGGATTTCAAGTTCCATTATTAACAACACTAGCACACATTTCTGGAAGCACAGGATCCTCAGTAGTAAAGAAACCATGACATAATATACAGTTCTTTACCTATCATAATTTCAATACTACGTAAAACAGAAAATCACACAATGGTACTTACAGGAAGAACTCAGCAGCACAACTGGTGTGTTAACGGTCACGATAAGAAGAGTTTGAAGTAGCATTCACTAGATGTCAGCATAATACAAGGTCAAAAGCAGGAGTACTATATTACAAGTAGGGGCCACATTACCAACTTCTCCTCTACTAATTTATAAATACGTTTAAAATGAAAACTGATGTACGCGAAGAAGTAGAGTACCCAAAGCATATACAAGTCCCTCAAGACGCTGTTTTTGGTATAAGCGGATTCTAAAATCGTAACAACTCGTACGGTAACGTTCTAGCTCCAGCTTCAATGACGCAAGCTTTTCTTTTAACTCACATTGTTGAGACTGCACGATAGCAGCTGGCAGCAGTTACAATCCTATTTTTTTCTACGTAGCTACTCTCCTGCAGGAATGGTGCAAGTCGCTATATATACGAGGGTAGGTCCTAAGTTTCCAGCCTCGCTGATAAGGATTCTCGCCTTCACAAAACTCTTATCTGGTGGATATCTTATCTGTTAAGTAAATAATTGCAGCTGTAACTTCCGCTCTGCTGTGTTCAGTTGTTCTGATATCATTGCATAAAGAAGGCTATGTGTAGAAGATTGTAACATTTCAAAATGGAGTTTCAAGCCGTTATTAAGTTCTTCCCAAAAGAAGGACTTACTCCAAAGCACCCCCCCTCATTGTATTCTACCGTAAAAGAATAGGCCAAACTTTCTCCATTGAGTCGAGAAAGCATTGAAGACGAAGAGCGTGCACGTCGGCTCATGGAGGTGTGCACTCCTGAAAACATCGCTCTTGAGGAAGGAGAAACTATGGAACACCGGCAGTTCAAAGTTACAGAAATAACAGCAAGGTTGGGCCTTTCTAAAACAACAGTCCTTCGAGTTATTCATGAACATTTAAATATGAATACGGTTAGCGTAAGATGGGTGCCTAGACTTCTTTCCTCAGTCCAAAAGCAGCAAAGGGTCATCTGTTGTCAGGCATTTTTTCAACTCTGCCGTGGCAACGAGAGAGAATTCTACAAACCATTGTTACAGGAGATGAAACTATAGTCTTGTTACTATGATTTCTTGTCCAAAAGAGAATCAATGGAGGGGCATAAACGTGGCGAAGCACCGCCTCTAAAGGCCAAGGTCACTCAGTCAACCAAGAAGATCATGGCCACATCTTTTGGGACTGCGAAAGAACACTCTTCATTGACTTCAAGGAGAGGAACACCATAGTAAATGGGGAGTACTATGCTGACCTACTGCACAGACTACGTGCTTCCATCAAAGAGAAAAGGTGAGGAAAGTTGAGTGTTGTGCGCCTTCTTCACAACAACGCGCCTGTACACACAGCTCTTGCTGCAAAGGAAGCTGTGAAGAAATGTGACTTCAAGGAAATGGACCATTCAGCTACAGCTCAGATCTGGCGTCCAGTGAATATCTCCTCCTCTCAAAACTCAAGAAGTACCTTCGAGGAAGGAAATTTAAGTGTGACGAAGAAATGATGGATGTTATTTATGCCCATTTTGCAAACAAGACTTCTGATAGAATGAAAACATTTTCATTCGTTAACAGTATAATGACATTGTGATAACTTAGAACACGTTTCCGCTTACTGCTATGCAATGTCTTATGTAGTGATAATTCAGGCACGTGCAAAAGCAAACAAAAGATGCTGCTGACAGTATCGGATACTTGGAGATCTATATAAAGAAGATTCAGCTGTATAGAACATAGGAGTAGATAATATTGTATGTGCATTCTTTTAATAGAACATTACGTCCAGTACTTTGCTTTACTGTGATATGCTTTGAAACACGGAAATTATGCACATCTCGTGCAAAAAATTAACTTTGCAACACTTGGTTAGCCTAATGCGTAATGTGCACATGTGTTGTCATTTCCAGTTCCCTCCCCCCGTGAGAGGTGTGCAAGTTGAGGGGTGTTCAATTCCGCCTACAGCAACATGGAGCTAACACTCGAAGAACAATATGATGCTCCGACATTCTGCTTTCTTTTCAACAAATCATCAATTGAGTTCTATGCAATATTACAAGAAGCCATAAAGAATTTTCTCTCCCCTACAGGACAACTCGAAAATGGTCTAAAATGTTTAAACAGAGGAGGCAACCAATATCAAAGGAAAATGGACGAGACGCTGTAGTTTGTGCTCTAAAGGAAGAAAACATTAACTTGTAGTTGTGAGAGAGGATCATGAAGCAACATTAACAGTTGCGGAAATTCTGAAGATTTCACTCGGATAAAAAGTTGCACATGAGAGGTGTTTGTGCCCGGTGGGTTCCAGGCAGCCGATTTCCGAATAAAAGAACGTTCGCGTTCAAGTTTGCATTCAGTTGAAGATGCTGTTACAGGAAGATGCATAGTTTCTTTCAAAGGTAGTCACTGCTGATGAAACATCATTTCGATTCTAAGAGTAAACAATTAAAATCTGAGTGGAAATCATTAAATTTCATTAAAAAAAGTGCAAAAGTGGTTGCTTCTGCTGCGAAAGTTATGATCATTACTTGCACAGGCAACTGCAATTGGGCAATATTATAGAGATGTTCTGAAAACTCTGCAAAGTCATATCACATGCAAAAGACCACATTTTCCTGCAACAAGCTGGATGCTGCATTGCAATAATGCACATATAAAATTTTATTGCTGAATATCGCGCACAAATCAATGTGATGCATGTCCTTCACCCTCCCTATAGCCCAGATTTAGCCCCTGTGACTTTTTCCTTTCCCAGAATTGAAGAAACACGTTCTTGGGATCGCTGTGGAGGCGACTCTGAAGGACTTGTTCCCAGCATATCCTTCAGTTTCTTTACATCCAACAGGGACGCTTTGAGAATGATTGAAGGCAAGTTATAAAAAAATGAACAGGCCTAGTATAATTTTCACAGTAGTACTTTGCTCTTAAGATTACATTCTTATCAGAGCAAACTGTGCAAACGATAACTTTATTTCACTGACCGATGTTGTAAATGCTGTGCATTAACGGTCTGATATCTGAGTATCAGTTGCTGAACGCCTTCCACGATAAGATGTTAATCTGCTGGGTTCAAATCATGTGCATTATGTTTAATATTTCTTATCACCCATTCTCTAAATCCCTTATGAGACAGCTTTCCTTCACACGAAGTATCAATAATACAGAAGTTCGATGCAATAATATGGGCCAAGAAAAAAAAATGCCGTTACGAATGGCCGAGGTCGTTAAGGCGCGGACTGCTGAGTGGGAGGTCTCTGTGGTGTGAATACCGCCAGGACCGTCCTTTCTGACTGAGGTTTTTTCTAGGTTTTCCTCAGTTCTCATAAATGGCAAATGCCGAGGAGGTACTCTAAACTTAGGCCTGGAACGTTTCCTTCCTTAAAAAAAAATCCTTTCCTAATATATCATTTCATGTATCATCGCTGTCCACCGCCTGTGGTGTCTCAGCAATAAAAACGGGCGTTAAACACTATACAAAAGGGGGGGGGGGGAGTAAAACTGTCAGTTATATCATTTTCGATTCACTGTTTCTATGCTGCGTGTATTCCGAGGTTCGAACATAGGCAATAACGAATAGGCGAGTAGTGTTCCGCAGATAATACACCGGTCAGCTGTTCAATTGGTGAGGGGCACTACATGTTTGAATGAGGCACCTGAGACTATTGCCACTAGATGGCAGCATTATCCGGTGGCAATGGGTGACATTCTACACAAGAAAGACTGTTTACAATACTGAAACAGCAGTTGAAAGAAGGCCGCGCATTTGAGTGAGTGTACACCCTCGAGCAGCGCTCCGTTGTGAGATTTTTGTGAGCAAATGGTATAACTACTATCCAATCTTATGTATTTGCTATCTAAAGATCACTTTATTCTAGAGTAACAAACTAATGTCAACAAATAACCATTCTTAATCAAAGAATATTCAGAACCAAATGCTTAGCATCCACGGTGAGAAGTGTCTGTGACGTCCAATTGTTTACAATTGGATGCAGAAGTTCTCTGAAGAACGGACATATATCGAACACGACACCGCATCAGATGGCCAAAGGAGATTGCCACAGAGGCAAATTTGCAACGAGTTGATTAATCCAATCAGGGTAACTAAAGACACTGTAGTCAATGCCATTGGTTGTTCACACGTCATAACCAACCTCCTAATGCATGTTATAAACGATGGTACAGAATGGTGAACGTACATCTATAACATGTCTGCCAGTCTATCCATTATTATTCGTGACGATCTTCCCGAACAATAAAGGCAGCTATGGTAATCATGGTCCCGTTCACTGCAGTGGTTGGAGCACCTGGACCGCTCTGCTTTGTTGTTGAAACACGGCCCTTCTTACACTCTTTGTACCACCGAGTATAGCAGAATATACTCGCTGTAACTTCGCGTACGCTTCCAGGGATTTCTGCAGATAGAAGCAGCGTACTGCTCGTTAAGAAGAGACTCCATTTTATGCAGCCAACTGACTTATAATGTGGAGATGGTACAGACCCTAAGACCAAATCCGTGTAAGTTCCTCACATATGTATGGCATCCTCAGGCAGAAGATGATCCGGAACGTGAGACAGCTGTTCTGCTGTCATGATTGCGTACCTTCGCCCATTTCTGACACCAGCATTTGGGAAGTCTTGCTATTATTTTGGAGGTTGTTGCGTGTTTTTAATTGCTAAGCAGATGTCAGGCCTTGATCGTGGTGCAATTAACACGTTTGTGTGCCGCATTTGAAACAAGGCAAAGAGTTTCTTTTGCTAAAAGGCCTTATTTCCCGCATGCTGTGTTTCAATTTTCTCTAATATTCTTGAGAGGTAATCATTTTCCATTACTTTTGCCACAGTGGCACACAACCATTTTAAATTGTAGGTATTAATGTAATTTATAGACATTTTATGGATAGCGATATAATGGAATTTTATTATCAGGGATTTTAGGAGTTTTATTATCATTGATATGATAGTTTAACGATCTCCTATGTGAATATTTTCTTTTTGAAGTGTTAGCTAGTTCCAGCGTAATGCTTATTTACGTCTCTTTTTGCAACTCATTTAATTTGATTCTAGCATTTTTACACAGTCGTTGGCGATAGATTTGCACATCTTCTCGTTTGGCGCTACAACCCTAGTGAGCATCGGCCCGCCGCGGCGACCTCTGCATCCTCTATAACGCGCCTGTGCTCACAGCTCTTGTTGCAAAGGAAGCTGTGAAAAAATGTGGCTTCAAGGAGATCGACCACCCACCCTACAGCCCAGATCTAGTTTTTAGGAGTGACTATTTCTACTTCTCAAAACTCAAGGAGGACCTTCCAGAAGGAAAATTTAAGTGTGACGAAGAAGTGGCCCATTTTGCAGACAAGGCTTCTGACTATTTGGGGTGGGGGTTTGAAATGTTAATTCAAAAATATGAGAAGTGTAACTTTAGTGAAAAGTGAAATATAGTTTTTGCTTTTACTATATTTAGAAAATGGTTAGGCCAGAAAATTTTGGACCTACCCTCATATGTGACCAAGAGCCAAGCTCGAAATATTCGTGTGGTTTTAGTGTTCAGTTTTACGGTTTTTAGTGTGAAATTTTATGTGAACTTTTTTATATTGCACTCTGAGTGCTTTATAATGAACTTTTATGCTTTTTAGAAGTTTTAATTACTCCATTAATAGTATATATATTATTTACGGACGCTCTTCATCAGCGTGATGACTCAGGTCATCAGCGTCTCATTCAATTCAGGGCGTGAAACGGCCGACAAATTTTGCTCAGAGGTCTCTTCTTTCAGGCTTGAAGTTCTTTTTCATGCCGTAAATGTACGACACGGGACCCATGGCTTTACTTCCTTTCCGAAGGAAGCCATACTTAGGATTTTTACGCCCGAAAAAAAATCCATCGATCCTGGCCGGGTTTGAATCCGCGGTCTTGGGTTTAGAAGGCAAGTATGGCTACCACTACACCACCAGAACCGACTCATATGTCCTGAAAATTGCTATTCTGATGTTACGTTGGTTACCACGAAATTACCCTGCGGTTGAATATATTGACTTTTTGGGCGTGCACTTTCTACCGCGTGACTTTAGCAAACTGGAGTTAGCCTTTCAGTTGTTTTTATTTTCTCTTCCATTGTTTTTATGAATCCTTTAAAACGACTGTCAAGGGAGAGAATGGTGAACAATAACGGGCTTGCCATCGGTGAGAGAAAACGTTTTCCGGTAGGCGCTAGAAGATCCGGTTATTAGATTCTCAATCTCATCTTCATATAGACAACAATGCATCTCACCTGCCGGCGGTTTTGCCAAATCTCCTGTCAATGTCTTTAGGCTCAGATTTCCTTTTGCCTCTTAGCATTTATTTTTACTTCCTGCCTGCATCCTTCAAAGGACACATTACTTTATTAACTTTGTTTATTTTTGAATCACTGGATAAAATGTTATTTGTCGATGTGTAAAGTTTTCCTTGCTATTTCTGATTTGTGGGTAACATTTATTTTGGTTTGTATTGCTTTTGTGATTGTGAGCCTCAACTATGCTGCCTTTACCTTATTCCGTTCTCTGTAGAACTGTCTTAACTTACATTAGTATCTGATTTTCCATTTAAAAAAAGTATGCATCGATTTATTCATTAGTACATTGCACTGTCCGCTAATGACTGAAACGTTTATTAAAACTATTCGGGGAATATTTTGCATCGCAAACGAAAAATAAGTCAAATTATTTATAACGCATATTATGGGTAAAACTACACAAAATAAACGAAAATCACACTTTACATTAGCAAATGTACTTTTACTCCAAAGCCAGGAGCTATCTTAGATTTCTGCAACAGACTGATTATTAGGGACAGGATTTTAATGCAAATGCATATTTTTCTCTGCTGTCAGAAAGTATGCACACTTGCTATGTGAGGTAATTACTAAATTTCCGACAATTTAAACAATAATTTATGTTGCATATAATACATGTTTTGCCTATTTTGTTAATAAGCATGACATTTCAGCAGCTTGCAAATTATGTTGCAAATTTGCTGCTTTTACATGTATATTTTATGAAAGTATTTTAATTTTCATATTTCATTTACAAATACGATATTTCCAAACAATATGTATCACCAAGCCAGTCTTGAAACTTGGCAACACTAATGATCTCTTACACGCAACACAATCAATAGGTCATGTCACATCGGCAAATCCCCGCCTTATCTGGTCGTAGCCGTTCCCTCACGGTATGAAGGTGGTTATTAAGGAGTTCTCTGAATCGAGTCCAAGTGCGGTGGTCATACTTATAAACTATTAGGAATGTAGTGGATAACATTTGATCTAAATAATTCTTAACCAGTTAAAATTGCTCAAGATATATTAAAGAACACAGAAATACAAACTAACTTTTCTTACATATCCTTACATTTCTCTCATCTTCCTTCTGCTATGAAACCAACAGCATTGCGTTGTACCAGTCGTTAATACTTCAAACCACTATCTCCAAATTAAATTTGGTACCTGGAAAAATTGGCCATCTAGTGAAGGAAAAAGTCCGTAGTATTCTTTCAAAAACCCCAGGATATTATCAAATGTATGAGATTGAAGAAAAATAAGCAGGAAAACGTTCCAAATTGCCAAGTGAAATACACTAAAAGCAGATCAAATTGCAGCTTTGGATACGCACCCCTAAGTTTCTGTGAGGAGAGAAGTTTTTCCCGCTATAAGGATATCTTAAGAAGCAATAGGAGGCGGCTAACTATGGGAAATTTAAAATCTTTGGTGGTCGTGAATTCCAACAGAAAAGAAGTTGAGAGTGTGTAGAACTAAACATGTAAGTACCATAGTTTATTACTTTTTTCATTCTTATGAAAAATTATCCTAACTCTTCAATATTAAAGATACATTTTTAAATAACTCATATGGTTTCCACAATATTATTTTCACGGAGAGATTACATAAAATTGCATCAGCTTTTTAATTTATATCAATGTGATGTCTTAATACTTTTATATGCGCACATTTATGTACATGTTACGGAAGTTTTAACTACACAAATACATACATTTTATTAGAGCATAAAATTCCTCCTTACTGATTACCGAGTTTACATTTTGCAGGATCAGCTTGTTAATACAAAACATGAGCTGATTTAAGCTGCTACAGTAATATATTTAAAGAACGAGAAGGTCATGTTCGATAACTGTTTAATTGTACACAGCGTTTATCACCATTTGAAAGCCAGGAACTAGGAACTTTTATATCCACCTTCAAAGCGGTAAGAAAATAAATAAATAAATAAATAAATAAATACATATACTCACTTTTGTTATATTTGTATTCATTTCCTATGCAAAGTAAATTCTATTTTTGCGGGTGAATAAATTACAAAATTTAACCCGATCATATTTCGCAAGCAAAAGCTAGCGGAAGGTAGAGTAGCTGACACGAATAGTTAACTCATTTATCAGCGGAGCAAGCGGAAACACCTTTTTGCGCATGTACAAACTATTTCTTAAAATGAACGATGTGTCCTATAATTTATTCAGATTAAAAGTTGTTAAAACCAATATTTTAATAAACGAAGACGAGCATCTTAATGTGAATACACCTTTTTTTGTAATATCCCAAAAGAATTTGGTCTAAATTAAATCACTCATACTAATCTATTTTCTTACAAAGGAGACACATAATAACAGCTTGGTAACTATTCCTGAATTATCCCGTTTCTGCACAATGTAGCAGTATATATAATCGCCGCCCCGAGAGTAATTTAATATTTATATCTGATAACACGACATTGATTTCATTGTTTTCAGTGGTGATTTAGAAGGTTTCATTTAATTATGTAAATAGTAGAGAGAGATTATTCTTTTTCGATTGAAATCGGGAAAGGACTGCTAAAAGCAGTCTTTTGTTTTATGTCTTGTGACATAAAAGCAAAAGTGAAAGGCGGACACCTTGCAAGTTTCAGCTATATAATGGATTGTTCCTAGAGGTAGTAGGCCAACTAAATTTTCGCGCCGTTCCAAAACATCCCATATGAACCGGCCAATCAGCAGCGAGTATTTTAAACTTTTGAAGACGGTGATGCTCCTGAGCTTACTTGGTTGGACACCGGAGGCTTGAGGTTAAACATGAAGGGACCCAGGACAAGACGTAGTATATAAAGAGGCAAAGTTGCCCAGTTTGAAGCACTACCCGACAAACATTCTGCATTCTAAGGCATTCTTCATTCAGTCGGCGGCGGAGATTGGTAATAAGGCGCATAACTTATATATAAATTTAAATTCGGGAGTAACAAAACAGCGATAGTCGAGTGCAAGCTTTAATTCCTACGAGAAAGTATGACTAATCAAAGCCTGCCACAACGCGTGAATCAACCCCGGAAGCTCGAGGCCATCAGAAATACTTAGCTTGCCGGCGCATCGAGTCAATTAACTAGCAGTCCAAGGGTTGCAGGCATTCATTTCCCGAGACGAGCATAAGCTCTTTTGTAAAGAGAGAAATCAAGCCAATAAATACACTTGTATCATCGCATACATTTGTGTGTTAATATTTTGAGAGCAATTCCTGTCCCCTTCCCGTTGTAAGAAGACGAAAATAGCGGACATCCCTGAGATAAATTATTTGATTAAAGCTAGATTACCTTCTACGCCCACGCAGCAACAATAGGCGACGAGAACCGGACCCTTTCGTCAGAGACCCCGACGGAAACACACAACACCACGACTACGCTTTCAACACAGTTATACCACATGAAACATTGAACATTTCCATTTTTGACGTTTTTTACTGTAGTTAATAGAATAGTGTTGACATGAAAGAAAATTTTGTGTTTAATAACCACTTTTCTTCCCCAATTCTACATAAAATAAACTGTTATAAAACGCAAGTTCACTGCAATTTGGCAGCAAGCCAAACACAATCGATTTTGTGTCATCTATTACCGAATGAAAATGTTATTTAATTTTTTAAAAATATTAGTTCATTTATTGCTTAAATATGTGTATTTTTCCATATGTATGTACATGCATACTACAAGTGTTTTCGCTTTAGTTTTGTGATAAAATAACAAATATTTCCTTAACCATTTTCTTTGCTTGTATAATTACATTGGTTAACAACGGCGGTTCGCGGCAGTATAAATCATTACATATCAGAATCTTAATAACTAGAAGAAACACTCGTACGTGAATGGCTGAATATGCACAATAGAAATAGGGAGAAATAGGGAGATTATTTAATAAAAATATCGTAGAAACTCGTATAGTTAAACAAAAAACTCATCCTGGCTTTCATGGGAAAAACTTTGATTAAAGTCTGGAATCTGCGGAAAGTATTATAGTCTTCCCGTGATTTGAAACCATAGATTGACTCACATTAATACTTGGAGTTGGTCTACCCAGTTTTTTATTTCAATTTTCTCATCCAATGGTCGCAGAGAAAAAAGGTTTGAATGTAAGCTTTATACAGTTATCATTTTTCTTTACATTTAAGTAACAAAAAAAAAAAGAAATAAAACAACTATTTTCACGAATAACGAAAATGCTGATTTATTTAGCATTGCAGGGTAATGTCTGCATAACATTGTCACCTCAAATGTAATATTGAAACAACTGCAAGTTTGTCATATTTTATTTAATACATTTACGACTGTGCTGCTATTGATATACTGTTGTTCTGTAATGGTCTAATATTCATTTCAATATAATGAAAGCTGCATAATGCAACAATAATTAATCGCGTAAAATGGAGGCAAAGTTTCCTGGGCACACACGTGATGAGAAGTGACGTTTCAGGTGCTGCATACACATAATGAAATTACTGTTATGGGTAAGAGGCTCCTCCTGTCACTTCCTTTCTTATTTACCGATCAAAATACTCCATAAACTTACCGAGACATTGGCTTGCAAAGTCTCCTACAGATAATAACTGCAAGTCCTCTATACATAATCACTGCAAAACATAAAAAATCAGACATATACTTTTGTAGAAGACTCCTACAGAAGGATTAAGCAATAGTTAACATTTTGAGAATAGGGCAAACCAGCAATCTCCTAAATAGCTCGCCCCTTCTAATTAACGTTTCTAAAATAAATAAAACATTTGAACACAACTCATTTATCTAATTAACTTAAAACAAGAGGTCAAAATAAAAGTAAAATCCACTTCGGATTTGAGGCAGGTGCAAGATACTGGCACTTTGTGAGGATAAAAATAATGTATGAAACAAGGAAAGTGCTCATATGTGAGCATTAATGAATGCTGCGGCACCACAAGCCCCATACGCCAGCCTTCCAGATACCGCTCCTCTAGCTTGACCCCTAAGGTCGTAAGGGGAGTCAGAAGCATAAGTTCCGGATTGCAAAGAGTGGGTAAAAGTATACAAAAAGAGCCGGCATATGTAATGAATTTCGACGGAATCGCAGCTAACACTTATATGCACAAAAATCGAAAGGAGGAAGGAAAATTAAAAGCTTTAATGGGAACAAATTGAAGAAATGCAGGAACGCTGAGAATGGTCCACCTATCATGGTCTTATCCAAAATCAACACAATCCAAAATCGGGTCTGTAGTTGTAGCAACTGTGTTCTAACCAACTGAACAAATGTGGAATATTTGTTGTTCTATTTTATCACCTTTATTATATCTGTAATGTTATTCATGCTATTATTCAGCTAATATACTTTTTATGAGGGATATATTATTTGGGTATTGAGTCTTTTAACACTTCATTTGCTTCAGGAAATTATTATTACTGTTTTACACTTCTATTTTGTGTTCATTTCATTATAGCATACATAATGTTTCTGAAACATTGAGTGAATACCTTTTGTTTGTGATTTATGTAATATCTTGTTATTCTAAGGTTACGATAGAGCAATTCACTATTTTGAAGCAACTTACCAGTCTACAGTTTATGTATTTAATAACTTGAAAATGAAAGTTAATTTTAAAAAAACTTTCATCATCATCATCATCACCAACAAATCCATTGTTCATTCTTTAACGGCTCGCCGTAAACGCTGTTACAAAGCTTTATTTAATTAAGCTAAACATATTTTAATATTTTTTTTCATCTGCTTTGATATGTTCTGTCATGTACTCCAAACATTTAGCATCAATCATTTCTCACAAATGACCCGCTATTGCCCTCGCATGTAACCATAGTATCTCTGGCCATTCATCTATACCAGCATGTACTACCTCCATTGAGAAATATGCCACTGCTGATTTCTTATTCAATTTGTAGCTCCTAAAATTATGTGCCTTTTCTTGCAAAATATACTCTCAAGTACTGATTACAGTTTGTAGTTCAAGAGCTCAGGTCGGAACTGCTAGAAGGCCAATTTTGAGCAATAATAAAATCTAGTCTTGTGGTTTGGAGCCGAATCTAGAAGCTCCAAAGTCACGTGCAGGTTCAGCAGGGTGGTTCCGTACTCTTTAGCTGTTGTTTCTAATTCCTATGACAAAAATAAGCTTGGTGACACCATCATAGCTCACTCCCCACCAAACCATTACTGAGACAGGATGCTTCTCTGGACCAACTGACTCTTTCACAAGTTTTCAATGAAGTCGAGACATTCAGTTTATCGCTGTGACAGTTGTAGATTACTTTAATATTAAACACTTGCTCATAAGCAAAAGGTTATAGCAGTCATTTGCCTCTCAACATCCTCTGCTGTTTCAGTTCTAAAGTTAAAAGTGTCTTCATTTCAATGTCTTGTCTAAGTACTCTGGACATAGATATTCTAGTTACGAGGACAAGTCCATAAGTTTCCGACCTCGCCGATAAGGATTATCGCCTTCACAAAACCCTTATCTGTTAAGTAAATGCTTGCAGCTGTAACTTCTACTCCCGTGTTCAGTTGTTTAGATATAGTTGCATAAAGAAGGCAAAGTATAGGAGATAGTGACACGTTCAAAATGGAGTACCGAACTGTTATTAATTTCTTCACAAAAGAACTTATTCCAAATTAAATAAAACTGAATTGGACGGTGTATATGTTCATATTCTACCGTAAAAAAATTGTTCAAACTTTTTCGAATCGGTCGAGGAAGCATTGAAGACGAAGAGCGCGCAGGTCGGCCCTTGGAGGTGCTCACTTCTGAAAACATCGCTCTTGTAGAAGATAAATTATGAAAGACCGCCGGCTCAAAGTTACAGAAATAGCAGCAACGTTGGGCCTTTCTAAAACAACCGTCCTTCTAATTATTCATGAGCATTTAAACATGAATGAGGTTAGTGCAAGTTGGGTGCCTAGACTTCTTTCCTCAGTCCAAAAGCAGCAACGACTCATCTGTTGTCAAGCATTTTTGGAGCTCTGCCGTAGCAACGAGAGAGAAGTTCTGCAAACTATAGTTACAGGGGATGAAACTATGGTCCTCTAATATGAAACCCATTCCAAAAGAGAATCAATGGACTGGAGTAAACCTGGCGAAGCACCGCCTATAGAGGCCAAGGTCACTCAGTCAACCAAGAAAATCATTGCCACAATCTTTTGGAACTGTAAAGGAATACTCTTCATTGACTGCAAGGAGAGGAACACCACAATAAATCTGGAGTAATATGCTAGCCTAATGCACAGACTACGTGCTTCAGTCAAAGAGAAAAGGTTTCACGACACAGCTCTTGTTGCAAAGGAGGCTGTGAAGAAATGTGGCTTCAAGGAGATCGACCATCCACCCTACAGCCCAGATATATTTCCAAGTGACTATTTCCTCTTCTCAAAACTCAAGAAGAACCTTTGAGGAAGGAAATTTAAGCGTGACGAAGAAGAAATGGATGCTGTTTATGCTCATTTTGGAAACAAGACTTCTGGCTATTTTGGTGTGGGGGTTTGAAATGTTAATTTAAAAATGTGAGAGGTGTGTTGCAATAAAGGGTAACTATATTGAAAAGTGAAATATAGTTTTTGTCTTTATCATACCTCGAAAACGGTTAGGCCGGAAACTTATGGACCTTAAATTCATCTCACGAGTCACCAAATTGTTTACTTCCGAACTAGATTCTAGCAGAACACAGTCACTGCTTTGACAACTGCGGTTCTCATAGAGCACGGTCGTCCAGATCACGTATGGTCTTAGTAAGGTGTTGGGTAGTAGAACACCATATTGATTTCCAACTTTTTAAATATCTCCTGGTGATTTTCCAACCCTATGAACGTCCATCACAGCAAGGGATTTTTTTCAGCAAAATCCGATTGCTAAAACATTGATAGGTAAGTTTGTAACAGTATTTATAAAGAACTAGTTATATTTACTGTAGTACTATAACCCACAGTGACAGGTAAATGGTAAGTAAACTATTCTATGTTTTATATTGCCAGTCAGGAGAGAAATGTCTTGCCACATCTGAAGCACAGTCAAGCAATTATCCTCTATGTAGATACAGTATATCTTTAGCTGAATGGAAGTGTCTAAGGTTTTTTGAAGAGCTACGAAGAGGCGTGGTGGTGAACTGTTTATACCTGTTCTAAATTGCAAACCTTTACTTTTATAAAACATTTATCGAACCAAAAAGTAGTTGTGCTGCCAGTTTTTCTCTACGTTCCTACAAATGTGCTGTATTTATCATGTCTTGTGCGCAGTACGGAATCTCGAAACTGCTCGAGTACATGAAAGGCAATAAAACAGACCTTTGCTTAAGAGTGTTTCAGGCGTTGCAGCCATTATTCAGAGCTCTATAAAAGAAGTATGTTTATTTATTAGCCATTTCCCCTCCTTTTGCATGCTAAGCAGAATAGCTCTTTGCTGAAAATAGCGAAATAAAGTAACCTTAGAGAGAAATCCATTGCAACTGGTATGAAATTTGCATACGTGTGCACAAAAAATTCTTTACTCAATCCCCAGGCGGAGTCTCTTTGATGTGCTATCGCTGAACGCCGAACAGATATTGTAAAGAGCATATATCATGTATTATGTTAGAACGTTGTCATGTTCTAATCAACGGAACGCTTACGAGCCTGAATATCTCTGATTGAAAGTAAATATAACAACATTAATGCTTTTTAAGTGTGGTTGGGAAAAGACGGAATAAAAATATATAGATTCACTGAATGTCCATTAATAGCATGAGAATACAAAGGTAGCAATATTACAATTGAACAAAGATATGATGAAAAAATAGGACATAGAATTAAAAAAAAAAAAAAAGGAAGAAAGAAAGAAACAAAGACACATGTAACACTTTGGAAAATAATTTATAGTATATACAGTTAGCAAATTGGACACAACCAGCGGCAGCTTCTCTAGGGGGTTGTAGGTTTGCATTATCCCCTCTCCCAAACGTCAACGTTTAATTTCTCATAGCTATTGTCTTTTATACGTAAAGGTCTGTCCCCTTCTGTCTTGCGCCTAAGGTAATCTTAGTGCATACACTCCTTGAAACGTCACCTCTCGTCAGGTACGTTTCCCGATAAGTTTGTCTTCATTTTTATGCAACTGATTGTTGCTATATTTCAAAGTCGAATAACATATTTTTAAAGACTACTAGATAATTATAGTTGACAAAGTATTAATTGCAAAATAATAATAATAATAATAATAATATATATTAAGTATGCTGCAGTTATTTCAATATCAAACAATATTACATTTGAAGTAACAATGCTCTCATGCACTCACCATCAGCGATAATCAGCCGTTTCTATTGAGGTAAACTGTTGTTGAATGACAGGCTAATGAAGTTCGGCTTGAATCCTTATTTCCTTTTGTATTATTTACTTCATACTTTAAGGGATTTATGCTATGTACATCAGATTAGTAAATGGAATCAAAGGTACTGGGCAGCTAAAATTAAAAGAACTCTAGGGAACATTATGTTTGAAGGAAGTTACAAAAAACTCTTAGAAAAATTAACCAATGGAATGCAGACAGAAAATATCACTTGTTTAGTCATAAATTCAAAATCAGATGGGGAAGAGAAGAGGATATATATTTCACGAGTTTGCAAAATAGATCGGAGCATGGGATATACTAAAACAACAGACGAGGCTGGGAAGAGAATATTGGAAATATATTGTAATGAACTGCCCAGATATCGAACAGTGGAGGTTGATTAAGCTTGGTGCTAAGTTTGCTAAGTCGAATAGGGGTAGGTTAGCATGTTGGGACCTCTTTGCTAAAGCTAGGTTTTTCTAGTTAAAGTGGAATTAAAAGTTCTTTGTTGGGGTAGACGGCTTCTTTGAGTATGAATGTAGGCGTATATTAAGTGTTTGGCTTAGATGATGTAAATGTACCGAGGATGCCAAAAAATGTATGCAGTTTCACAGTAGATATCTATTTAATATATTTCAATGGTGCACCGAAAAACAACAGTAAAGTGTAGTATGAAGTTCTGTAAACAAACAAATGCTAGCGTTGCTACAACAAAATGGAGCCTAGATTATAGTTTGAACAGCGGAAAGCAATTTTGAAATGGTATAGGATAACCGAAAACCTTTGAAGTTCAAAGGCAATGGAGACGTGTGTGCAGAACAGAACCACAAACGTAACAATTGCACGCATTCGAGACAAATTTGAGACCCATGGTACCGTATGCGATGTTCACAATGACAGATCTGGAAGACATCGCATAGCAACAAGCCCCGCGCACTGGTTACAAGGCATTATCCAAGGCACTGGATAGGACGAAGAGGTCCGATTGAGTTTCCACCGCGTTCTCCGGATCTAACTCCGTTGAACTTCTATCTATGGGGAACTCTTAAGAATGTTATGCCGTACTGGCAGCACTTCGGGAAGAAATTAAACGGCATGTGCTGCAATCGCTGAGGACACTTTCACAATCATTGCTCAATCAGTAGTTCAACATACTCAAAGTGTATTGACGCCGATGTTGGGCATTTCGAGCAACTGATGTAACTGTAAAGGTCTAAGATGATTAATGCTCATCATCTTCTGTTTTTGTGATTTCAGTTTTGTTATGTTAACACAGTTTTTTCCTTGCTTGAAGTGTATATACATTTTGGCACTCCCTGTATTTAATTTGAAGTGAAAGTTCTTTTTCTATAAGTGTATGTATACGTTCGAAAGACCAATGCGAACAATGTTTGTAAATATCCAGCAATAAATACACGTTACTTCTACTACTATTTACTTCATTCTGCAGGTTCCATGCTTTAATAAAAAAGATCATTGGTGTTTGTTATTATCTATATCAGCAGCGGCAGTTATAGTAAAACTATGCACCCGGGATTTATCTTGCCGCGGACCATCGTTACATCGACTATCAATGTGCAAATATTCTATGGAAATTTTGGACGTTTCACTTACATTGCTAATAGAAATTGCGAACAGTTTTAGCATGCATTTATAAAAATGATAATAACCTGTGGAACAAGAACAAAAATTTACGTCTTACATAATTATATAAGTGGTTTTGCATTAGTGGATAATTAATTGCATTTTAGAACGCATGTTGTTGGAATATCAAATTGGGCTAGATAAACCACATGGACATATTATTCAAATATATAACAATAAATAAAATATAGGTACATAGTTTCAGCTATTAAATGAAAAAAAAATGTAGTATTTCATAGGATTGTCCTAAGGAGACAAGTATTTATTGCTTTCTCATGGATTCAAAAAACAGAATAAAGACGTCTTTTTATAAAACACTAAAGTTAAAGACTTTGAGTTTATTTAGCACGCATTTAAACCAACCCATTGTATTAAAATTGAAAATTTATACATATAGATATGCATAATTATTTTTCCTAATTCCCCTTTTTATTTCCATGAATTAGTTCTACCAAACTTTGGCTCCAAAATGTGTTACAACACTTACTCCCCCAATAAATTAGGGCTAGAAATCCTCACTTTGATATTTTTAGTAAGGTAAAGATATGCTACACTTACTCCCCCAATAGTTTAGGGCTAGAAATCCTCATTTTGATATTTCTAGTAAGGTAAAGATATGCTATCTTTTGTTCACGAGTAAATGCTCTCATGTACTTCTATGGTTTCGTTATTATTTTTATACAACGTGGAATACAATTATTAAAATCTCTATCCTTGATTATAAAGGATGGAAAAAAAATAAAGCTACAACATTTGAAGGCTTGAGTTTTGTCTAAGTGCAAAATTTCTATGAGCATTGTTTTTCGAGGATAAAACATCTTCTTTGACTGAACAATGTATCTTGACATACTTGCAGAAACATTTACGATTACTTTATCTTACAAAATGGTTCAAAATTGCCACCGTTGACTACTACAAAAATGTTAACCATCGCTTTAAACTAATCTCTAACGCAATCAATGTTCTCTGTTTCGGGAACTATACTGACCACCAGATTCTCTTCTGTTCCTAACTGGAGTCTCGTAAACAGCCATCGTACAGTATTACCATTAAACAACTGCGCTGGATCAAGACGTACAACAAAAATGCGAACTTAGTTGAAACATCCTTATAAAAATATGATATTAGAAAAAATGTTTGTTTGTAGTCTCCCGTACAAGCTCTCAAAGTTTGTAGGTTTAATTTTTTTCTACCTTGTATGCTTTTAATATTAATATTGGATTCTTTGGTTTATTTCTTGGAATGGATATTGTTTTTTTATCTTTATTGATGTTTTCTGTTATTCCATTCTGTGGGTATCTTGTTTCGATTCTATTCAAGACATTTTTGTCATTTGTACAACTTATTGATATAGAAGATAACGTAAAAAGCAAGTATCGTACATATTCTAAAGTTAACTATCTCGATTCCTTATCTGTTATTAATAAAGAGCGATAAAATTTGAAGAAATTATGGGCAAAATATGAAACTGAAATATAAAAATTGAAAAATTTGAAAAACAAAGCATATTAATATATCTAAATTTAATGAATAACATACATTTAAATACAATATCCACTACGTACATTAAAATATTACAGTACACTAATTAAAACCATACAGTACTCTGTTTTGCAAGATTTTCTGGCAACAATAGCACCGTATATCAGTGAAAATGTTCTTGTACATTGAAAAGCTGAGCTGTATATCGCATGATGTGACAGGAGAAAACATACAATACTATTTGATATCTTCATGTTCGCTGAAATAGATTTTGTCTTAGCTTCTAGTGTCTTACCAACTTCAGTAACAATACCTTTAAGGACACAAGTTTTTATTAAAATAGCCTCAGCTGCTATTATTCTGTTGAAACGTTTATCTAAAGCATTGCTCAATTTTTAATTTTCTAATTTTTTTATGCTATGTACAAGTCACATTTGTTGATACCATAAAATCACAAATCTCTTCGGTAAACTCATTTCGATTAGCAATGGACAAGAAGTTTGAAACATTTGTTAGGAACGTCTGAATAAACACTTCATCGTTATTTATTTTTTACTTTTAATGTGTTGCTCAAGTTGAATATTTTGCTTGTAGACGCTTGAATGAAAGACATTTTAAATATCTACATTTACGCTATTTCTAGTACAAGTACTGATATTACATGTAGAAACTGTAAATATTTAGAGTTTCATTTAGTCCTCAAATAGAAAACTTCAAAATTACGATTTCATTCTGATGGTGGTTTCCAATGCCCGTTTAATTAGAGCTCTTCATAGCCATTAGGTGACAATAGCGTAGTCTATTAGGAGGTGCGCACCGTAAATTCAGCGAACTACATTATGTTAGATGAGGGTGAAGATGCAGCAATGGCGGAAAGCGTAGACGCCGGAGGAAACCTGCCCAGAACGCCGAATCGTCCACCAAAAATTCTACATACTTCCTCTGGCAGTGAACCCGGTTCACCTTGGTGGGAGGCAGCAGTCTAACTCTCGGCCATGGCATCGCCATGTCATTCTTACACCAAGAGATTTCACTGTCGCGTTTGTTAAGAGGCGCATGTATTGTATACAGGAATATAAGTTCTTTCAAAAAGAATTTTTAACATTTAAACATTATCGAAATGTATTATTTTGTTTAGAAATTTCACAAAATATGTAAGTGGAGATGATGCACGTACTTTTGTGGCAAAGGGAAACAGTTATTTTCTATTAGAGTTGCATTAAAGAATACTTAAACAAATAAATTATGATATTTGCACATCACGATTTTTCAATCAGTTATGCAGCACTTGACTCTGGTGTTGTTTGAATTATCAGATGTCAGAATGTTATTTGGACTATTTGTGATCTTCTTGGCAGAATATTTGTGGTTTTATTCTTCAAATTTGATTTCTTGGCGGAGTTAAATTTTCCTACAACTTCTACTGTTCCAATAAAGCATTAGGTGCTGATTTCCCCGCTACCACAAATTTAAATAAAGAAATTTGAATGTATTTAATTATTTTACCAAATGCAAAAGTAATTTTCAGAAAATCTAATTCAAACCACAATCATATAATTTGGGTAATATATGGATGCCAGACATGGTCACTAACAGAAAAACAAAAGAACAAATTTCAAATATGCCAAAGAAAAATGCAACGCAAGATTCTGGGAATAACTTTGAAAGACCAAATACTATAGTATTAATAAATCAATTATCTCAAACAACAGGCTTCGCACAAATAGCTACCAGAAGCAAATGGCAATGGGGCGGTCACGTCGCAAGAATGCAGGGCAATAGGTGGACGTACAAGATCTCCATGTGGGACCTCCGGATAGGAAAAAGAACACAAGGAGGACCCAGAAAAAGATGGACAGACCTCTTCACGGAACATGCAGGTCCAGAATGATCAAGAGTAGCATGAAGAGAAACCTGGAAATCTCTCGAGAGGCAGCTAGTGCAGTGAAAAATAGAGTAACCAAAGAGTATCTTAAACAGCATACGAACAACTAGCGTCGAATAGCTCGCCACGTTAGGAAAGAGCGAGCGTTCCGTACTTGTTAGGAGGTTTTTACCCTTAAGGGACACAATGGGTTATCTTTATCTTTATCTTTATATAACATTAAAAAAACACGATGCCCCCAACTACTGTCTCCAAAACTCTACGACAATGGAAACAACATCATGGGAGAGAAGAGTGATTACTCTTTAAAGTAAGTAAATAGAAAGAATGCAATACACGAGTTCGTAACTTTACCGAAGATGATAAAATAAAACTTTATTAAAAACTTAAAATCGTACAAGAACGCTTAAAGTAAATTTAAAAATGAATTATTAAACATTAAATTGCGCTTTTTGTATTCCCCATATGCTAAAACATAAAAATTATACATTTCAGTATTTTGCGCTTTTTACAAGTTCGGAATATTAAATAACAGTTAAAATAAAGAAATACATACCATTTAAAACATTTACTTGAACATTGAATACATCTTAGAATAAATGGGGGTTGCAACTTTTAATTCCAGGAAAGAACTTGAGAGCAAGCCAACCCGATAAGCAAATCTCTTCCGTACAAAGACGTTGCAGCACATAACAGATTCACATAGTACCTAATCAGTTTCTTTGATCATCATTTCATGCCAGCTAAAAGTACGTGCATACAAGAACTAAGCTATACCTAGTTGGGGGCTTACAGATGATGGGATTCTAGGCATCCAGAGCGTTTTACCTTTTGGAAAAGCAGTAAAAAAAAGTAGCCGTAATGGGGGTCCGACCAATATGCGGGTTTCGCTTGCTAATGAAAAGCGCGCGCGCGCACGCACATAGGGGGAGGGAGAAGAGAGACAGGCCCATGTGCAGCAAATTGATTTTACGATCACTATCACAGACATCCTACTTAAAAGCATTTGAAAACAACAACGCAACTTTGGTAAGAAGACCGAAACATGTAAAGCACGCTAATGTGCATATGGTTTATTTCTCACATGCATTATTTGCAGCAATTTTTAGTTATTAATGCATATTTTACACGCTTTTGTGGAGATATAGCGAAAACATAGCACTAGCTAAACCATTCCGTGCCAGGGTTGCCAGATGACTGCTGATCATTGTTGCCAACTTTACACGGAAAGTAAATGACTGACTTCTTCTTCTTCTTCTTCTTTTTTAAAAAATCCGGTCGCTCTTGAACATCTCAGGTCATCAGCGTCCCATTCAATTCAGGGCGTGAAACGGCCGATACATTTTGCTGAGAGGCCTCTTATTTCGGGCTTGAGGTTCTTTACATGCGGTAAATGTACGACACGGGACCCACGGCTTTATTTCCCTTCCGAAGGAAGCCATACTTAGGATTTCTACGCCCGAAAAAAATCCATCGATCTTGGACGGGATTTACCCCGCGATCTTCGGTTTCGGAGGCAAGTATGGTTACCTCTACACCACCATGACCGACTATTTAAGTGAAAATGAGCAATACCACGGAGAAATACACAATGTATGTTTAAAAATTTAATCATAGGTGATAAATTCATCTGAAAATAAGCAATCGTTTTTCTACTCTGAAACCTCTTTGACCAATAATGTGAAGAAAACTAAAATAAAATTACCTTTAACCCACGGTACCTTCCCTTATCCTTTTTTTGTATATCTTTTCATTTCATTATATTTCGGCATTCTCTGTAAAAAACAGGCAGTCTGGATAATAGCTTGCCAAACCACTAAATACCGTGGTTATATAAGGAAGTTATGCTGCAATATTAAGATTTCATGTTTTAATTATATTTATTAGTTGTATTAACTAAAATCGTATTAATTGCTAAAAATGCATTTAAAATTAATTTTTGTATGAATTTCAACGTTCAGTGCTGGTGTAACGGTTAGTTTGAATGTCTGTTAGCCACTTTCCTCTCCCTATTTGTGTTGAGAATTTTGAAGTTGTAGGACGTTATCTTGAGCATTTTAATACGACAAATATAAAAGTGCATATCTATGCTGATTCGGCAACAGTAACAGAATTTCCACACTTCACTTACAATGGAAAAATAATAATCTACGAGATTTGTAGCAAACAGGTATGTAACAATAGATGAAATATACCAAGGGTGCCAAAAATGTATACATGCTTTCACAGCAGATATCTATTTAATATATTTCAAAGTTGGAGCGAAAAACAACATTAATGTATATGATATTCTGTAAACAGATGTGACTCACATACATTATGATAGCGTTGCTACAACAAAATGGAGCCAAGATTATTATTTGAACAGCGGAAAACAATCTTGAAGTGATATTGGAAAAGCGAGAATGTGATTGAAGTTCAAAGACAATGGAGACGTGTGTACAGAACAGAGCCACCAACATGAGTAACAACTGCACGCATTCGAGACAAATTTGAGACTCATAGTACCGTATGCGATGTTTACAAGGCAGATCTGGGAGACCTCGCACAGCAACAAGCCCCGCGTCCTCGGCTATGGTTTTGGAACTTTTTGAGTACTCACGGCAGAAATCTAATCTACAGGGATTAGCAGAACCACCGTACGTCGTATTATTAAAACAGTAAAGTTGAACGTTTTAATCCCAAGATTTTTGCATGCATTAACTTAAGATGACCCTGATCGGAGAATGCGGTACTGTGAATGGTTTCGGAACATGGTGCAAGAGGATGAGGCCTCCGTAGGGAAAGTTGTTTGGTCCGATGAGACACAATTTATGTTGAACGGAACTGTTAGCCGGCATAACTGTGTATACTTTTTTTTTTGATTGGTTTATTTATGGACGCTCTTTAACATCTCAGGTCATCAGCGTCCCATTCAACTCAGGGCGTGAAACAGCCGATAAATTTTGCTCATGGCCTCTCTTTCAGGCTTGAGGTTCTTTTTCGTGCCGTAAATGTACGACACAGGACCCACGGCTTTACTTCCCTTCCGAAGGAAGTCATACTTAGGATTTTTACGCCCGAAAAAATCCATCGGTCCCGGCCGGGTTCGAACCCGCGAACCCGCGATCTTGGGTTTATGAGGCAAGTATGGTAACCACTACACCACCAGGACCGACACTGTGGTCTACTAGTGTGCAAACAATTCACATGTTTTTTGGAAAAGGTTTGTTTGGTGTGAGTTGTCATCTAGGGTTCTAATTGGACTATTCTTTTTTGAAGGAACAGTAACTGGCTCTGTGTACCTAAACATGATACGCACATCCTTTTTACTCGCCATTTATACACTCTATGGAAACGAGGAATTTTACCTCCAACAGGATGGTGCACCACCACATTACCACCGAGATGCACGTGTGTACCTTGATGACAATCTTCCAAGCCACTTGATAAGACGAAGAGGTCGGATTGAGTTTCCACCGCGTTCTCCAGATCTAACTCCGTTGGACTTCTATCCTTGGGGAACTCTTAAGGATGTTGTATACCGTAGAAAACCAGCTACACTGACAGCACTTTGGGAAGAAATTGAAACGGCATGTGCTGCAATCGCTGAGGACACTTTCGCAAACGTTGCTCAGTCAGTAGCTCAACGTACTCAGAAATGTATCGATGCCGATGGTGGGCATTTTGAGCAACTGTTGTAACTGTAAAAGTCTAATGTGATTAGTGCTCATCATTTTCTGTTTTGTGAATTCAGTTTTGTTACTTTAATGCAGTTTTTTCTTTGCTCGAAGTGTGTATACATTTTTGCCACCCTGTGTATTTTAATTAGACCTATGTAATATTTATACATTTACCTGAGTTGAAATTATTTAAAGACAACCTCACGTTAAGCTTTTAAATTTCGATAGAGTACGTAAGTATTACGGGTCATTGAGTTTATGGTTGTACGAAGCAAGTGATCACACTTTGTGATAGAAATACGGCAATACAACATTTATGATTTTAATTCAGTTAAGTTCTACACTTTTTATGTTTCGCAAGAAAAGATGTACCGCCTGAGGTAGCAAGTGCAAGAGACGGGACATAAGGCAAAGGCTCAGTAGAAAAATCAAAGCAAACAAACTTTACTGACACAGTCTAGTTCATTCAACCCCATTGGCAATTCTTATGCAGACTTAACCAGGGCATTTGTTGCTGTCAACGTTCCAAGAAATGCAATTGAAAATCCTATTTTAAGAGAGTTTCACAAAAGTGCTGCAAACAAAATATTCCCTCTGAATCTACCCTAAGAAAAAATCATTCAGAGATAATATACAATGAAACTATAGCATCCATTAGGGAGGATATAGGATATTCTTATATATGGGTCTCTGTAAATGAAACTCAGATTCTATGAATATATATAATATTTTAGGGAAATTTGACCCTGATGAACCTTCGATTGGCATCTTGTAAGTGTTAAGGAACTTGCGAAAGTGAGTAGCGGAACTATTGTTTATATTGTAAATAAAGTATCATTATATTTTAGTGACATAGACGATTCTTGTACTGATGCTACCTCATACCTGGTTACTGCAGCTCCACTTCTTAAAACTTTTTATCCTAACATTCATGTAAACTGTTTAACGTCCTTCACAGGGTTTCTGAAATAACCAGGAACAAATTCCTTGCTGTCAATTGGTTCATTTCCAAAATAAAAATATGTTTATGCAAAGTCCCATCCAGGATTTGAATGTTTAGAGAGAAATTCCCAGATATTCCACTCCCACTTCAGCCTGTTGTAACACAATGAGGAACACGGATTTAGTCAGTGGTGTATTATTCTAAATATTTTAAAGTAGTGGTCAAAATTATTGAAGATTACTTGAATACGATACTGCAGCCTGTGTAAGAACAGTGAGAGAGTGTCTGAAAGACCCGTCATTGAAAAAAGATATTGCCTACATAACATCAAACTTTTCGTTCGCACCTGCAAGTACTGAACACTTAAAACGTAAAAATCAATCTCTTTGTAGTCAAATAGCAATAGTGAAGAATGCCCAAGAGAAAATGAAGATGTGCTTTGGGGGAAACAGAAAAATGTTAAAAGTGGGCGAGACAATTTAATAAATAAGAATGTAGGATTTTCATTGTTGGAAAAAGTATCAAGAGTAACATAGAGGAAAATTTAAATGTTCCAGTAGGTATTGCTTTTCTACACGGCTACTTTAAAATTTGCTCCTCTGACATCTGTTGCAGTAGAAAGTTTTTCCGCTTTCAAAATGATTCTCACTGACAAAAGGCAAATAGTTTAGAATTAAAATCTGGTGATGTACTGAGCAGATAATTATGAAAGAGAATGAGCATGGAACTGAATTAAAAAGATTAAAATTTGAGTATATTCGTTTTTTCAACATACTCAATTTGTGCGGTCGTGTTTGTATACAGCTGTCTGCCTCCATTTCTTAAATATACTTTTTGTGCTATGTTTTATGTATTTTGGTGTATAATTTGTTAATTAATGGGTTTAAAGCCTAAGACATATGTATGTAAAATACTTAATTTTACTGAAAAAGGCGAATTTAATACATTTTGAGGTTATTTTCGGCACCTGAAACTGCAATTTTTAGTGCATAAAAATCCAATGTCTAGTTGCTACAGCTACTATTGCCCCCGCCAGGATTGCCTACTAGCAAAACTTGCAATGCTAATATCTCTGGTCTAAGCTTTTACAACAGAATTATTGTTGGTAGCAAGTGTGGCATACATCTAAAAGCCCTCTTGGACGCTGTTTTCGTGTATTTAATTTACACAGTTGCCTTGGCAACATGACGTACACAGCACACAAGGTAGGTTTCAAGCCAACAGCCCCTTTGTGCTTGTCATGTAACATCGACAGTTTGACAAACAAATAAACTAAAACAAACACATACTATATGTCACAATATATTATGCGTATAATTGTGGCAATATTTCCACTATGTGAATGTCTTAAAGTATATTTAACAACTTATATCGGGGGGAGCGTGCCGCCTCAGATCCCTCTCAGCAGTTGTCAATGTTAAGCAGTAATGAAAGAATTGCAAAAATTAAATTTATGTTATAATTGATTAGTTACCTGTTATCATCCTATTAAAATATTTCAACCAAGCAATATCTGTAACATTAATATTAATTACATTTATCTAAATAACTTTGTAACCTAACAGGTAGTATTGGTGTATTGATTTGGCAATAAAATCAATTTCCAAATTATTATCTGTAATATTCAATGAAAACTCAAACTATTTATAAATAATCTATGCAAAATAAAACAACATACGTCGTAATTGATTCGTAATGTATGCGAATACAGGTACTTGAAGCACGGTTTTTGAGGGTGCGGCGTTTAGGCCGGTCCCACAATCTGTTGCATGCCTTGAGCGGTTTTCAAGGAAGGCCGCTTAGCTTAGTACAGTGTACGCGCAAAATGGACTACACAGTTGGCTGCAGTTAGAACGTGACGAAGGAAATTTGCCCATGTTTAGCACGAAAGATACAAATAAGGAAGTAGAAGAACGGATTTATTGTTAGTGGAACGACAACTTTTGGGCATTACGAAAAACTCCGCGAATGTTTCAGGACAGAGCTTTCTATTCGATAAATCTTGTTCAGAAAATATTACAATAAAGTCTTGCCATAGACAAAAGAATTCCAGCAGCTCAGAGGAGAAATCTTGCTTTGCAGCAATATTTGAGTAGTATTTAAAGTCCGTTTTAACTGCTGAGCCATCTCAGGCGGTGGAAATTGATGATATGTGAAATGAAATTATAAACTGGGAAAGGATTTTTTTTAAAGGAAGGAAGCGTTTCAGACTTAAGTTTAGGGTACCTCTCAACATTTACCATTTATGAGGACTGAGGAAAGTCTGGAAAAAACCGCAGTCAGGGAGGACATTCCTGGTGGGTATCGAACTGCAGACCTCCAGCTCCACGGGTCCAGTGTTAACGACCCTTGGCGGTTGCAGCAATGTACTTCATTTGCTTTATTTACGAACACTCTTTAACAGCTAAGGTCATCAGCGTGCAATTCAATTCAGGACGTGAAACGGCCAATAAATTTCTTTCATACCTAAGGTTCTTTTACGTGCCGCAAATCTACGACAGGGGACCCACGGCTTTACTTTCCTTCTGTAGAAAGCTACATTTATGATTTTTACACTTGAAAAACCCTAAACCGCTATCTTCGTTGTATGAGTCAAGTATTGTTACCATCGGACCACCTGACGGACTGCGGCAATGTAATATAATATAATACATATGTAGGAGTTAACAAAAACGTACATCAAAGCTTTGGGAAAACATTCTTTATATATACAGGATAAAAATATAATATGAACACGAGTGTTGCTTTATTTCCTTGTTAGAGCCCTTTTCAACGTCTGTATCACATATTCAAAAGCGGAACTTTTTTTTGCTTTATTTACGGAAGCTTTTTAACAGCTCAGGTCATCAGCGTCCCATATCGCCCCGGGTGGCCAAGGTCGTTAAGGCACGAACTCGTGAGGGGGAGATCTGGGGTTCGAATCCAGCCAGGACCGTCCTTCCTGACTGAGGTTTTTTCCAGGTTTTCCTCAGTCCCCATAAATGGCATATGCCGGGGAGGTACCCTAAACTTAGATCTGGAACTTTTCCTTCTTAAAAAATAAATTCTTTTCCATATATCATTTCATTTCATGTATCATCAGTGTCCAGCGCCTGTGGTGCCTCAGTAGTAAAACCGGGCGTTATACCCATTCAAAAAAAAAAAAAAAAAAAAAAAAAAAACACTTAACATCCCATTCAAAGCAGTGCGTGAAACGGCCGACAAATTTTGCTCAGAGGCCTCTTCTTTCAGGCTTGAGATCCTTTATAGCGCTGTAAATCTACGAGACGGACTCCACTGCTTTACTTCCCTTCCGAAGTAAGGCATACAACGCGATCTTGGGTTTAGGAGGCAAGTATGGTTGCCACTACCGCTGCAGCAAATAGCGGAACTGTGAGAAACAGAAAATAATATGAAATGTTTAAAAAGTCCTTCGTTAGCAAATAGCTGTAGTGTTTCAGAATTAACAGTTTATTATTGTTTATTCATTTCTCAATCTCCATGACAACCACTGTTACATAAATTGCAAGATCTGCACTGCCCATCCTAGGTAAATTTACTTCTCTTTGACGCATATATACAAGCTACAGCAACTTCTTTTATTGACGTTTTAAGCGAATTTTTTTTAATGATTTATTTATGAACGCTCTTTAACAGCTCAGGTCATCAGCGTCCCATTCAACTCAGGGCGTGAAACGCCCGACACATTTTGCTCAGAGGCCTCTCATTCAGGCTTGACGTTCTTTTTCGTGCCGTAAATGTACGACACGGGACCCACGGCTTTACTTCCCTTCCGAAGGAAGCCATACTTAGGATTTTTACGCCCCGAAAAAATCCATCGGTCCTGGCCGGGTTCGAACCCGCGATCTTGGGTTTAGGAGGCAAGTATGGTAACCACTACACCACCAGGACCGTTTTAAGCGAGACACCCTGTTTTGCTATACATATGGTTTAACATTATTTTTGTTCCTGATTGTAGTAAAAGAAACAATAAAATAGAAAAGTTTTACATACATTTCAAATTTCAAAGTTGATGGATTTCTTTGATAACAGGAAACACATTTTGCATTTTTTTTTATATATTTTAGAGAGCTGACAATGCTACATTCCAAATAATAAGCTAAAACAGGAACTCCTGAAGTGAAAGTAATATAAAAACATTTGCCTACTATCCGCATAAGCTGTAGAAGGAAACACTAGAGACGCCGTTGTTGACAAATTCTCAACTGAAGCTGGGGAAGGAAATAATATCATGAATTAAACATAAATGATCCACTGCACAGAAATCTCTTCTGCATCCCCCCGATGCAAACTATGGGGTCAAGATGATGAGACGCACAGTAGCAGAAATTCTAAAGCGCAGTGCTGAATGCACATAAAATAGAGGGGCAAGAAAGTGAGCACAAGAGAAGAACAAACAAAATGGAAATGTGAATGGTTTCGGAACATGGTGCAAGAGGATGAGGCCTCCGTAGGGAAAGTTGTTTGGTCCGATGAGGCACAATTTAAGTTCAACGGAACTGTTAGCCGGCATAACTGTGTATACTTTTTTTTTGATTGGTTTATTTATGGACGCTCTTTAACATCTCAGGTCATCAGCGTCCCATTCAACTCAGGGCATGAAACAGCCGATAAATTTTGCTCAGAGGCCTCTCTTTCAGGCTTGAGGTTCTTTTTCGTGCCGTAAATGTACGACACAGGACCCACGGGTTTACTTCCCTTCCGAAGGAAGTCATACTTAGGATTTTTACGCCCGAAAAAATCCATCGGTCCCGGCCGGGTTCGAACTCGCGATATTGGGTTTATGAGGCAAGTATGGTAACCACTACACCACCAGGACCGACACTGTGTCTACTGGTGTGCAAACAATTCACATGTTATTTTGGAAAAGGTTTGTTTGGTGTGAGTTGTCATCTAGGGTTCTAATTGGACTATTCTTTTTTGAAGGAACAGTAACTGGCTCTGTGTACCTGAACATGATACGCACATCCTTTTTACCCGCCATTTATACACTCTATGGAAACGAGGAATTTTACTTCCAACAGGATGGTGCACCGCCTCATTACCACCGAGATGCACGTGTGTACCTTGATGACAATCTTCCAAGGCACTTGATAAGACGATGGGGTCCGATTGAGTTTCCACCGCGTTCTCCAGATGTAACTCCGTTGGACTTCTATCCTTGGGGAACTCTTAAGGATGGTGCATACCGTAGAAAGCCAGTTACACTGACAACACTTCGGGAAGAAATTGAAACGGCATGTGCTGCAATCGCTGAGGATACTTTCGCAAACGTTGCTCAGTCAGTAGCTCAACGTACTCAGAAGTGTATCGATGCCGATGGTGGGCATTTTGAGCAACTGTTGTAACTGTAAAAGTCTAATGTGATTAGTGCTCATCATTTTCTGTTTTGTGAATTCAGTTTTGTTACTTTAATGCAGTTTTTTCTTTGCTCGAAGTGTGTATGCATTTTTGGCACCATTTGTATTTTAATTAGACCTATGTAATATTTATACATTTACCTGAGTTGAAATTATTTAAAGACAACCTCACGCTAAGCTTTTAAATTTCGATAGAGTACGTAAGTATTACGGGTCATTGAGTTTATGGTTGTACGAAGCAAGTGAGCACACTTTGTGATAGAAATACGGCAATACAACATTGATGATTTTAATTCAGTTAAGTTCTACACTTTTTATGTTTCGCAAGAAAAGATGTACCGCCTGAGGCAGCAAGTGCAAGAGACGGGACATAAGGCAAAGGCTCAGTAGAAAAATCAAAGCAAACAAACTTTACTGACACAGTCTAGTTCATTCAACCCCATTGGCAATTCTTATGCAGACTTAACCAGGGCATTTGTTGCTGTCAACGTTCCAAGGAATGCAATTGAAAATCCTGTTTTAAGAGAGTCTCACAAAAGTGCTGCAAACAAAATATTCCCTCTGAATCTACCCTAAGAAAAAATCATTCAGAGATAATATACAATGAAATTATAGCATCCATTCGGGAGGATATAGGATATTCTTATATATGGGTCTCTGTAAATGAAACTCAGATTCTATGAATATATATATATTATTTTAGGGAAATTTGACCCTGATGAACCTTCGATTGGCATCTTGTAAGTGTTAAGGAACTTGCGAAAGTGAGTAGCGGAATTATTGCTTATATTGTAAATAAAGTATCATCATACTTTAGTGACATAGACGATTCTTGTACTGATGCTACCTCATACCTGGTTACTGCAGCTCCACTTCTTAAAACTTTTTATCCTAACATTCATGTAAACTGTTTAACGTCCTTGACAGGGTTTCTGAAATAACCAGGAACAAATTCCTTGCTGTCAATTGGTTCATTTCCAAAATAAAAATATATTTATGCAAAGTCCCATCCAGGATTTGAATGTTTAGAGAGAAATGCCCAGATATTCCACTCCCACCTCAGCCTGTTGTAACACAATGATCATCAGGTCATCAGCGTCCCATTCAACTCAGGGCGTGAAACGGCCGACACATTTTGCTCAGAGGCCTCTCATTCAGGCTTGACGTTCTTTTTCGTGCCGTAAATGTACGACACGGGACCCACGGCTTTACTTCCCTTCCGAAGGAAGCCATACTTAGGATTTTTACGCCCCGAAAAAATCCATCGGTCCTGGCCGGGTTCGAACCCGCGATCTTGGGTTTAGGAGGCAAGTATGGTAACCACTACACCACCAGGACCGTTTTAAGCGAGACACCCTGTTTTGCTATACATATGGTTTAACATTATTTTTGTTCCTGATTGTAGTAAAAGAAACAATAAAATAGAAAAGTTTTACATACATTTCAAATTTCAAAGTTGATGGATTTCTTTGATAACAGGAAACACATTTTGCATTTTTTTTTATATATTTTAGAGAGCTGACAATGCTACATTCCAAATAATAAGCTAAAACAGGAACTCCTGAAGTGAAAGTAATATAAAAACATTTGCCTACTATCCGCATAAGCTGTAGAAGGAAACACTAGAGACGCCGTTGTTGACAAATTCTCAACTGAAGCTGGGGAAGAAAATAATATCATGAATTAAACATAAATGATCCGCTGCACAGAAATCTCTTCTGCATCCCCCCGATGCAAACTATGGGGTCAAGATGATGAGACGCACAATAGCAGAAATTCTAAAGCGCAGTGCTGAATGCACATAAAATAGAGGGGCAAGAAAGTGAGCACAAGAGAAGAACAAACAAAATGGAAATGTATAAAGAAGCTATACAGAAGTTAATGAAACGAGATGCATTGCTTGATGAGGGTTACGTTGAAAACCGTTTATAAAAGGTGCATGTATATGTCAGGATTATAATTGACATCTCTACTAGAAAACAGATTGGTTTATTGAAGTATTCATAAGCACAATTCCAGAGAGCACTTGACCAACTAAAAGAGCATGTTATTAACATTTAAAATTTGTAGCAAGGAAATAAGCGTCAAAAGGAACAAAAGAACCTTGACACTATTTTTCTGCATTATTTGCGGTTTTAGAGAAGCAAATTATATAATCAAAAACATTTGGCAACACTATTTATTGGTTCCTATGCTTTCCTTTCTGCAGCCTCTGATCTTATGATCAGGTTAGACCCACTGTACTGTAAACTTTCAAGATGATTCTGCCTGAAAACAATTCCATTTTTTAATCATATTTAAAGGGAAATTTTCCCTTACTTACTGCAATCACCATATATGAACTATGACGCTTTAAAACAACACAGCACAATAGGCCATGTCTCCTTAAAATGACTATACTAACTTATAAGCATATCACATCATTTGCCATCTAGTAGGAAATCTATGAATCACTTGGACGCGAGAGACTTTTTACGTGCCGTAAATCTATATTGATTGATTGATTGATTGATTTATTTATGGACGCTCTTTAACAGCTCAGGTCATCAGCGTCCCATTCAACTCAGGGCGTGAAATGGCCGACAAATTTTGCTCAGAGGTCTCTCTTTCAGGCTTGAGGTTCTTTTTCGTGCCGTAAATGTACGACACGGGACCCACGGCTTTACTTCCCTTCCGAAGGAAGCCATACTTAGGATTTTTACGCCCCAGAAAAATCCATCTGTCCTGGCCGGGTTCGAACCCGCGATTTTGGGTTTAGGAGGCAAGTATGACGGTAAATCTAGAGACCGGCTTAATCTGCGATTTGGATTTTTACATCAAACGCAGGGATCGACCCAAGTGAGCTTTACTCCGAGTATTGTGACTGATGTGAATAGAAAATACATTTTTGTTTGTGGAACAAAGAGAAAGATGAGAGAGAAAATAGTATAAAAACGCTATAAAGTACCCTAAATATATAAAGCAAATTTAGAAATGTAGTAATAAATTCAGGTTAAAAAAACAGAAGAAGAAATTTCATTACAACAATAATTAATTAAACCAGCTTTCATAAACATTACCCAAGTACCTTTATTTATTTGATCTATAGGTATTATAGCTCAGAATTATCTTTTTGATAATTATAATCATTGGGCTATATCATGATGAAATCTATAATGCAATTTTAAAGGTATAAGGTTTAAAGAATTATTAAAACTGAGATAGAATCACAATTTCATTCAATGGTACAATCATCAAAATAAATCTACGACTAAAGTAATCAGAAAAACATTAATTAACCAACATTTATGGCAATATTGTTTAACACATGTGTAGATGTACAAAGATCATTTATATGAGAACTGACATAAGAATTAACAACCTACAGTGATTTAGCACTTATCAATGTGAACAAAATCGTAAGATGTTTATGTGTACAGAATACAATTGTAAAGTGGTGGCTTGTCAGGGCACCCAGTTAAAATAAAGATAATATCAAATATAAAATTAGTGAACAAAACTCAGAATTTTCTACATCGGCTATGGCATATTTGTAACAATGACGACGATGATGATGATGATGCAAGTACAATGAGGAATTAAGTGAGAATAGCAGTACCTGTAATAATTACTGAACTATACACGAATTTCAAGTAAACACGTTTCCATCAAATGTACTTTTTTTTTTTTTTTTTTTTTTTTGGTTTGTTTTAACAGTGTTTAACGCCCGTTTTCATTACTGAGACACCACAAACGGTGGACACTGATAATATATGAGATGAAATGATAAATTGAGAAAAAAATTTCAAGGAAGGAAACTCCCAGGCCTAAGTTTAGGGTCCTTCCTGGCATTTGCCATTATGAAGACTGAGGAAAACCTGGAAAAACTACAGTCTAGGAGGATTCGAACCCACCTCCTGCTCACGAATGCTCGCCTTAACGGCCTCGGCCACCCATGGCGGTCCTAAATGTACCGTGTGATGGAAGTCACTTCACAAATGAAAAAAATTGTTCTACATTGAATGACTAACGTACTTTTTTTAATATTGTTTTTTGTGATGTAATTCTTAAATAGACTCTATTTCGGTATTCTTGACTAATTCTGCTATATTCGGGTTACCAGATTTCGTTCCTTGGCTTACGGGGGCAAATATAAACATAAGTAAAAGACAGTTAAGTAATGTGCTGTACGTTTGTTGCCATGTGGTTACACATTGCTATACACATTTTAAATGACGAAAATACTCATTCTACTTACAGGCTGAAAATATTCATTGTATTAATTCATTGCACTTTTCTGAAGAGTGAATCTTTTTGAACAGGTCTTTGGTGGATCCAAATTTTGTTGCAAATCCTTTACAGATGATGACAAGATCCCTTCAAAGTTTCTTAAGTCATTCTGGGCTTTTGGGATGTCCACAAAAGACAACTCTCTCCACTGAAGCTTATTCCCTATAGAGTTGTTCACAAAATTTAATGGTATTTACAACCAACTATGGCACTTTCCTCATTTCATTTTGCTCTCTTTTGAGAAAAATCACATATTCTTTGAAGTAATTTAAGCAAGTAAAGTAATTATTTAAAGTAAGTAATTTCATCAAACAAAATGTCTTCTTTCCCGGCAAGGCCATCTATAACGGGCAGCTTTTCAAATTTTTATCTTTCAGATGGTGATATTGAACAACATTTTTATTCACAAGAGAGGCAGTAATTTTGAATTAGAACCATCTGTTGGTCACCAGCACCTCAATCTTTCCGTTTTCGACGGAACACTTTCAGCGTAGATAGCTTGGCTACCAGTATTGGTTATGTTTATTGACTTCCAGTAGATGTATAATATTATTTACTTTTTTTTAGAAGCAAAATCTTTACTTTTGTTTTGATTATATAATTGTAGATTTCATCTGTAAAATTATTAAGTATTGTGGGGAAAAAGACAATGTAATAAATGATAAAATTTTGTATTACACGTCCTGGTATAGGAAACAAGGTGTCGGGACGGAGTACTGCAGATTTTATTTTATTTTATTTTGTACATATGAGGGTAGGTCCATAAGTTTCCGGCCTCATCGATAGGGATTATCACCTTCACGAAACCCTTATCTGGTGTCATGCCCTATCTGTTAAGTAATAATTGCAGCTTTAACTTCCGCTCCGCTGTGTTCAGTTCAGATATAGTCGCATAAAGAAGGCTATTTGTAGAAGATTGTGACATGTTCAAAATGGAGTTTCGAGTTGTTATTAAGTCCTTCACAAAAGAAGGACTTAGTCCAAATGAAATGAAACAGCGATTGGACGGTGTATATAGGTAAGCATTCCCCTCATATTCTATGGTAAAAGAATTGCCGAACTTTTTCGAATGGGTCGAGAAAGCATTGAAGACGAAGAGCGTGCAGGCCACACTTGGAGATGCTTATCGCCTTCACAAAACCCTTATCTGATGTATATCCTATCTGCTAAGTAAATAATTGCAGCTGTAACTTCCGCTCTGCTGTGTTCAGTTGTTCTGATATCATTGCATAAAGAAGGCTATGTGTAGAAAATTGTAACATTTCAAAATGGAGTTTCAAGCCGTTATTAAGTTCTTCACAAAAGGACTTACTCCAAAGCATCCCCCTCATATTCTACCGTAAAAGAATAGGCCAAACTTTCTCCATTGAGTCGAGAAAGCATTGAAGACGAAGAGCGTGCACGTCGGCTCATGGAGGTGTGCGCTCCTGAAAACATCGCTCTTGTGGAAGGAGAAATCATGGAAGACCAGCGGCTCAAAGTTACAGAAATAACAGCAAGTTTGGGCCTTTCTAAAACAACAGTCCTTCAATTATTCATGAACATTTAAACATGAATAAGGTTAGTGCAAGATGGGTGCCTAGACTTCTTTCCTCAGTCCAAAAGCACAGACACCTGTTGTAAGGCATTTTGGAGCTCTACCATGGCAACGAGAGAAGTTTTGCATTGTTACAGGAGATGAAACTATAGTCCTCTACTTAGATCCCTTGTCCAAGAGAGTCAATGGGGTGGCGTAAACCTGGCGAAGCACCGCCTCTAAAGGCCAAGGTCACTCGATCAACCAAGAAGATCATGGCCTCAATCTTTAGGGACTGTAAAGGAATGCTCTTCATTGACTTCAAGGAGAGGAACACCACAGTAAATGGGGAGTACTATGCTGGCCTACTGCACAGACTGCATGCTTCCATCAAAGAGAAAATGCGAGGAAAGCTGAGTGGTGGTGTGCGCCTTCTTCACGACAACGCACCTGTGCACACAGCTCTTGTTGCAAAGGAAACTGTGAAGAAATGTTGCTTCAAGGAGAATGACCATCCACCTACAGCCCAGATTTAGTTTCCAGCGACATTTCCTCTTCTCATAACTCAAGAAGCGCCTTCGAGGAAGGAAATTTAAGTGTGACGAAGAAGAGATGGATGCTGTTTATGCCCATTTTGTAGACAAGACTTCTGACTATTTTGGGGTGGGGGTTTGAAATGTTAATTCAAAGTTGTGAGAAGTATATTGCAATAAAGGGTAGCTGTATTTGAAACTGAAATATAGTTTTTGTCGTTATCATACCTAGAAAATGGTTAGGCCAGAAATTTATGGACATACTCTGGTACGTCTTAAAATCATAAAATATAATAAGCAACATCCTCGATGATAGAGTAATAAAAGTAGTATTGGTTTGTGGCTCTTGCGCTACTCTAATTCAACCATTTTGGTTTTTATTTGAGGTACTTTGAAATGCTAAATGTTTCGCACTAGTCCCCAAACATTAGAAAAAACTCCAAGTTTAAACTGAACACAAAAAAGCAAACTTTCAATTGATGAGCTTAGACGAGTTAATGACAGAATATTCTCGCGATGTGGATCTTGTATGAGAGCGGAAGGAGAACATCTTTCAAATTGTGCTTCGACGATGTACGAAACATTTCTTTAGCGGCTGATGATCGACCTGTTCCCGCGAGCCAGAATCCATTCTACGGTCCCTATATATATTGATACTGTATGAACTTAAGCGGAAAAACAACGAAACATTGGTTTAGTGAGTATTCCCAGAACGCGCATAAAAACGATACCTCCGGCTTGACAATGAACAACATAAAGACAAAAATGCTGCTCGGTAAATGGAATACAGAATACGTGTACCAAAATTAAACTGCTGTCATAAAATATAGCACAAGGAGAACCTCGACATGTGTAAAATTCACCTTACTCAACTAATCCCTCGGTAGCAAGTAAAAATATTCCAACACTACAAACTCGTTTTTTCTTCATAATTAAGTAACATGGACACTTACCGAGAAACACAGGAAATCCATCCAGGTATGCAAAAGGCAGAGTAAGCTCTAGGGAATATCCTACAAAATAAATTTTCTAATGAAAAACTGCAAGGCTGACGAACACAGAAGGCATCGAGAAAAAGCGTACTACAATTACGAAATGGAAATGGGGATGACATGTTGCAAGACTACATTAATCTAGATGGACTTGCTTAGTTACTGTGTGGAATCGATGCCAAGGAATTCTAAAACATAGAACGGGAAAGGTTTAGGGAGAAGACCTAAAGGAAATCTATAAAGGTAAAAGTGCGAAAAAGTAGAGAGTTAAAAAAGAGGACCTAAGCATTTAAATATGTATGCTGCAGATTATTTGACGTGATCTGACTTTAATGGTAGATCATACTAACAAATAAACCAAGTGGATAGTCCGTTATACCATTGAGGTCGCCTATGACTTCACACACGGCGGTATAAAATAATTGTAACTACTTTTATTTAAAATTTTTCCAGTCTAAAATGATTTATTTAATTTAATTTTAAAAAGGTAAATTTAGATAATGAGGGGAAAATTTAAAACTAATATTGGTCATATTTTAGATTTCATCCTCTCGCTGTTGGTCCTGGTGGTGTAGTGGTTACCATACCCGGCCAGGACCGATGGATTTTTTCGGGCGTAAAAATCCTAAATATGGCTTCCTTCGGAAGGGAAGTAAAGCCGTGGGTCCCGTGTCGTACATTTACGGCACGAAAAAGAACCTCAAGCCCGAAAGAAGAGGCCTCTGAGCAAAATTTGTCGGCCGTTTCACGCCCTGAGTTGAATGGGACGCTGATGACCTGAGCTGTTAAAGAACATCCATAAATATATCGTTAAAAAAATCTTCTCGCTCCCTGTCAGGTAGACTGTACAGAATAGAATTGTTAGAAAAGGAGGAGGAAGAAGAGGAGAGAGAGAGAGAGACAGAGAGAGAGAGAGAGAGAGAGAGAGAGAGAGAGATGGAGAAGAAGTCCAGTCCATGTGGTATGTTTTGATATCAGAATAATAATTGCAAGGATTTTGAGTTAGTTTCCAATTTTTCACTTTATTTTACTCCATTTGTTATAAAGCAATGTTTGCATCTTTGTCATGTCTGAAAAAAGTGAAATAGTTTTAAAAGTTCGAAATAGTAGCACCTGTTTTGTTCTTATGGCCTCATGAAATCATATTAGGTAGAAATTGATATAATTTTAATTAGTTAAAAAAATATACAAGTTAAATCGTAAGTTTGCCCTATTTTTAGGGTGGTATATGAAATTTATGGGAAAATATGTTACAGGAAAATTCTAAGAATCTAAGTAGTTACAAATTTGCCTTAAACCTGCAGACCTATATTATTCATTTGTATGATGTTTTACTTTATATAATATATATAGGAATTAACTCTGTTAAATTTTGTAAAGCTTCCACGAATATATGACATTGTCTCAAAAGAATAAAATAGTTTTTATGGTCGAAAAAGGAGAATTTGAAAACTACAGATATGTAAGTAAAATATACGTGCGCGCCTGATTGTTAGACTGATTATCCAACATTTCCTGAACGTTTAAAAAAAGCTTTCACGCCGTTAGGGCTTACTGCAAATTTCATGGAAATTTATATTTTTCAACATAATTTACCTGTTCGTTTATTTACAACTTAAGCGCAAGATATACGTGGAAACGAGCAGAGGTTTGCAGCTTGTTGCCTTGTTAGATAACTAACTACACGTGATGTTCAGGAAAAAGAAAAAAACAACTTTTTAAAATGTTAGGTGCCAGACTCTGGAAGCTGTTACCCTACTGAAGCGTGGTAAGAAAGCATTCTATTTGCCAGGCTACGGATCAGCGAGTTGGAAGGTGGGACAGGAAGCAGTTTCTCCTTCCGGAACAGTTCTGTGTCATAGACTGCTTTCCTTCGCTTGCTTTCTGCTATCGCGCCCTGACAACACGGGCAAAGAACGCTTATTTTTTTTTTATATACATGCGTTTCTTTACGTTGATCTTTACTCGTCGTTAAAACTTGCTGAACATGTTTCCAGTCAGGAATCACTAATGCACACAAAATTGGAATTGACTCGGCTTTTGCATTTAAGTTGCGATTCTAATAGATAACACAGGAGAGAGAGGAAAGAAAAGTAGAATTTTGACACTACTGCCTTGCAAATTGCTAACCACATTTTCTACCTGCTTCAAAATATTGCAAAATTAAGTAATAATTTAAATATAAACATTGGCGCATATTAGAGAACAAATATTTGCCTAAACAACCAGCGCATAAAACCTAAATGCCTCAAAGTTATATTTGTAATAATTTAATGTTAGTTAATCAAAACATTCGAAGCATAGAATGAAAAACTAATTTTATGGCTTTGGCTCATAGTAACATGTACGTAAAAGTGGTAAACATTTTCTGGCGGCGAATCCTTATGGTGAAAGTATAATAATTTAAAATTGAGAGGATTTGCAAGTTTATTATGTAAACATTGGAGATATTTTCTTTTAAACTGTATCAGCATGTCTTTTCTAGCAGTGTCGCTTGTCGACTGCTGAACTAGGCAGTTAGTCCTAGTTCGTCATACAGTAAACTTCCTTTTGGATCGCGGCTGTGTACGCGATATGCGGAAAGTTTGGCAAAACTTTGCTCACCTTGCTTAATGCTGGCTAAATCATTACATGTGTTATTTCATTAGTGTCAGAATGGTAGAATTTTAACTACAATCAGGGGTTTTATAAGCTTCGTAATTATTAGTATTACATTTCAAAATTTAAGGTTGTTGTATGTAAACATTTGAGTGGTTTCTGTTTTAATCACAATATATTCGGAAAATGTTTTATTTCTGGATCTTGTTTTCTTGCAATGCTTAATTTCTAATTATTCTTAGTGACATTTTAGTTTTTTATGGTTTTTATACTGATTTTTTACTATTTTTAATAATTATTTCAAGAAGTAATATTTTCTTATCTCTCTAACAGTGCTCAGTGTTATTTTATTTGAAATTCTCCAGTTTTCTGTATGAAAAACAATTTTCAATATTTGAACCCTTCATTTAAACAAACTTTCTCCATTTTCCGTGTTAAAGGGAAGGCATTTTATATAAATGAACATATTTTAGTGCAAGCTTAATGGTAAAATATACAAATATTGCATTTTTTACCATGAATTAACTAAAATTCAAAAACTATAGCAACTAGCATGCATGTGAACACCAATCAGAAATTGACAATACATACATATTTCTGTTACATTATAAAGGTAACAAGATTAAGTACTTTTACTCTACTGATCAATTATCACACAAATTATTTATATTATTTGAACTGTTAATATTTCAATTTACTAGATTAATACAACGGGACTTTTCTCTCCAATAAACTAAATGGTATTTTAGCATTTACAAATAACGAAGTAACTCATTTAGGAGAAGGCTGGCTTTGCAAGAATACTTAGACATTTAACACGCGGGGTTTCCTAAAGGGACACACGTTAGACCACTGGCAGCAACCAAGTAACGGCCAGGATTGTGTCAGGTGTTTGGCTGACGGGAGAATGGACGGAACCTCTTTCGTTCAGCGCGTAGCAAGAGACACCGGTACATACAGGAGAGAGTTTTCTCTCAACTTGTGCGGGGACAAGGTAAACTTGAGCCTTTGTTTTATTCAACCGGCACCGAGCAACAAATAGTCGATACAAAACACGCGCTCACGCACAAGGGAATGTACTCCACGACTATATAAACCGTGCAGCGAGGATTCCTCTTCATGCATTATGTAGGAATTGCTGGTTTATGCTTCCATGGATTCTAAGAGCTTCTAAAATGCATTTTTTACAGAGATCCGCGGTTGTCCAAGAATCACAAGATGGAGCGCTGCTTTGTTCTCCTTTGTCAGTAGCATCTCTCACGTCTGTTGTTTGTTTTGTGCTGTTTATGTGCTCGTCATTCGCGTCTTCTGCTCTTTAGAGGCACGCGGCAACATTAAGAATGGTGTTTGCGCCTCGTGAGCTATTGATTCCGCACAATTTGGATTCTACTGGTACATTGTTCTGCCAAGATTTTTTACTTTAACACTAGTAATGCCTTAGAGATTCCGACTCTTGGCTTATTTATTTATTTATTTATTTACTTATATTTTGGTCAAATATTGGTTACCTGTTACAGACTTTTCAGCAGTTAATTATATAGCGAATAGTTTTTATGCATAGCATTAGATATTTAAACTTTTTGTGCAGTTTGTTTTACTCTTATCTAAATGAATATACCTAAATTTAATTTCAAGGGGAAGTGTTTCTGGTAAGACGTCCTTACTATAAACCACAATATTTAATACATCAGAAGTAAATCAAGGGTCCCTCAGGTAAATTTTGTAAATCTTAAAATTATCAAGAACATTTCTACAACTTTTATCATCACTATAACACACATTAAATTAGATTAGATTGTTTGGGATGGAGAAGGACACTTTATGAACTGAAAATTGCTCACGGCTGGCCGTTTGAGTCTACGCCCCAAATGGGGGCACCTCCTAGAGAAAGGGATGTGGAGAGGGAATACCAGGCCTCCAGAATCCACAAGCAGTGACTACGCGCACGTAGGTGGGGTTCCTAACAAATACAATGCGCCGATGTTGATGGAGCCCCCCTCCTGCCCTCCCCATGGAGTACGGGTCCCTCAAAAGCTCCACTTTCATTTCAGACGCCAGAGGAGTAACCTGGAGCGAGGTACAACCAAATCGCTTCATTTCACCTCGCCCTGGCACTTTAGACCCTGTAAAAACACAACGGAGTTAAATTACATGAACTAGAGGGCGGAAAATTCATCGAAGTAAAGCATTCTCCTAAGAGATTAGAGGAAACCACGAAAAAACAAAGGTCAGTATTATCGGCCCCAAGAGATTTGAACCTGGGACCTTCCGAATGCGCGTCGCAAACGTTACGGGCTAAGCCACCCCACTCGGAATAATAAACATGGCTAACATTTCATACTGATGTCCCTGATCATTTCTGGAAAAATAAATTACAAACATTTATATGTTCATGTGCTAAATGATGCATAGGATGCAGAACTTGTAATTTTAAGCAAATACAATTTTAACATATTCATTTGATGTTATGAAACAAATTGCCATATTGACTTTTTGCACTCCTCTATTAGTTCGGAAAAATTTATAAATGTTTCACATTACATTTTCCACATTTTTCATAATTGTACGTGTGTTTTGAATAATATTAAAGAGCTCTGAAAATTATATGAGAGTTTATTTGGCTCATACATTTTATTAGATGTTGAAAATACGAAACAAATTGAATAAACCTACATTTCGTGGAATGTTATAAATGCTCAAAAATGCAAGAACACTTAAAACCGAAAAGCAAGTATTTCAATATATAACGAAACATTTTAAAGTCGTCCGTTAGCTCTAAATGGCAATCCAAAACCCTTTCATATGAAAAAGCTTTAAATACAAAGAGTTTGACTGAATTACATAATGGATATTGGGAGGTCAGTCAACAAAGCCATATGTTCAAGTAGCAGGTTGTAGTCTGCGTATAAATTGTGTGCTGTTATGCCAAATACAGTAATACTTTTTTTTTTTCAAAAGTGGCATATTGAACGAGAACTTATTAGTGCTTTTATTTACTTTATAAACCAAACCCAAATTAATATTTATATTTTGAAAGTAATTATTGAAGATAACTGAACATTTTATGACCAATGTTACGAAAACTATGCCTACACGAATAATAGCTTAAAAATGCACCATATATGACCTAAAGGAGAGTATTTTTTGTCCAGTGAGATCTCACATCCTAAAATATATTTGTCATTTCTCTAAGTTCTGACAAAGACACGTCACCACTTTGGTGCAAATTCTACAGGATGATTCATAGGTCAGGCACTATAGGGGTATCTCCATTATTAATATAGATTGTATAAAATGAAACTGCTAAACCCCCCCCCCCCCAATTAAGACATGCTACTTTATACTGTTAACACCTTTGGAACTTTTCTACAAAACACCACATGACGTGAGCAGTATATGCAGTTGCAATGACAAATAATTTACTTTATCATGAATTTTATGTCATTTGTCAGATTTTCAAACACAGTACTTCAATATTTAACATTTTAGAATTAATTATCGCCAGACCCTTCTATTAGGTCACGGCTATAAAAGTCCTTGAGGGAACAAAGTAAGATGAAAGCAGGAGAGTTTCCCTTTTGTACTGTGACCTCAAAAAAGAAGGGAAAAAAAAAGGAAAAAGAAAAAAAAAAGAAAAAAAAAAGAGGAGAGAAATCACTCTGAAATAACTGCCAAGAACCAGAGCGCAGAGACAACGAAATCTGATAGCCACTCAGAGAACGGAAACTTTAGTTTGATTTCTAGAATATCCCGAAGCCGGGTTTCTGCAACCAATAAGGAAACAAAGTTTAGGATGTTTCTGGAAAGTTGCAAAATTTGAGTCCATATAGCGTGATGCTAAGAGAACGTTATAAATAGTCCAATTTCTAAGGCTTCAAAAACGTTTTCAAAGTTACACAGTTTTCAGTAAGTCGAGGAGCCGAGCTGTCTCAAGTATTTCCAAGAGCCAAACGCCTCATCTCATTCCTTGCTCAGTTAGCCAGGAACCGCGATCAAAGTGCTGAATAAATGGCAAGTGTATTTCATTTAACAGCTCCCGACCGAAGTCCTTTTCTCCCTTGATTGAATTCAAAAACAGCTCCGAAGAAAGCTGAGCTCATCACTACATCTGTCATGTGAGTACGACTTCGAGTTAGCTGTACCATCTCGGAAGAATTAAGATTCTGTTAGCGGGGAACAAATCAAACCATTTCATTAATTCACCGCCATTTCAATACCAACCATAAACTATTAAAATCAACTAATTATTCTCAATAATAAATAAAACCCCCACAAAACCGCCGCATAATCAATCCCACCAGTTGTGTAACTTTTTCCTTCCTAACTTCAGGAGTGTTTTGGTGAATGTGGGATTAGATCCGTTGACAATTTTTCCGAAAGTTTGTCCAGGATATTTGGATCATTGTGTCTTGTGTTTCTCTCTGGTCCACAGGGTTTGCTAATCCCCAAGCCTGATTCAGGTCAAATGGAGTTTGGTGCTCCCTTCTTGGCCAGTTTATCTGCTGTTTCATTTTCTGTAACACCTCGAAGGCCTGGCACCCATCTCAACTCAATAGAGTTGTGGTCTGCCAGAACCATCAATTTTGAAAACAGTCCCATACCAAATTTTTAAATTAAAAAGAAATATGAATCGAAGAGCAGCTTGACTACCTGAGAGGATCAGAATATGCTTCATGATAGCTCTTCTCTATGCCTTTTTGAGCACAGGTTAGGATTGCCAAGATCTCTGCCTGAAACACGGTGCAGAGTACTTCTCAAGACTTATAAAATGTTAGTTTTGGGAATTTTGCAGAAAATTCTGGATCCGGGTTGATTGAGCATCCGTTTGCCGGCAGTGTTGTTGAATTAGTTGTTCATGGACATTCTTTGGCTTGAATCTTTTATGTCTGTCTGATCGAAATCCAAGATTTACCTTGAGAATTCGTTGAAAACAGAACTAGGTAATCATGAGATCTGGTTCCATCTCCATTACTTCCAGGATAATTGTTCATACTTAAGTTATATACTTTTATCTCACCATATATTTTCACAGTTAGAATCTTACTTGTCCCATTTTCTCTTAAAATCATTATTTTGTGTTGATTTTGAAATAAAGCTGTGTTTATTATACAAGTTTCATCAACAAACTAATTTGTTGTCATTGCACTTAAAGTATTTCTGTATCGATCAAATGTGCGTTTTCTTTCATATAATATGATAAAAATAGCAATTAATTTAACATTCTGATAAGAAGGAAATTTCTTCTAAATTTTCATGAATAACTCCGTATTCATTTAAAATAGTTGTATAGTATACGACTTGAGTTTCTTAAATGTTTAACTTTAATTGAAATAATGTTTTGCCTTTGAAGTTATGCAATATATGCACTTAATTCAGAAATAAAATACATTCATTATTTGAGGCCGGAAATTCTTTTAATGGTTGTGTTGAACACTGGTAACACAGGAGTTGATAAAAGTAAATATATGTGTACGCGTGTGGTTTATTCGTGGTCCTTAAAAGGAGGACATTGCCAAAGCAAAAAGAAAGTCCATAGTGAAAGAATTGGGAGAAGTTAGTTCAGTATCTCAAATGGATAAGCAATCTGCGAACTTCAATAAAATAAGAAAAGGTGACCAAGCAGAACAGATTAAATGGAGGAACAGCAAAAGGATTCAGAGCACGAAAGTAAACCTTTTCCCTTTTCTCTACAAAAACTTCCTAGTTGAAAGTATACAACCTTTTACTCTGTTCCGTTATAGCGCTACTCTAAAAGCAAATGTAGGAAAGACGCAAACTTTGCGCTCTGTATGTATAACCCTGGGTTACAGCAGTTGCCTTAAACTACACCAGTTCTATTTTGTCATTCTACTAAATATTTTGTATATATTGTAATCAAGAAACTATTCTTGTATAAAGATAAGCTTTATAACAGTATAGTTTGATGTATTAAATTATAAAATATGTACTAAAGTGGTTCTGTGCGAATAATATCGTACACTCAAGTTTTACTTAGACCACAAATATGACAACTATAAATTGCAATTGTATAATGCAACACTAAATTCGCTTCACTCACACAACACTATTCACCAAAGTTAATGTGCTGTCCACTAAAATCTCTCAGGCAGGTATCTCATCAGCTTTTTCACATAAGCAAAAGTTCCTAGTTCCACCCATGACCTATCAATTCCTTTGTGTTTTGGGGTTTCTTTTACTCAAACATTTAAACCTAGGTTGTTTTCCGGCCACATGTATTATAAAATTCTACATATGACTTCGACTTTGATGAATTAATCAAAATGTGTATAAAGTACGAAATATTTTGCTACTAGAAGTAAATATACTACATATTATACACATCTCTTGCACACTTTCAAGTTTAGCGATATGGCATAGCACAGAATCTTACGGAATCGTGTCTTGTATGACCTTAACGTAACTGTAAAACCGTCTGCATTAATTGAACTACTTAAAAGTTTCATTTTATCATGGGAGGTTTCATCAGATTCGCGAATATTAGATTTCTATTAAGACCTACTGGTGTAAAATGACCAAAACGTTCTGTCAATTTCAGACGTTTGAAAAGAGCAATACTCTAAATAAAAGAATAACTTTAGCATTTAATTTAGTCACCATTGCTATGAAGGAACTTCTGCCACTGTGCAGACTATGAATTCCACTGTGATAGAACTGCTTATAGCAAGAAGGAAATACTGCAACCAAGATGGATATTGATTTCACGAGCCACCTTAGCTGTATGTTGTTCTGCGTTATCATGCAAAAAAATTCATAAGTGTTGGCTTCTATTTTTCAGCTATTAATGGACACAGCTAGCGTTGATTGTTTGGCCGACTGGAAGCGGTTCACGATGCACAAACACAGAGGACAACCTTCTTTTGGTGTAGTGGTGGTTCCGGTTGTCTGGGGATGGATTCATGGGTTGATGACCGGTGATGACGGCATCTTGCAAAATATTGCCAGTTCATGCCCCCCCCCCTCTAAGTCATTATAAACTGGTGAATTTATATCTTTTTCCTTGCTTACATTCTCACAAGTCTGCCTATTGTTCGCTCTGTGGTTGCTAAGAGAGCTTTGTCCATTTTTGTTACAGTTCATGGTTCATACTCGAGGGTTTCCTGAAACTTCGGGAATTTTCTTTGAACTGCCGTTCATTCTCAGCCTCAGGATCGAATTTATGGCATATTTTCTGTGTTGCTACAGTTGTATTGTTCCCCAGTTTAGATTCATAGAGCATACAAGCTTCTAAATAAACTTTGAGATGCTCTTTTTGCAAATGTAGCTAATACTAGGGGCAGGATTCAGGAATATCTACCATAGATAATATTTATCTATAATAATAATTATAGATAAATAGTAGGCCTGTAAAAGAAGAGGAGTGTACATATTTTTAAAGATTTAGAAAAGGTATTTGATAGCATTAATCGAGAGGCAATTTGGACCAAGTTTAGGGATAGTTCATAGAATTATTACAGAGGTTGTATATGAAAAACATGTGTTGTGTTAGGTACACTGAAAATAAAGTCACAGAGTGGATATCGAATAATATGGAGCTAAGACAAGGTGCAAATTAAGTCCAATTTTATTCAACCTCTTTATAGATGATATATTAAAGGAAATACAAAAAGAGAGTACATTTGCCAAATATTTAATAATAAAGATATATCAAGATTACTGTTCGCTGATGAGCTAACAGTAGTATCAATAACAAGTAGAGGGATTACGAAGCAATAATGATATATAGTAAAGAATGGGAGCTAAAATAAGTAAAAATTAAGTTATGCAAAAAAGGCAATAAACTAAAAAGAGAAGAGAAATGGAGGCTTGAGGGTAATGAAATTTAAGTAGTAAACAAATTGGATTATTTAGGGGTAAGGATAAATAATAATGGAAGCTAGACAGAGCAGGGAAAAATATATTAAGCAAGGGAAAATTATTATTGTTGTTGTTGTTGTTGTTGTTGTAAGATCTGAAGAAGATACCATGCAGGAGTGAAAGAATTTATTCAGCTACGGTTGAATCGAATATGATGTATGGGGTTGAAATTTGGGGGATGGGGGTATATTGATCATATTCTTAGAATATTTTGTAAAATACTGTTGGGAATACCGAAGGTAGCTCCAAATGGGGTAGCATCAGCTGAATTGGGAAGAGATGGCAGGAAAAGTATGGTAGTTACACGTATATTGAAGTGTTGGTATAAGAAAGAAGGAAGGAAGGAAGGAAGGAGATGAAGTTAAAGACTACTTACGGACACGAGAGAAAATAAAATGTTAAAGAAGTTGATTATTCTTAAATAAAGAAAATAATCTAAGAGATTGGAATACGGGATTTAAATAGATATCAGATAATCAATGGACAAGGACTATGGAATAAAGTGAAACTAAAATAGACGATATTGTAAAACAAGTAATACGGAATAGTTTACAAAATAAAAATATCTAGAAATATTATAGGAAATTTAAGAAAGAAGGGGGGGGGAAATATGTACATGCTTGTAACAGAAGGGGAGGGGAGCTATTTGTTGGGGTAGAGCAGGAATAGTAGAATTATGTGAATTAAAAGTAAAAAAGGAAGTGTCCACTATGTAGAAAAACAGAAAAGGATCTGCATTGTATAGCTGAATGAGTAAAAAGAAAATATGGAAAGAGAAAGTATAGATTAGAAAATGGGATCATTTGCAGATAGACATTATTGGAAATGACTGCAAGGATTTGTTAAGAAAATTTGGTAACTATATAGCTATGTAACTATGTAAGAGAAAAGTGGTGAAAGCGGTGGTTAAATTAAAGGAAGAGATATTTATGGAGATAATATTGAAATATGTAGTTAGTGGAAAGTAGAATCTATAAATAAATAGATGTTACTTGTATAACATCCCAAATACAAACCCTCTAAGTTGTGCAAATTGTAAAAGTTAATGTAATGAAAACATGTAGAATAAAGCATACATTCACACTAGGAGCAATTGAATCTACCATTTTAAAAGTTTAACACATCAGCAAATTCATCCCCGCATTAGCTTAACTTATTGTGCATTTAATTGAAAGAGCGATTTGAAAATGGAAACAAGTCCAGGGTCTATAGTTTTGAGGGGGGGGGGAATATAAATCATAAATTTCAAAGCTGGCTCCATCGAAAATTATGTTCCACAGCAAACTTTTAGACCTTATCGTTATTGATTGTATGAGCTATTCATGGATCTGGATTTTGCATTAGTCTTACTTACACAATATTTTTTATACCTAGGACTTGTTTTCCATATAAAGAATTCTATGTCTTCTTGCGGAAATAACAAAATGTTGTTTTTATAGTTTTAATTTCATTATAATTAAACAAAATAATGCTCCGACAAATTTCTCTTAAAGTTAATTAACATATTCTGTTATGCAGACGTTATAAAAATACTCCCTACAAATTATAACCTTCTAGGACTAGTCATCAGTTGTTAGCCATGAGAAAGTTTTTTAGTAGAAGTGCTGATGTTCATAGGGATATACTGTAATATTTTCCCAACATCTACTCTCTTCACTATGTACTTTTTGGAAAGACATATCTGGATTTGCATCATCTTTTGCTAACTTGAAAGGTTGCTGGATAATGCCATCAATGTACTCCAGTACCTTCCATTATCCAAATTGTTCTTTGTTATATGTTAGATGTTTATACATGATCACAACGAGGGCTGCCAAGATGAGGAATAACTTTGGTTGTCTTCTTAAAATATATCGGTCACCATTTAGCTGTTTGTACCATTAATTCTGCAATTGCAGCCCTTTTAACATTTTCATTCAGTGATGCAGACTTGATCTTTACATTTAAATCCTCGCACTTCGAACAGACATCCACTTGAGGACGACCAAATCTAAGCCATAGTTTTCATTATAGTACTTTACTCGTACTTCAACTGTTTGCCATGTCTCTGCTCTCTTCACAGAAGAGTTGATACATCTTTTTAACATTCAGTTGGAGATCTAGATATGTGCGACATTTATATAAGTAATGTGTTCGGTGTCTAGGAAACACCCTGATATGTTAAATCTATTTTACAAAGTGCTACTTCAGGGACTGCATTGCACGTTTATCAACAGGAGACTTTCCTTGAAATAGCAGGGACGTTAAGCGATATACAGATTTCCCAGAGACAGGATACATGTTCAGAAATGCTTGTTTATTAACACGAAGTCTTCTATAACCTAACAGCACACGAAAGACGATATTATTGTGTGTTCACTGTCTTCTCTGTACTGGTTTAGTCTCCCCACTAAGTCTCTGTGATATAATAATTATTTTATCAACATTGTTCACTTCAGCTGACAACTGCAATCAGGACCCGGTTTCTTGACGTTCATAACTCTACTCTTCCCAGTAACAAACTCCGTCCCAGCTAAACGAGATCTGTTTCTCTTCTCATGAACATAATCCTGAACCCCTTTCCTCTTATTCTTTCTTAGAGATTCACTTTCAGAACCATCCATTATAAACAGCTCAAAATAACAAATAAGCTTGTAATATGTACTATAGGCAACTAGCACAACAATAATAAATAGCAGTACTACCAACATACTCTAATAATCACATAAATAAACATTACCAACACATAAAACAACGAGCATTCAAGGACATACGAATTGATAAGGGAAACTAGTTCAGGACTAATTTACTTTTTAAAATCAATGGGAGTTTTAACCTGGTACTGGATTCACAATTAACGCACGCCATTTTTCTCTTTTTCACTAATATATAGCTTAAGGACTGAGAAACAAACTGTATATCTCAACTCATTTCTGCAAAAATGTGGATTTATTTCCTTTTTTCAAATGACAGATTCAATTGTTTCCAGGGCTTGTAATTTGAGCATCGCAAAAAAAAAAAAAAAAAAACCCCTCCGGCAGAAATGTTTTTGTCAGCTATATACTACATGCTTTTTGTTTGAATTAACTGTCCTGTACTTAATCGCCGATGCACAGCTGTAGCACCAGTAAGAACACCAGAATGATTTTTTCCCATGTTCGCTTGAACTCTATTGGTCTTGTTTGACGACCAAGTAAAAATAAATTCGATATTTATGTTGATTTACTGTACAGAGCTGTTTTAGTCCAGCTCCATGCATTCTTGTAATACCCCCAGTTTTATGATCCCGTCTCTAGACTACAGAATGACCGCAGCCAATTTTCTTAGCAATTTCACGAATGTATATTGAGAATAGCCCATAAACGAAGTTATCTTCCCCAGCAGATGCACTTCTGTATCTGATATCTGGCAGTGCACCAGTTTAGCTTTTCTTATACAACAGATAAGTTGCATCGCTAGTGTTGTAAGGTAAGGATATAAACTAGAGATGAATCGATATCAATTTTCTCGATCTTCGATATCTATTCATGTTCAATCTCGATACTCAGTACCTTCATATTTTGGTCAAAAATATACATTTCCCATTTTATCACAAAAAATACAAGAAGATCTGAGGTTGGCAAAAATTCACAAACGTTGTAAATGAATTTATCAGACCCTCGAGTGATATTTATTAGGAATATTTCACGAATAAAACAAGAATTTAAATTTAATTCCCGTAAATGACTTACAATATTGTAATGATTGTACATTTATATTATGAATACTTAACCTTTTCAAGCCATGTAGCAACACATGAATTTCGATTGTAAGTAATGCCAATAGAGAAGAGCCAAATACTGGTTTAGAACTGTTTCATGAATAGAATAAGAATGAAAGTAATATATACTTGAAATTGGCGCTAAGCACATTAATCCTGTTAATGTGCGGGATTGGCCACGTAGTATTAAAATACTCTTATTAAACTAAATACTCTTATTACACTACAAACTATTCGAACAATTTTTTATACATAAGCAACAAAGCTTGTGAACAAGATGAATGTAACATTAGATCAATAGTTCAATGTGCATGGTGAACACATTTTAACGATGAAAACGCATAAAGTTTTTATTCATGTAGTGAAACGATTAAACTGGTGGCAAACCCAGTTACTATCTACGTCTTATTCTGTGTAGTCGCTGCGGAAAGAACTGAACTTGATTACGGGTGTCCCTTTGGGTGCATTAATAACCAACATATGTTATACTTCCACTCCCGATACTCAACAGGTATCGATATCGAATGAGCTGTACATTGTTACAAGTAGCACATTTTAGAGTGATCGCAAGAAATACTTGCCTTGTTCATAAGTATGTAAATAGAGTTTAAGTTTACTTTATTTAAGACTGCTCCTGGTCATCAGCGTTCAATTAAAATCAAGGCGTGAAACGGCCGATAAATTTTGCTCAGAGGCCTCTTCTTTCAGACTTGAGGTGCTTTTACGTGCCTTAAATTTACGACATGGGACCAAAGATTCATGTATGTAGTTATATCATTCTGTTTACGCACTGTTTATAACATTGTAACGGAAAATGCTAAGTTTTCGACCCCACCGCTCATCATAGAGTACGCTTTATTACCACCAACTACACTAATGAACTTGTTATCAGCCTTGAAGAACAGTGTGTACAATAGCTAGTCATTAAAGACTGATAATTATTTTTTTTCTCATCACACAGTGCAGATACCTGGTGAAACGCTTTTTAACGAGAGGGACTAATCTCATGTGATTGATGGAAAAAATTGCAAGCACCCGTACACTGTACGCTGCTTGGAAATTTGCTTCCGTTTGTAGAAATTCGGTATAGAAGCTTACGCGATGTACAGCATCAAATGGAGGTGATGTTCTGCCACAATCAATTTCACTTCGGTGAATCAAAGAGTTTAAGGAGGGCGATCCAGAAGCTCCAAACCCTGAACGAGACTATCATTAATACAGGTACCGTCATAGTTCTGGTCGACCGACGCATAAGTGGCAAGCATGTTACAAATTTTTCAATGATAGTGCGTTCACCATTTTGTAAGGTTGCTTACAAATGAGACATATCTGTGCCAAATGGGTGCCGATATTGCTGACGCCTGAACAAAAGATTATGTGAGCAGATGCTGTTGGGGGCTTAAGCGTTTGATAGCGGACCATGGCGAAGCATAGCTGAATTCCATCAATACAGATGATGAAACTTGACTCAACCATTACGGTTCCGAAAGCAAACAGTTGAGCTCATTCTGGAAATCCCCTGGTTCTCCAGCAGCAAAGAAGTCCAAAGTTGTTCGGTCGGCAGGAAAGGTTATGCGATTTCATTCTTCTATTGTCTTGCAATGATTTATCAATATGAAGTCCTCCCACAAACAACGGTAAGGGTATTATAAAACTGTTTTGAGCGTGCTTTCCAAACACATCCGATAAAAACGTCCTGAGCTCATCGACTTGGTTGGCGCCTTCATCATGACAATGGCTTGCCCTCTCATTTGCAACGCCATTGCTCCATATTTAAACATTGAATGTGTGCTATCCTCCATTTAGCTAGTGTGACATTTTCTGTTCTCGAGTCTCAAAAACGAATTGCGGGCCCAGCGCTTTGGTTCATCAACGTTCTGAAGAAGATGTCCAAAAAAAAAAAAAAAAAAAGTGTTCCAGTACTGTCAGACGCGTTGAGCCAAGTGCATACAACTCAATAAGGGCTACTTCATAAAAGACTATACCAGCTTGACTTCGCCTAACTTCAACACACACAATGTGCGACTGACTTAAGCTATCAAAGCGCATTGTGTGCATCATGTAAATCACTTTTCACCGAGCAGATCTCTCTTCATAACAATCTCAGTAGTTATTAATATTTAAATTATAATTATAAAATGCTAATCTATGGATAAATACAAGCACTTGTCATTCTTCTTTTTGTTCCCGTTTTTTCTTTCCTTCCTTCGGAAACTTTTATAACATGCGTTCAGCGAATTGCTTTAGCGTTTACTTAAGCTATCCCTAAAAATTATTAAATTATTGCCCTCCATAATGGTTAAGTTAGAAAATCAAGAGCGAACATCGCGACTACGAACTTGTAACTTTTAGACCACACAGACAAAACACTTCGCAGCACGCTAACCGGCGCTGGTGGATGGAAATAGGGGGAAAAAAGCAGCATGGGGTGGGGCGGGAACCTCTGGCTGTCCTGAGCAACAGGCGGACGTGCTGTAATGGGGACCCGGCTGACACCAGGGGTTGCGCCCTCTGCCAACTAATGAGCTGTCACAAATGTCGCCACACCTAACCCCAATTCACTCCCAGAGAGAAACGCGAGCACTAAAATTTACGGTCCTTGTCACCGATATTGCCAAGTTCCCTAAACTCCGAGGTGCTGAAATCATTTAAAAGAGAACATTATAATTACCCATTTTGAGCAGGCAGTGAATTGAATTATTCCAAGCAGCCCTGATTTATTACTTTCTTAAAGAGATGTTTCCAAAATTTTTATAGAATCATAGACGATAAAGGGCAAAATGGCGCAGTGTAGTGTAAATAATACTGTACGAAATATATGTTTAAGAAAATAAGACTTTTAAACTTATTTTTCTTAACATTGGACCATACTGCTCCACTTTCAAGGGCAGTCAGTATATGCAGAAAACAGACTCTTTAGTAAATAGAGTTTATGGTAAGAAGTATTAGATTTAGCCCATAGCTAAAGCTTCAGATTCACAGGCAAACATTTCCCTTATGATTCATTCTTTATTGCCCACAAGAACTCCGTCAAAATCTTGAATGCATACTTATCGAGTAAAAGTATTGCCACTATAACCTGTGACCAAACTAACGGAAAGAAATACAATCTTTACATGCAAGGATTATTATTTCTGCCTCTAAATGGCGCTATTATAGTTGAAAATGTTGATTTGTTGCTTATTTAGTCGATTGGGTACGGCATGCTAAGCAGGAACACCACAGGCTGATAAAAGTATTTTAATCTAACATAGGAATCAAGTTAGTGATATCGAATTTATGGTTAGGTTAGGTTAAGCTGAACGAATAATGAAACTATTGTAGAAATAGTGCACCAAGAAAAAATTAGTAACTTAGAACGATATAGCACAGTTCTTTTTCTTACCAGTAGTATATTGGGAATGCCTCTGCTGCTCCATGACGTACTTCCGTTTCATAAAACACTAACAGGCCTTATACAGACCATCAATTCCTCCACGTCTTCAAATTCTGTGCACTGGTTTAGATAGGGTCACCTTGAAAAGTACCTTCACATACTTTAATTGGAATATATAATATTTTTTACGTTTTAATAAATAAAATCAGCTTTAAAAGTATTTCACAACTATGAAGAAAAAAATATACAAAGAATTGATGAACAAGGAAAACATTGGAAATAATGGCACCTTAAGAATAAGAACAAAATGATTTTAGACGTTTCGTTGTGCTGCAAGAGGTAATTCTAAGGCTACAAATGTCTTTATGGATGACGAATAATACTGAAAACATTCTTAAAAATAGTTTATTCTGTCTTAAACCGCCAAATCATTACAGACGCCAGTAAATGTTAGTCAGCTCTTCATCATGAAACGAGAGTCGTATCACTCCATATATATATAACTGCCTGTGGGGCCTCATTAGTAAAAATGGGCGTTAAACACTACTAAAAACCTCCATATACATAAATGGGAATATATAATATATTTAACCTAAGTTCAAGTATAGTAATTGTTCATAAAATTTACTGCAGTACTCAAAACACCTTACCACATCCACCAAGACCTCTGCAATGAGTGTGATAACGCGCCACTTGTTAGATTGAGGTGCATCCCACATAATTGCGTATCTGCCAATCACATAGATTTAAGAGGGCTGTTCAATTAAAATGATTACACTTTTGGACAACATATTTTTAATCGTGCTTATAATTAATTTCAATGACATTTCTCAATGTAGTCCCTGTCGTATGCAATGCTCCTGTCCCAGAGTTTATGTCAGACTTCAAAGACATGCTGGAAACAATTTTTGACAGGTTCCTCAGAATACCCTCCTCAGCCTTCAGTAATATGGGAAAGGAAAATGTGAATTGGCCTAAATCTGCAGTGGTGCAGTATCCATCTTGTTATGTGATATGTTTTCAGGATGTTTCGGTAGTATTGCCAGTTACAGTTGTGTGTGCAGGTACATCCTGAAAATATCGAAAAATGAGATTGCCGTAAATTTCTCAGCAGAAGAAACCTCTTTTTTGGTGTTGATGATCACACAAAGTTTTGCTGTTTGCTATTAGGTTTGAAATGATGTAGCTAAGTTTCATCGCAGGTTACCCTTGAAAGAAACTCAGCATCTTTCTGTAACATCATCTTCAATGTTTGAAAACCTGCACGCGAAAGTCTGTTGTTCAAAAATCAGTAATCTTGGAACCGCCGTGAACATACACATCTCATATGCAACATTTTAGGCACCTTCCTTTCAAATTAATTGCCTCCTTAAACATTTCGAGCTGTGCTATAGAAAGAACAAGCTTTCCATAGGCCTCAAATGAAGATGTTTTGAGACGAAAGCAGAGTTTTAGAGCAGCACATTTTCGTCACTTACATTTTGCTGTAGACGGAATCGAACATGCCTCAATTTGTACACCTCTCATAGGAGGGACCTGGAAGTGGAAACATGAAACTAATACCACGTGAATATTGTAGTTTTAAATTTTAGCGAGAGAAATTATGTCTGCAAAATTTGTGTGTGTGTGTGTGTGCGTGCGTGAGGGCGTGTAAAATGTTACAAGTTTTCAAGAGAATGAAAGTTTTGCCAGATATTCTGGGACAACCCAACAAAAGAAAACGACCCCAGCAAAGGACCGATGTTTTCCTCAACAAGCATTACGGAACTGCCGTACTACTGCACAGAAGTGTCCCAGGGACAAGCATTTGAGAGGAAATTGTCGAGCGTGCTGCAAGATCTCAAAGACGGTTGAAGTATCACAGTTGACAAGAAACATCGTACAATGAGAATGCAGTTTGACAGAGACCATATTCATTGGCACTTAGACACTGGCGTTCAGTTTTAGTCTCTGAAGAGTGCGGTTTCTCCTTACATGGTTCACGTGTCTGGAGACAACAAGGAGAAAGATTCCGTTACAGAGTAATCCAGTCTACTGTTTCTTTTGGAAGAGGGCATATTGCAGTCTGGGCCGTATACGTGGATACAAAAATTGACCAATGCTATAATGCTAACTGAAGGAAATGAGGAAAATGCACCATTCATGCATGCATGCTAACGCCAAGGCTTAAACACCAATATTATTAAAATATTCAAAAGAAGTACCATTTGCAAACAATGGAATGATGAACCAGGAGCCCAGTTATGAGTCCGATGAACCAACCTGGGACCAACGCACTTGAAAGCGAAATTGACCTTCTCAAACTCTTCAAATCATACTGCAACGTTTTTTGGAAATTGCTATCCCTCACGCCCCTAAAAAAAGTGAACTTGCATAACAAACCAATAAGAAAAGTGAAAATTGAACCACTAAAGGTATAAAAATATTTGAACAAAAACGTTGTTCCTAAACGAAATTAAAAAATAAAATTTTGGAGAAAAATCATTAGAGTACATAAATAAATATGAAAGCATTTTCATAGGTGTAATTCAAACAGAAAAAAAAAACTACTCAATTTCAATAAACTAAAGAAATCAATAACCAAAGCTAAAACAACATGGGAAATCATAAAGATATGACCTTAAATACTGCTGAAAATATTATTATTCAGCATAATGGCAGTTATATAAACAAACCAGATATTATGGCCAACATATTAAAAGAATATTATATAAATATTGCAAACCAAATAGCAGTAAATAAGACCCATAAACCACTTCTAATTGCCGAATTAACAACTCTATGATATTAACAGTAGTAAACATGAATGATGTTATCAAACGAATGAATGAACTGAAAAAAAAAATCAATTTCCCTGGATGACTTCTAAAATGAAATAATGTAGTATTACAAACATGCAACTGCTGGGCGTGTATTGTAAATCAAAGTTTTTCAAATGACACCTTTCCTGATCTATTAAAAAAAGTTATTATAAAACCTTGACGTGGCATTTATTAATGCCATTCATATATAAATTATAATCAGCACGGTAATTAATTTTATGTAACTTTCCTATTTTAATCATGATAGAGTGTCATTTTTATTTTCTGTACATGCATTGAAATGTTGTGTATGATGTTATTTTCTTGCCAGAGTACGAAAGCACCCCTAGTTATTAAAAGCTTGACCTGGCGATGAGGGCAGAGATGCCTGTTGCCTATTGTAACAATATTTTGTGTAGATGACACCAAACGTAAAACGGACCGCTATTACTTGGAGAACTGTAAAGCAGAGCAGACGCAATAAAACATGTGCCAGCTACGGGGGTGAAGAGACAGGCCGATAACCTCTCGAAAGGAAATAGCTAACGGCGTCAGTTGATATCGACATACAGAAAGTCACGTACGCAGAATAGCCAATAAGATAGCTGAGAAGGGCATTATGCAAGTCCAGTATCCTTCTAAAGTCATACGTTGAAAGAATAGATACATAGCTTCGGGAGACTGACGGACTGCCATGTTTATTTAAGCTTGTGATTTTGCGTCCCAGCATCAGTTTCTTTCAGTTGTTGCACCAGTTCATTAGTTTTCAGTTCATCAGTTCTGAGTTGTCAGTTGTGGATTATTCCAAGTACTCAGATGAAGCAATTTTATTAAGTTTATCGGAGTATCCAGAGGTTTTTTTCTGTCCAGCTTCAGTATTTAGGATCACAAAAAGTCCAGCAAAGAAGTTAAGAGCTAGTCGAAGCAATTGTAAATCAGCGGAGAGGAGAAGAAGAAAAATATTATCCCTGAGAATCCATAAACAAATCGTTAATCTGAGACTTACACAATCTTCCCTATATTACCCCTCTCGTATCATCCAAAATTCAGCAGCAACCTGTGTACTAACAAAAGCGATCAAAACTTGCTGTTTGCCGATCTCTTTGTTTTTCTTCCCCCCATAATCAAAGAGGGATTATATTTGTAGTAAATTTTATATCATTTCAACTTTTAATACGAGTGAAAACGGGCGTTAAAGAAGCGTAATGTAGGCACACATTCTAAGTTATGAATAAATGAGACCTCTCGCTCAGGAGTTCGCGCCTTAAAGATCTCGGCCACCCGTGGCGGTAAGTCTAGGCTAGGGCCACAGAAGATGGATTAGTAAGCGGAATGATGATTGAATATTGAAGTGACAATTTCAAATGTGACGCTTTCCTTGAACATAACTGCAGAGTGGAGGTCGAGTAAATCTTCAGAATTTTTAAAAGTGAAGTGAGACATATTTAGCTCTCATAGGTTCAAATTTTCCTACCGTGACAATTTTTCATGAAAACTTTGTCAGCCCTTTTTGGAATATTCCATACAACAGCAAGCTATGAGCTGACATTTGGCTTCAGGGCTTGTTTCGCCCAGCCGTTCTTTCCTTTCTTCTATTGCTTCTGCGGTTTTTGTGCTCCAGGTCATGTTCTCATACGCAGTTTCATCGTTACGCATTTTTTCCTCAGCTCTCCCATATTGTGCATCGAATCTATGGCCTAATTAAAGAGGAAAATTGACTATGGTATTACAAGTCTGAAAGTAGTTAGATTAGATTACCAGTTTTGAGTATCTTATATTTTAAGTTTATTATTTAGATATTAAACACTGTAAATGTTTACATCAACACTTAAAATTGCAGTATGTAGAGTATTTTAAAACTGGTAAAGAAAAATTTTAAAGTTTTATGGAATTTTGGATATTTCTCCTTGATAAATTTGATCCTTAGACCATTTTTGCGTATATCTTAGAGTGGCAAAAGTTCTTATGATGCCCGCCACCCTGCTACTCTTGAAAGTTTAAACTTCTGTTTTTATGTATAACCCGACTGCACTAATCTTTTATTAAATATACGCATAATTATTAATTTCACGATTTTCTGTTTTTATCTGAAATTCAATCTATTTCTGAGCGCTGACTTACGAATTTATTGGTAGTGGCTGCTTTGGTTTGTTCTTACACATATATCTTCAGGTACAGCCTAATCTTGTAAGAAGGAATTTGACTGCATTTATGACCTGGTACATAGTGGTTGCCATGGCAACTGTAAATACTTGCTTTATGCTCCGAGATAGCACATAGGGTCAGGACTAAGAATCAGACATTGGGTAGTATCTAGTGCTAGGAGAAATGTGTGTTGTTGATTGCCTGCCCCGCTCCCATAGTAACTCAGAAGGATGCGCGAGCCGGCGAGTACTGCTAGCTTGCAAAACATAACTTTTTGAGACTTCGTTGAACTATAACACTTTTTAAATTTTACGTAGAATTTAAAACGTTTGGTTGCTAACGTATTATTTTAATTACTATTGCATTTAGTTCCGGTTATATTGAAGCGTAAAACGGGATAGTCGATGGGGAAGGGAACCGGGCTATATGATTGCTGCGGTAAATAATTTCAGGACCGCTGATCGCAGCTTTCGTCACGGCTGCTGCGTACCGCCTCACTCTTCTTCGATGAGACTCTCTCGAGGATATTTCGCAGAATATTGGCGGCTGTGAGCCAGCCAGGACTGAGTGAATGGGATTACGATGCAAAAGGTGGTGATAACGCTTCGTTGTTTAGTTACTGATGTTTATTCTCCTTAACATGAATATTCAGGCAAACTCAAGTCACACGTCTTAGACCGCTTCTTTTGGGCAAAATCGATCCCTTTTATGCGTAATACAAAATGACGCTATCCATGGGCAACGGCACGAAATACTCCCGCCAATTTTGTGTTAACGTCACTCATTTGTCAGTGCTTACCTCACAGAACTTCATTTCTATTCGCTGAACAATTTTGGTCAAGCCAAATGCTCCGCTATTCATCAATAAGATGAATTTAAACAGATTTCATACGTTACTGTGAATGACTCTTTTACTTGGACACGTGTGTCTCGCCTGAGGCAGGGACATTTCCAACCCTAGCTGCATACCAGAAGGTATTACCTTGCATTGCCTTACGTTTTTAAAGTCTTTTTGTGTCCGGGGAAAGACGTGAGTTTTTCCTTACCGTGCTATATCTTAAATATTACAAAAATTACACTTTATGAAGCATTTAAACACTACAATATTAATTCTGCATATGTGAGTTACACCATTAAAGTTCCTCCACTGAAAGAAAATGCACAACATACTTGCACATAATTACTGAGTTCCTGATTCTAAAATTACAAGTATTAATTAATGCAATTACTCTAAAATCGAGGGGGAGCTAGAGACAGCTTTAAGCGATAACTTCCGTTTTTTTTTACATCGCCATTCCGGTGCGAAACGTGCATTATTGCATTTACATAAAATGGCATACAAGCAATGAGTATTGTGTAAGTACGTCAATCAAATTTTTAAAAAGTGTTTTCCTGTTATTCACCTGCTATAGTGCCCTGGTGTGTTGTGTTTTATGTTGAAATATAGTAATTTTTACTTTGCCAGTCTTCGGTTTTATGATAAGTTGTCTAAAACAACGAGTATATATAATTGTGTATACCTGTATATCTTTATATTCAAATTGTGTAGTAGATACTCCACAAACTTTTCAAATTAAACTCGTTTTGTGAGGTAGGGCTGCGCCAATTGTAATGTATGAATATCTTTATATTTTATCCTATTAATATTCAGTGGAAATACATGGTTTCATGTTTTCATGAGCACTTACTAATGCAAACTCTTGATGACACTTGCATCTGAGTATTGCTCTCAAACACCCTGAGAACTAACACCTATGTCCCCTCACAATTACAATATATATATAATTGGTTTTATTCTATTACCTATATCCAAGTACTAATGTAACAAATACAATATTTACACCTTGACTGCACCAATCCCCATTCCCGGTTCATCAGCAGCAGCCCACTGGAATTCCAGGAGACCAGGCTTCCATTACTCTACCCATATCATTGTTTTGTTAAATACAGCCTCTACAAACTAATAATGACTTTATTTCTGAAATGGATAGTAAATGCTACATTTCAAATTTAATGAAAATGTAACCCACTCCCAACCATAATCACCTTTATCTAAACTCTACTCTAATACAATTGAACAAGGTACAAAGCTTTAAGTTATTTGATTTACTTCCCTTCTTGGTACCAAATTCCATTTATTTTTAACTGTGACTATTTCTGTCTTTAATAAAGATTTTCATTAAGGCTATTTTTCTATCTAATTTAAACAATTTCTCATTTATAAACTTTTTCCTCCAGTCTCTCGTCCCTTTACACTCAAACACTACATGTTCCATTTTCTCCTTATCCCCACATATTGGACACTGATTCTGAGGAGACAAGAAGTTCCCTGTGGCAATGTGGATTTTGAACTACATTGACCAGTTCATTAGAGTTTCGCCTCTTTGTGGAATTTTCGTTTACACTTGTTTAACTAAATCCCTTGATTTGTCATTACACTCTGAACGACCGTAAACTTCAGTTTTGTAATTTTTCAGCAAAAGAACAGTGTAGTTAAACACGCAAAAAATGTGAAAAATTTACATCTTTGGCAAATTGTTTTTAGTATTCATTTTGAACCCTCTTGCCAAGTTTCAAATAAATTCAGTAAATAATGAAATGCTTTATGTATTATTTGCATCTCCAATTTCTAGTGAGCCACGTGTTTATGACATTGGGCATTATGTGGGAATTAGAACTAAAGATGAAATTAATAAAACAAAACTGTCCAATACAATCACATCTGTAACCAGATATAGGAAAGAGGAACTTGTGATTTTAGTTTTAATAGTGTATTCTATATTTAAGAAAGGCAGTTTTGGAAAATTTGTGCTCTCTCTGTTTCGAGTGATGGAGTTTGATCTAGTGAGAACCTTTATGTTAATTGTGTGTTATGAAATTGAAAACTGAAATACTGCCGAGACAAACAATACGAGGCATAGAGATCCGAGACGAATAGAAGTCGAAGAAGATCCAGAACAAAATGATGGCAATTTCTGGGCATTTCTTTGCTTTCGAAATAGTCTGATTGTGGCTCAAATACGTTGACCTGCATTGTTAGAGAGTCCTAGAATACATAATTAAATAATTGAAGCTTACAACGACTTAATTGCTACAAATCTCATTAAGGAATTTAACGTCCACAAAGGGGTCTCAGTGCTTGCCGATAGAACGTCATTTACACTGAGAGAGAGATTTGTTGATTTGATTTTATACGGACGCTTTTTAACATCTCAGGTCATCAGCGTCCCATTCAATTCAGGGCTTGTAATGGCCGATCAATTTTACTCACAGGCCTTTTCTTTCAGGCTTGAGGTTGTTTTTCATGCCGTAAATGTACGACATGGGACCCAAGAATTTACTTCCCTTCCGAAGGAAGCTATACTTAGGATTTTTACGCCCGAAAAAATTCATCAACCCTGGCCGGGACTGAACCCGCAATCTTGGGTTTACGAGGCAAGTATGATTACCACTACACCACCAGGACCGAACAGAGAAAGGGGGGAGAGAGAGAACGCAACAGCTAAACTTTTAATATTTTTAATTTTAAACATTATTTATTCATTTTAAGCAGTTGCCTTGTTGAAAGATGGACGGAGCATGCGTTATGTTGCCCAGGTGTTTCGAATCATTTTCTCATGCCGAAGGTTCTTGGTATTTACTGCAGGTTGCAGAAGGATGACACCTACCAGAGATGATCAATTTCTGCAACTGCAAGTTTTGTGTGATCATCACACAACAGCTGCAGAATCGATTGCAAAGGACATCGGGAGTCAATGTTAGCATGAGAACAGTTAGAAAGAGATTTAAAGAAGTACCATTCACCTGTAAATTGCCAGCTAGAGGTCTCTTGCTAACCCAGCAACACCAGCAAGCACGCCGTGCCTTTGTTCGTCAACATAGGGAGTGGACTGAGGAACAATTGAAAACTGTTGGTTCAGCCCAAGATCTCCTGATGGCAGGGAAAGAGTATGAAGGAGGACTTGCAACTTCTCATTGGCATTCAGGGGATTTTACGTCATGGTGTGGGCTGGTATCACTGTGGAAGTCAAGACAATGTTGGTATTTTATGGAGAACGGAGCCCTGAATGCAAACTGGTATGTTGAGGAAATTCTTCAGGTGCATGTTATTCCTTATGCTCCTTATGTTGGCAATGCTTTCCACTTCATGCATGACAATGCCCGTTTACATTGTGACACAGTACTTGAATGAAAGGGCGCTAGCTTGGCCAGCACGAAGCCCTGACCTCTATCGCATTGAACATGTCTGGGATATGATGGGGAAAAATATTCGTCACCGTGTTCCAATATGCCTCAATGAACTTCGGGAGGCTGTGTGAATAATGGGAGACCATACCACAAGAAAACCCAAGGAACTTGAACCGTAGCATGCCGGTAAGGTTGCAAGCTGTGATACAAGTCAGAGAAGAGAGTTGAAAGGTTATACCAATGCAGATAAAGACGAGAACATTGTGAAATGAGATTAACTTGCATTCATGTTCATGCTCATAAAGGAAATTACAGACTCAAAATGATATGCTTAAAACTAAAAATATTCAAATATTTTAGGCGTTTTTTTTTTCAGAGTATAGCAAACTGACAAAAATTATTACTGTGTATTCCGTCACAAAGGGAAATTTACTTATAGGGGAAAACGTCGTACAATTATATCACTTTATGATGCAATTGAAAAAGGAATCGTAACCGCTATTTTGAAAAAGTTTCATTGACTAAATATCGATATGTTAGGACAAATTCCGAAAACGATCATTTGTCGTATTAAAGTCGGTCCTAGTGGTTACCATACTGGCCTCCTAAACCCAAGATCGCGGGTTCGAACCCGGCCAGGACCGATGGATTTTTTCGGGCGTAAAAATCCTAAGTATGGCTTCCTTCGGAAGGGAAGTAAAGCCGTGGGTCCCGTGTCGTACATTTACGGCACGATAAAGTACCTCAAGCCTGAAAGAGAGGCCTCTGAGCAAAAATTGTCGGCCGTTTCACGCCCTGAGTTGAATGGGACGCTGATGACCTGAGCTGTTAAAGAGCGTCCTTAAATAAACCAATCAAAAAAAAAAAAAAAATCCTAGGAAAACGGCTATTTATGCTAGGATTGGAGTTTCATTATTACTAAAGGCGGAATTATGTCTTTGGATACCTTCTAACGACCAAAGCAAAATTGAGCAAATTAGTAATGTCCGAAGTAATACTTTAGATTAAACTTGATGTTTAGTCAATTGATAGCGGCGAGTATTAATAACAATGTAGTTCGTGAAATGATTGATATTGATTGCTTAATTCCAAGTACACTTGATGTCCACTTACCTCGAACGTACAAGATGTTCTTTAACACAGTTATAAGATTATAATATAATTCTTGTTTTTACAAATTGCCTAGAAATGTGCATACTTTCTAATGAGAATACAGTCATGCAAACTTCACTGTAAGGTTAGCAAGAATTAAGCAATGCTATGTCATCGATACAATCTCTGTTCTCTCTTCTAATGACGCTGTAATAAGAAATCTCTGGAAACCAAATCTCTCTCTTCTTTGGTCTAACAGACAATTAGATCATTTTGCTTCTCAAATTTTCCACGTTTGTTAAACCCTGCTTTCGTTTTTCTGCCTTTTTCTAACGGACCATTACCTTCTTCAGAGAAGTTCTGTTCTTAAAGACTACTGCAGAGAAAATTCAGTCCAATAAAGGCTTGTGCAAGAATGGGAAATTCAACCAGAACGAGAAACAGAATAATGAAGCATTTTCTAAAAACAGAGAGAAAGAAGGAATTTCCCAGGAGCAGGTGGAAACATGAATGTATGTAGGTGAAAAGGGGAAGAGAAAAAAAAAACTCTATTAAAAAGAACGAATATGATTAGTTAAAGAACAGCTATGTATAGATACACTAAGATGACAAAAACTACGTATAATAAACGTTGTAGATACACAACATGCGAACGGTTATGTGGCCGAGATTTGTTGGTTCATTATAATATAACAACACCGTACTAACTTTAGAGATTTGTCATTAGGTATCTCCCTATTCTGAAACCCAATGAACATGTTTCATAAGTTACTAAGCCTAAAACATGGCAATAACTGCCTAGTTTTATGCTCTTGTTATTAGTGGTATGAATATGTTTAAGGAACGTAAGAAGCATAACAACTATTTACTCGACAAATAAAATTGTCGAAAGCACCTTTGAGATAACCTGAGTAGATGTGACACAGAATCAACAAAGAAACCAACATTAAAAATAAAGAACCATTATAATTCCATAACAATAATTTCAGATTCATATTGTAATATGCAACAAAATGCTCCCGTTAGCGCCGAATTGTACTTTCTTTACTTTTTAGGTAGCTTTTAGTGTTAAAGAATCACCAGCGATCATGTTGATTAAATTTATTTATAGACGCTCTTTAACATCTCAGGTCATCAGCGTTCCATTCAATTCAGAGCGTGAAACGGCCGACAAATTTTGCTCAGAGACCTCTTCTTTCAGGCTTGAGGTTCTTTGGCTTTGCTTCCCTTCCGAAGGAAGCCATACTTAGGATTTTTACCCCCGAAAAAAATCCATCGATCCTGGCCGGGTTTGAAACCGCGATCTTGGGTTTAGAAGGCTAGTATGGTTACCATTACACCATCAGGACCGACCCCAGCGGTCATGGAAAGTAAAAGTCATCATGAAGAAAGGTTCGATAAAAATAATTTTCGGAAACAATTGTTTCTAATTCGTTCAACAATATACAATAAAGTTTTGCACTCTTCCATATCATTCATCAATAACAAAAGCTTCTAATACTTCAGTCAATTTTGGAAACCCAGCAACTCTTAACAAATGCACTAAATGAATGCAGTGTAATACGTAACTACAGTATTGTAATTGTTTAGCAATAAATATTAACATTTCCGAATTTATAATCATTACCAAAATAATAATTGAATTAGAAAATTCCTAAATTGCAATTTTATCTGGGTCATTGGCACTATGCTGCTTCATAAAGTTAAACCAAAACATTTTAGAGACAAGAATACCAGAAGAACTCTCTCCCAATACAAAGAAAAAAATTATCACTAGATACAGAACAGTGACTGGTCCAGTGCCCAAGCCGTGAGCCTAAAGAGGCTTTGTCTAGGCATAGCAAGCCTTCAACTAACTGATCGGTAATGGGATGGAAAACGGAGAAGGAGCGATACATGGAGCTTGACCAGTAAGTGTGACGCAATGGAAAGACAAGAAAAGAAAATGCAAGAATTATAAAACGTGACATAACAATACAACATTGTCTAATATACTCAAATTCTCACCCTTTTTCAATCACGGATTTATCACTGTCTCTCTATAAGAAAAGATAAAGCCAAACTCCCAAAAAGTGTTGTAACAAACAACATTACACAGTACCAGGAAAGGGAGGTTAAAAATTAAAGAAAGCGGCATGAACGTAAAACAAGTTCTATGACAAATATAGTGGAAAATTGAGAAAGCAGAGAGGGTATTGGATTGAAATTACCTAAAGAGGAAAATTTAAATAGCATAAGGCTCTATAGTAAACAAATCTATTGAGAGTGTTAACGGTTCCTGCTTTTGACGCAAACTGATTGGGCGATTCGCGTTGAGTGTACTAAGAAGAAGTCTAGAGGTTAAAATGACGAAGCTTTTGTTCCTCTTCCATTTTTCCACTTGGGCGGAAATTACTGTTGTAATTCTTGTGGGCTATGCACACATTAAAATTATATATTCACAATGCCTGTCTGGATATATAAAACCTTTTGCACGACCATCTGATGCAAGCACTATGAAGAATCTATCATCATCGGCAACCAAAGACGAAAGCACAGGTATCTAAAAATTAAGAAAAACATTATGTCTGTAATTGTATAAAAAAGAATTAAAATAATTGTTAAAGCGTATATTTTTTTGAATGGTGTTTAACGCCCGTTTTTACTACTGAGGCGATGGACACTGATGATACATGAAATGAAATGATAAATTGGGAAAGGATTTTTTAAGGAAGGAAACGTTCCAGGCCTAAGTTGAGGATACCTCCCCGGCATTTTCCATTTATGAGGACCAAGGAAAACCTGGAAAAAAAAAAAAAAAATCTCCGTCAGGTAGGACTGTCCTGGCGGGATTCGAACCTCAGATCTCCCGCTCACGAGACCGCGCCTTAAAGACCTCGGTCACTCGTGGCGGTCATTGTATAACATTCAGTGTGCCATTTTTCTCAAATAAATAAAACGAGTCTTAAAGTGCAAACATATTTCCCCTTAAGAGATACAGAGAATGTTCCAATTTTATTTTGTCTTTTTTTGAAAACTTTTTATATTATTTTTATATTTGTATTTTTACAAAGAATTAGAACTTGATGAATTTTTCGTTCTACCGTATGTTGAAAGTAAATGAGCTTACATATGTTTTTTCTTTCTTCGCCAGTTTTCCTCTATTTTTTATTTTTGGACGTGTTTTGGGCTCCTTCTCTTGTAACATTTGGGGAATTTTAATATTCAATTCACTTTACTTTTTTGTTTCGTTCTTCTTTTCGTATATCTTTTTAATTTTTTTTCTTTATTAAATTTCTTGCACCCTTTCATTGATAAACATATTCATTCATCCTGCATAGGTTTCGGTTAGGATTTTGCATAGTACTTATATTATTTTCCTAAGTCATTGCCAGAATTTCTCCATTTTTATAGCAGCAATCTAGTCTGCATTAGCCGTAACAGAAAACGGCAGAAATGTCGACATTGGTGTAGGGAGAGGGAAGTCATTTTCCGCCGATATTATTCACGGTTCTAGTAAGGTCCGTATATTGTTAACCTAGCCTCAGGTTTATTTTCGCATATTCGTTTCCTTCTTATAGCTTGGCATATTTTAATAATGTGTCACATACATTCCATTCTTTTCTTTATTTCTATCTTTCCTTTTTCGTGCTAGAGGGTATGCATGTCTTCGGTATGTTCCCATTCTTTCGGAATTACATCATATCAAAAATTCTGAGCTCTGCTTCCTTAGATATTTCATTTACTTATTGAAAATGACAGTTTTAATGCGTTTTCGGTTTGAATAGCCCCTTCAGTAGTGGAAGGTAGAGAGAGGCGCCTACGGTGTATCCAAGAAAAAGTGAAAGACGCCAAAGTTCTTCTAAAATTCACTTTTGAACGCTTTAGGGAGCAGACAATTCTAAAACAAATTATTGTGGGCATTTGCGAGAAGAAAACAAAGAAATGAAATACCTTCATACTTAACTTTTCTCCGTTCGCTTTAAGAGCAATCCACAAATAAACTATAACACATAATTTTGAAGAATTTTATTGGTAGCAGAGTCTTGCCACAGTTGTGGTAGATTTGCAAGAAGTCCCGTATAATATGGGATACCCTCTTATTTGAGGGGGAAAAAATTATGTTTGAAAGTCTTTCGGGATACCAATATGCCATATTTCGTCTTTTGATTGATTTTTGCACTTTGAAATTCTGCAGAATTAGTGAAACGTTGCTCTAAATTTTTCACACTTATCAGTAGCCTGTAGGTCGGGCTGGAGATAGAGTGTGCTCTGGTCAGACATTGTGTGCTGTTTTCTCGTGTTAGTGTTATTTGCCTGTTTGATACTGTAAATTATTTAATTATGTGTATTTCGTTACAGTTATAGGTAATTGAACGTACAAAAGTTTCAATCATTAGAAAAAATCGTTGCCCTTTTTCAGTATTCACCTTCCAATAGACATTTCTAGCATGAACATATTAATTTCCTACTTTTTAAGCATTCTAGGCTACAATGCTTTTGTAGAAAGAGTGTTTTCAATATTGAATAACAAACTGAGCAATGAAAGTTTCAAACGATTTTAAATATAATTAAGAATGAAATGCAATTAAAATTAAACAAACTTGTCGTAATGGTCAAGGTTTATATAGTTTAATTATCAATAATAAAGCATTGTTAAAATGCTAAGAAGAATTGCAAATAGCTCATAATGACAATGTTATTGTATTTATTGAGTGACTAGAGTGAATTAAATGGAACCATACCTTTAAGAGAGAGAGGGGGAGGGAGGGAGAGTGGGAGGGAGGGGGAGAGGGGGGAGGGAGAGGGGGGAGGGGGGAGGGAGAGATAGTCTCCCTAATTGTTGAAATTCTATATATTTGGTAAGTCTGGTAACGTTGAGACTCACAATCTATAGGTCCCAGATTCACCCTGACCTTGGTTTTTTTTCCTGGTTTCCTCTAGTTATTTAACCGAAAGCTCAGAGGGGTCTTTCATTTCCCATTTCACCTCATTTCATTCCGCTGTTCTGCTATAGAGTCGAAATCGCCAGGCGTGAAGGACTGGTGCGGCGTGGCGGTTACTTGCACTTTCTAAGATGCGGAAGCGACACTTCTGAGGCACTGGAAATCATTGGAGGGAGAGCTTCGCTGTTGGCACATTCTGTCCGGAACGCTGTCATATCAACCTAACCCAATGCTTTCCTCGAAGGTGTCCCCATTGGGAGCGTAGGCACAAACGGCTTTTCCTTGAGCATGGCTGAAGTAAGGAAAATTCTTCCTCTTCCCTATCAATGCGATTTGATCCAATCCCACTGAAGTGTGTCAGTTGCAATGACTCCCACCACTAGTGCTGGTGCACAGAAATGAGTCGGTTCTGGTGGTCTAGTGGTAGCCATACTTGCCTCGTATACCCAAGATCGCGGGTTCAATCCCGGCCAGGATCGATTAATTTTTTCCGGGCGTAAGGCTTCCTTCGCAAAGGAAGTAAAACCGTGGGTCCCGTGTCGTACATTTACGGCACGAAAAAGGTCCTGAAGCCTGAAAGAAGAGACATTTCAGCAAAATTAATTGGCCTGAATTGAATGGGACGCTGATGGCCTGAGATGTTAGAGAGTCAATAGATAAAACAAATCACAAGCAGAGAAATGACAAAATAAAAACTGTACCACAAGCAGAGAAATGACAAAATAAAAACTATACCACAAGCAGAGAAATGACAAAATAAAAACTGTACTGTATGTTAATATAATCCTGACATAACAAGTACTGCGGTTTACATAATGTGTATGTAAACGGACGTGACCGAACTTGGCAACTTAATGCGCGTTAACGTTAGTCATTTGTATCACAGAAAGTCCATCTACATTTCATTTTACTCATGAAACACTCATGTGTATTTTTTTTATTCCATTTAACCTTCTGTATCTGTTTTATCTTTCGAAATTTTACTTTTTGAATCAATAATTAATTTATTGTTTAAACAAGTTATCCAACATAAAAATAAAATAAGGCAGGTTAACCAACATGAAAACTTACACAGAAAATGTTAAAAAGTTTCAATACGGATTGAAAAACATGTAAAAGGGGATCATACCGAGTTCGAATTCAATCACTCACTCACTCTGAGATTGTATTCAAATCGATTTGAGTTCCGACATGTAATCACTTATGTAGACCAAAACAACAGTTACAAAGCCTGAAATACATTCTTACAGTTCTTAATAAACTTGTACAACAGCAAGTGAAGGTGCCGGAGGTCGTTAAGGCGCGGACTCGTGAGAGAGAGGTCTGGGGTTCGATTCCCGCCAGAGTCTTCCTCCCCGACTGAGGCTTTTTCCAGGTTTTCCTCAGTCCTCAAAATGACAAATGCCGGAAAGGTACCCTTAACTTAGGCCTGGAATGTTTCCTTCCTAAAAAATCCTTTCCCAATTTATCATTTCATCTCATGTATCATCGGTGTCACCGCCTGTGATGTCTTAGCAATAAAAAGGGGCGTTGAACACTGATAAATAAAAATGTCGAATGGTAGCTCAGAAGTAGAGTTATATTCATTAAGTTGTGAAATATGTACATTTTAGGTAAAACACAAAAAAACTGAGTTGCACCAATTATGTATATGGAGTACCTCAAGGACCTGTTTTGGGTACTTTTCTATTTCTAATTATTATAAAGAACTTTTGCTCATAACTTATTGTTAATATTATGCAGATGTCACTGTCTTAATAACTCTGGCGTTATAGTTATATAGAGTAAAGTTATATTTATTATGTTGTGAAATATGTACATTTTAGGTAAAACACAAAAAACTGACTTGCACCAATTATGTAATATGGAGTACCTCAAGGACCTGTTTTGGGTATTTTTCTATTTCTAATTATAATAAAGAACTTTGGCTCATAATTTATTGTTAATATTATGCAGATGTCACTATCTTAATAACTCTGGCAGGAATACCATTTAAGCTGACGGCTTTACTACAGCTAAAGCATAGTTCTTAAGTAACAATCATTGAATGAGTTTCTGAAATATTTTTGTGTACAGTATTTAATAATAATGTTATTGACTTCAAGTTGAACTTCAAATTACTTACAAGGTACATATGCACTAAAACAATCAGAACTATTTTTATAATATTTTTTATATTTGATTTACGAAATGTTTATTTACACTGTTTCAAAACTACTTATTTTGGGAATGTTTCACCGAAACCAATAACATATTATAACATAAAAGGAATTAGGGATATTGTTAAATACTTTTATATGAAATAGACATATTTAGATTCTTATTTATCGATCTTAAACATTTATATTAAAGATAATCTTGATAATTATAAACCAACAAAAGGTATCCATAAGTTCAATAAAAGAAATATGTTAGTTCTTGAAACATTCTTTCATGGAATTATATGAGTTTGTTTAATAAACTACTTCAGAATATTCCTGAATTAACAGTGAAAAATGTTACACTTAATTTTTGTTTAAATTGGTTAATAAAAAGACAAGTTTATCCATTTTATAAGTATTTTGACCAGAGTTAGATATACAGCAAGTTACGTGATATTATTTTAAATTATTTTAATTTAGTACTAACATAATAAGCCTGGACTATATCTAATTCTACGTTGGCAGATGACATATTATTACGGCTGCTATAAACTAGGTAAACCTTTACGAAAACTGACTTAAAAGGCAGGATATGTGATGTAGCAGGTGTAACAAACGCACGGCCGAGGTTACTATTTCTTGTATAGTTGAGTTTAGAGACATGACCAGAAATGTGGACGGTTAGATAGCGATTTCATCCCAAACGGTTTTTAAGTTTATTAACCCTCCAAAGGCAGAAAAGGGTTTCACACGCTACCCTCGGGTTTCTCCCTATTGTGTAGTGTAATGACCTTGTTGGCCTTCATGGCTTCCGTAACAAATATGGGGCTTTCTATTTTGTACAATTCTTACATCGAAGTTGAAGGTTACGACACACACTCACACACACAATATTATATTATTAATTACAATGCACAAAATATGATAATTGGGATTACATAAATATACATTATAATTACATTTCAATGGGGGTGGATCGGAGGAACTATCACAAGTCCTTGGCGTCTTAAATCTTTTGTTCCGCAACTAACACATTTCTACGAATTTAAGTGAATAATCACGGGAATTATAGTGTATGACAATGTGATGATTCTATTGCTGTCATCATCATCTTTGCATACAACGCACAAGTGCTTAAGGAATCATATGACCTCACTTCAATGAAACGCCACCTTCCCTTCGGCAAATGAATTTTTTACCTTGTTCTCAAGGTTATTCTTTCCGAGAAGTTTCCTTGGGATGGAAAACAAGCTTATTAGATCGTGCATGGCAAAATGCCCAAGATCACAACGGTGACTAAGAAATATGCACAGGAGCTCAAGGAAGCTCGCTGTAAATTCATAATATGACTTTGAGCAAGCAGCTTTAATTGTTTCCTGGACTAAAATGCATTTCTATGTCTGAGACAAAGTGCACAAGGGAACAGCTGAAGAGTCAATGCCATGAAAATATTTGTGCGTGCTTCTTCCCTGGGTATACACAAACAAGCCTGTTCTAACTTCAAGGCACGTATCCAGTATTTCTTTTAACCCTTGGTTTGTATTTCAATATTATGCATTCTGGGAGACAACATTCGTTATTTACTGAAAATGCTTGTACCGGTTTTAATTTTGTTGATGTCATTGAATCATATATTCGGTGTTATTGGTAGATTTGTAATCTAATAACACTCCATTTATGACTTGAGTTTAATTAAAATTAAATTACATAACCTCATGTTGAAGGAAATAACATAGAGCTTCGATTGAACGGACTGTAGCATCTTGTTGAAATGCTGTTTAAACGAAACCAGATCTAAGATCTTTATTACTGTTCTAAATTCCTGAACAAATATTGAACTTGCAGCTCCTCAAGCCTATTTTAAAGTGGTTGCCCACATTTGTAGCTACATCTCGTCATGGTCAAATAACACTTTTATAAAACTATTTTTATATTCATGAATTAATTAATTTATTTATTTTGTGAACATTACAGATTTTCCAGTCACAATGTTCACTTAATCAGATACAATCCTTACAATTATAAGACCATGGAAAAATAAAACAAAATAAATACAGAATACAATAAATCAAATATGACAAAAAGTTAACAAAATAATAGAACAAAAACAAAACAAAATCAATGGTAATGATATATGATAAATTAACCAATATATATTTTGTAATAAATGATCAAAGTATACAGATTCAAATTGAATATATGAACAGTTAAATAATGTAGTTTATTATATAATGTTTATATTAAGCCTTGGAATAAAAAATTACGAAATCGGTTTGTAGTGATATTTGGAAATAAAAGCATATATACTTATCACAATCACAATCAATGATTGACGTCAGCGTCAAGTTATATACGAATCGTCATCATGTTCATCGACTTCCAGAATTGATTCTAAAGCCTGTTCCGCTTTCTGCAAGAACACATATATTATATACTAGTAAAGACGCAATGGCGAGACTCTATGGCAATATGGGCCACATTATGAATACTACGGCCTGTTCCAAGGAAAAAAAAAAAAGACATACACTTGATTCTGCAGTCTTAAATGTTCATGAGCATGTGTATAGTCTTTTATTACAATATAAACTTTGTCTCCCTTCTGCATTTATGGATTATTAGCATACTAAGAAAGTGAGCATTTAAAAAATATTACGCCCTCAATATGTTTAGATAATAATGTGGCGAATGAATAAGAAAGGCGTTTTAAAATAACGGACGCAACAGACATTCTGGCTGTAGTATTTAAAGATAATATTACTTCATTTTTAAGTGTTTTAAGATTAATATTAGAAATAAAAACATGCAACATGATGTCAATTTTTCTTTAACTTTGCACTCTTATTAAAGATATGTGTGCTTTTAATAGAATGAAAATACATACAAGGACTTACGAGGGTAGGTCCATAAGTTTCCGGCCTTACCCATAAGGATTATCGCCTTCACAAAAGCCTTATCTGGTGTCATACTTGATCTGTTAAGTAAATAATTGCAGCTGTAGCTTCCGCTCTGTTGTATTCGGTTGTTCAGATATAGTTGCATAAAGAAAGCTATGTATAGAAGATTGTGGTATGTTTAAAATGGAGTATCGAGTTGTTATTAAGTTCTTCACAAAAGAAGGACTTATTCCAAATGAAATTAAATAGCGATTGGACGGTGTATATGAGAAAGTATCCCCCTCATATTGTAACGTAAAAGAGTGGGTCAACCTTTTTCGAATGGGCCGAGAAAGCATTGAAGACGAACAGCGTAGAGGTCGGCCCTTGGGGGTGTTTACTCCTAAAAACATTGATCTTGTGAAAGGAGAAATTATCGGAGACCGGCGGCTCAAAGTTGCACAAATAGCACCAAATTGGGCCTTTCTAAAACAACAGTACTTCTAATTATTTATGAACATTTAAACATGAATAAGATGGGTGCCTAGACTTTTTTCCTCAGTCTAAAAGCAGCAACGAGTCATCTGTTGTCAGGCATTTTTGAAGCTCTGCCTGGAGAGAAAAGTTCTGCAAACCATTGTTACAGTAGATGGAACTACGGTCCTGTACTATGATCCTTTGTCCAAAAGAGAATCAATGGAGTGGCGTAAACCTGGCAAAGCACCGTCTCTAAATGCCAAGGTCACTCAATCAACCAAGAAGATCATGGCCACAATCTTTTAGGACTGTAAAGAAATACTCATAATTGATTTCAAGGAGAAGAACATCACAGTGAATGGGAAGTACTATACTGGCCTACTGTACAGACTACGTGCTTCCATCAAAGAGAAAAGACGAGGAAAGCTGAGTGGTGGTGTGCACCTTCTTCACGCCAACGCGCCAGTGCACACAGCTCTTGTTGGAGAGGAAGCTGTGAAGAAATGTGGCTTCAAGGAGATCGACCATCCACCCTACAGCCCAGATCTAACTCCTGGGGACCATTTCCTCTTCTCATAACTCAAAAAGGACTTTCGAGGAAGGAAATTTAAGTGTGACAAAGAAGTGATGGATGCTGTTTATGCCCATTTTGCAGACAAGACTTCTCAATATTAGGAGGGGGTGGGTTGAAATGTTAATTCAAAGATGAGAGAAGTGTTTTGCAATAAAGGGTAACTATAATGAAAAGTGGAATATAATTTTCGTTTTTGTCATACCTAGAAAATGGTTAGGCCAGAAACTTATGGACCTACCCTCGTAGGTGTTATGTTACTACTTAAAATGAAAATAACAAAATTTAAAAGCATTGAAGTATATATTCTGTTGTAATTTCTGCTAACATTTTCAGTTAGCTTTGCATTCTTTAATAATTGAGACAAACGAGTGTTTTCTTTCGGTCAATCAGATTGGAAAATGGTTGTGACTATAGACAGACTATGATATGAGTGGAGCTTATTGATCTGGCTTAAAAGAGAACAGAACTTACTTACTTGGATGTAAAATTTTGGTTTTAAATTTTCGTTCGTAAATCAGTAACTATTTACTATCATGTAAGGAAGAGGAGGAAAAACGCAATGTCCTACATTGGGGGAAAGATAAGGAAAATATGAATGGGGGATGGGCATGAAGATTTGCAAAGAACCCAAGTTTTCAATTGAAAGCGAAATTCACAACATCGTGATATGAGTAACCATGGAGACCAAGAAGAAGATGAGGCTCTATGCAGTCGATTTCTATCATTTATATACTTGTTCTTACAAGCACTTGACTTAAAGATAATTTATAGTATCCTTACTTTCCAGCTATTTCTCTGCTACACGAAAACCACTGTAAACTACGATCTTTTACAAACTTTTTTGTTTTAATCGTTTTGTCTATATTCATACAGAAAGATGTTCCACTATACTAATGGGTTTTTTTTATTTGTTTATTTACGGACGCTCTTTAACATCTCAGGTCATCAGCGTCCCATTCAATTCAGGGCGTGAAACGGCCGACAAATTTTGCTCAGAGGCCTCTTCTTTCAGGCTTGAGGTTCTTTTTCGTGCCGTAAATGCATGACACGGGACCCACGACTTTACTTCCCTTCCGAAGGAAGCCATACTTATGATTTTTACATCCGAAAAAATCCATAGATCCTGGCCGAGTTTGAACTCGCGATCTTGGGTTTAGAAGACAAGTATGGTTACCACTACATCACCAGGACCGACATATTGGTGTTCTAGACTAATGGATGGTTAAGTGTAAAACATATTGACAATAAAACGGGATTTTATCAATAAATTACTTATATGTGCTATTTTAATAGAGGACTTATAATTATTTTTGATACTTGCTAGTAGATCTTGAGCGAATAATCAGCAAGTTTAACGAATATTAATTTTAAAAAATATTTTGTAAAAAACATTAAAGTTTTACAATGATGCATTGCATACATTTAATAGCCACTGTAATAAACTTAACATATTATTATTATTATTATTATTATTGTTATTGTTGTATAAACAGAATTATCCACAAGTGTTAATTACGGCATTTATTCATTACTTCAAATGTAGGGTTTTGACCTCTTTATTTGCAAATTTAATATTAGATTTCAAAAAGGCACTCTTATGGAATATTTTCTGTAGGCTGGACATGCATGTAAAGCTGTGTTATATTTGAAATAACCTTTCTGAGCCTATGCTTTCGATGTGCTAATTTTTCATAGTTGAGAAAGAACTTCCCTCTGATCACAGTTTTTCGTAAGCTTTGTTGCATTACAAGGACCTATCCTTGTAAAATCAGGTTTTATTCTGTTATATTATGCTTTTATTTACAATTTATGAAATTATTCTAGCATAAAATCTGTTTAATTTAATGTCAATAAAGTGATTAGAAAGCACAGGGCTTAACCTTGCTTCTTGCAGTTAAATTTATCTTGATTAATTGCTTCCTACTGTTGCGAGACTTGTAAAGAACAGCCCTTTATATGTTTAATGTCAATCACCTAACCTGCAAAAATCGTTGTTTACAGCAGGAAAAGAATATTTTCAAAATACGGACGTTTTGCAATAAATTAGTAGTATATAACTGTACTATTGTGAAATTGCATATAAAACAATACTTACCATGTAAATTATATGAAAACTACGTTATTTTATATTATATATGTAATATAAAAGAAAAATAAAAACAAAGTAACACTATTAACAATGTAACAAATTAACAGTAATTATAAAAGTAAAAAAGGATAAAACACTAAGACAAAGCCACACTTGAGATCGCTATATTTCGAACTCATTGAGTTCTTCTATGGCAAGAAGACAAGTCACAATTCAACCCACCAGAATAAATGAATGGAAGACAAAACGTATGCCTCTACGACTACATGATCATTTTGGAATATTAATCTAAAGGTAAAAGAGAAATTGGTCGACTGATGAAACAAATGGAATAATCAATATAAGAAGTAGCATAAGGATTTTTTTCTAATTCTGGAAATGGATCAAAATGAACAAAATATTTCTCGCCGCTAACATAAAAAATATCTTTTTGTTATTTCCTATAACTAAAAAATAATAAACATTAGTAAATAAACAAAATGTACAGAACTTATCTGTTGCTTACGAACGTTTGAATTAAGTGCATTATTCGAACATAACATAAAAATTAGAGATTTCAAAACAGAGTCAACAATACAAAGTTTGTTACTACCATGTCTGTCCGTCTGTAAAGTCAAGTTCTCCAAGTAACCTTTTATCAAAAGTTTTCTTTAATCTGAAAAGTCATATGACAAGCAATTTTCAGCGCTGACGGGTTTGGAGTTCATTTGTGCCACCATACGTTGATAATCTCGGTATGGTCCGTTAAACGCCTAAACTAAATATAATTTTCGACAGAATCCACCGTCAAAATTCCGACTGTGCTAGGGAAACTTGATATTTTTATAGACCTTCAATAGCTTTAATACCTTGAAGGAAAGAGCCACATCCCTTTTGACCTCAAAGTGACAACGCGATCTGGGCCAATGGAGAGTATGGAAGAAATGCCCTTTATTTGAGAGGCAACAGGTATATCGACCGATGTCCAGTTGTTCCTATTCTGTCTGTAGCTGTTCTCCTGCTATCTTTCTGGGGGTATCTGCGCAGCGACCCTTGGTCTGATTCTAGGATCCTACACGGTTTGTTCTATGAGACCATCGTGAATAACCCATTCTGATAATGTGTACCCCCTGTATTCCCCATTTCCTTTTTACAGTTTATGCCTTGAAGTAATATTTGTCGTCTTTCTTAAGAGCTCGTTTTCCGTTCCATCTTGCACTGGCCAACTTGAGGCATGTTTTTTTGTCTTGATGTTAGAAGCCACATTTGATAACCATACAGAATACTGGTATTGCATATATTTCCTTTTTTAAACTTTTGGAACTTGTCTCTCAAAATTAATTTTAAGCTGTCATGCTTTTTATTTCTTTGTCTGAAAGATTTGCAAAACAAAATAGCTTGTCCTTGATAAACATATTCCTGCACGTGTTCTAATATTTCTCCATCGACTATGATTAGCTTTTCTTTAATATTTGTCAGCTCTGTAGAATGCACGTAAACACTTTTGGAGATATTGGATCTTCTTGTTTGATTCCTTTCATTTTCTTTCTTCAATTTCAGTTCTGATTTTGGCAACTGATAATTTAAATTAATTACATTTGTTATGAATATCTCACTTTTTCTTAGATAACCAGTTTTATTTATATAAATAAATAAATTCCTTTAGTTACACGTACACGTTACACATTCCACCTGGATGAAATTTACTATTTGCTTATGCCATCTTATAGTCCATTATTTTTTTCTTTAGTATCCAATAGTTATTAGAATTATAATAATAATAATAATAATAATAATAAATACGGAATGATTATGGAAATTTATAATTTTTCTATAGGTGGGGAGGCACTATCTTGGAAATTAAGGTAATAAAATATAAAATACAAACGATAGCTTTTAGAGAAAATGCTGCAGTAGAAGTAAATTAGTGTGAGGGAAAAGAAATTAATATGGTTAGGTTTCTGAAATATAGAATTGGTATTTCTTTATTATTCCTATTTAAAAGTTCGGCCATTCTACGTCAAATCAACCAGTGTGTAAAATTTCATTATCACGGATCTTGCTACCGCCATGGTCGTTAAGGCGCGGACTCGTGAGCGGGAGGTCTGGGGTTCGATTTCCACCAGGACCGTCCAGGACTGAGGATTTTTCCAGGCTTTCCTCCGTGCTCATAAATGGGAAATGCCGGAGAGGTATCCTAAATTTAGGCCTAAGACGTTTCCTTTCTTAAAAAATAAAAATATCCTTTCCCAGTTTATAATTTCATCTCATGTATCATTAGTGTCCACCGCCTATGGTGCCTCAGTAGTAAAAACGGGCGTTAAAGCATTAAAAAAATAACCGAATTTTGCTAATTATTTTATATATTAGTAAATTACCATAAGATAATGAAAATTTATGAAAATTACTTCCTCCTACCGTCCATTTTAAATGTACTGATATTTTAGAGTGGCTTAAAAATAAATAAATAAAAAACACCAGAAATCGATGATTGAGACATAAATTTAAAATGTCAGTCACTAAACAACTATGACAGCTACAGACCCGAGACAGGTATCATTTTAAAACTCTTAAAATGACTTAAATATGGCATGTAGTTTGATGGAGGTAAGACGCCGCTTTGGTCTAGTGGTAGCGTTTGCGACTTCTAATTCGGACTTTTAGGTCAACTTGTCTGGGTATATTTTTTTTCCCCACTGAGAATGTCAGATAGCTTTAAGACGTCAAGGACTCCGAACTCATTTGCGCCATCACTCATTTATTTAATTCATCCGTAGGTTTAAACCCCCCCCCCCTGGTGCATTATTCGTATCATCTTCACTACCATCTCTACTGGCACCCTACGGAAGTCCCAGATCAAGAAGTTCGCCTCAGTGCCATCATGCCAAGGGGAAATGTCCACAGGTTTGGATGGCATTGGGGAAAAAATAATGAGCCTTGACATATTTTTAAACGAATCCCACTTTTTAATTTTTGGAATATTGTCTAAAATAGTATTTTTAAAATTCTGCTTTTAAAATATTTTAAGTTTCGAAATGGAATCTCAATGAAGTCACATGAAACCCAGGTGTACACTTCTAATATCCACACAGAAATATAATCATGTAGAAATTATTTGAATTAAGTATAGAACTTAATGTTTTAGTGCCAAAAGCTTTCTGTCTTGGCTCGTGACATTGGAGATAGGTGCACCATATTTCTTGTATATCTTTGCATGAATCCAGAACACAGGCCATCCGTCAGAGATCTGCATATCGCTATGTCACGAACATCTAGTTCATCACTACCCCTTGTTATTTATATCATCCTTGAAGACACTGAGAAGGAATATGACTGGCAGTCCTTTGCTCTTGCCCATTTCTCTTTGACAGTCTGCGCAGATAGCTTTCGGTTTTTCATCCTTGTGCTGGTAGGTGAAATGCATGTTGGCCTTAGTTCACCCATAAAGCTGTCTGGGTGCATGCTTTGCTCATTATAAAAGGCAGGCGAATTCTTCACAGTGCCTCCAAATCCCGTGAGAAGTGGTAAAGAAATGCCACACTCCTTTAACAGCCAAGTATTCTTGATGTAAACACAGGTTTAAGAGGTTCAGTCGGTTCTTGCATTGTGCTCCACAAGCACGGGAAAAGTAGCACATTCTTGGTGTCATTGGAGTAACGAGATTTGATGAAATCCATAAGTTCACGCTGGAAACAATGATCAATAAGAAAATCAGAAATAATTACAAAAATTGGTTACTTAAGATAAAGAAGTGTTCTCACAGAGATCACAAAGTACTATTAATTCGCCTTCTTAATAAAATCAGATATAAATGCATCACATTATTTTGTGAACATTTCCGAGGCGCATTCATATTTATCAAAACATACTGTCTGAATATCACATTTTCAATACAGTTTACTTCGAAACATTCCTCCAACATATCTTTCAAAATATCTGTAGTTTGAACACTCGCCAAAATGACACGTTGTAGAATGATTATCACATATAATTGTTTTTGAAGCATCATTCTAAATTTTTTATTGGCTTTTCTGGAAATTTACACTATGCTTAACATTTTAATGTACTGTACACAAGCACAAACATTATAGTACTGGTTGCTCCCGATAGGACACAGTGTTTAGGCCTAAGTTTACAAAATTTAGGACATGAGATATCTACTGATGCTAACATGATATGAAACTTTAACTGACAATTAGAAAACGTACAGAACTCAGCAGAAAGCCAAGTTAAGTCACATTTAATTGTTTTATAACTTTTACACATTCAAACAATATTAATTAATTACTTTTTACTTCCTGATTAATTATTAACATTAAATATATTATATTTATAATATAAACAAATATTCGTGTTGTTAATTAGTATGCTAAAATGTGTTATTTAAACACCATTGCATATATAAATACCTCAGTAAACACTAAAACAGAGGCAGTGCAGTTCAGTGTACATTTTGGCATAGTCACTAGCAAAAAAGACCTTTTTCTAAATAGAGCATGCTATCGTAGTGTGTTGAGAGATAAGCCTTTTTATTTATTTGGTTTATTTACGGACGCTCTTGAACATCTCAGGTCATCAACGTCCCATTCAATTCAGGGCGTGAAACGGCCGATAATTTTTGCTCAGAGGCATCTTCTTTTAGTCTTTAGGTTCTTTTCCGTGCCGTATATCCAAGACAAGAGACCCATGGCTTTTCTTCTCTTCCGAAGGAAGCTATACTTAGGATTTTTACGCCCGAAAAATCCATCGATCCTGGCTAGGATTGAATCCGCGATCTTGGGTTTACGAGGCAAGTATGGTTACCAGACCGACGCGGTGGACACTGATGATAAATGATGTGAAATGATAAATTGGGAAAGGATTTTTTTTTAAAGGAAGGAAGCATTCTAGGCCTAAGTTTAGGGCAGCTCCAAGACATTTGCCATATATGAGTGCTCAGAAAAATCTGAAAAAAAAAAAAAAATCAATCAGAAAGGGCGGTCCTAGTGGGATTCGAACCTCAGACCTCCCATTTATGAGTCCGCGCCTAAACGACCTGGGTCACACGTGGCGGTATATTATTACAACATCATTGCCATATAAAATATCTAAGTCAACACTAAAACAGAGGCAGTGCAATTCTTAAGTGCAGCACTGTACATTTTGACATAGTCACTAGTCGCAAAACACTTTTCCTATGTAGAGCAAACAATCGTAGTGAGTTGAGAGATGAATTTTGAATTTATTTATTTATTTGGTTTATTTACTGATGCGCTTTAATATCTCAGATCATGAACTTCCCATTCAATTCAGGCGTGAAACGGCCGATAAATTTTGCTCAGAGGCCTATTCTATCAGGCTTGAGGTCCTTTTAGGTGCCATAAATTTGCGACACGGGATTACTTCCCTTCCGAAGGAAGCCATACCTAGGATGTTTACGCCCGAAAAAATCCATCGACCCTGGCAGGGATTGAGCCCGCGATCTTGAGTTTAGAAGGTTTAGCTGGTTATCACTAGAGCATCAGGCTCGACGAAGAGGATGCCCGAGTGGTAAAAACATACCCTGAAATTTCTAGAAAGAAAATCAGAAGTTGATAACGTGACATCATAGTGCAAGGCTACCTCAAAATTCGGACAAGCAATCGCGCCTTAATTTTATCAACTCGACACATAAAAAAATTCTGCTTTGAATGTTCACCCAATCTGAACTAATTTGCAAAATTGCTCTCTAGCACCATGAGGAATTTTTAACTTCATTACACATCCATGCTGTTCTTGATTTTATTCTCTAAGGGGTGAGGGAACATGGAAAGGATGAAACCTTTTATGTCCCTTATGAATGAATTGATATCTAGGGAGTTTTGAACCGCCGCGGGTGGCAGAGGTCATTAAGGCACGGACTCTGAGCGGGAGGTCTGTAGTTCGAATCCCGCCAGGACCGTCCTCCCTGACTGAGGTTTTATCAGGTTTTCCTCAGTCCTCATAAATGGCAAATGCCGGGGAGGTACCCTAAACTTAGGCCTGGAGCGCTTCCTTCCTTAAAAAAAATCCTTCCCCAATATATAATTTTATCTCATGTATCATCAGTGTCCACCGCCTGTGGTACCTCAGTAGTAAAAACGGGTGTTAAACACTAATAAATAGGGAGTTTGAGATGCGGAACATATTAGTGCATACCTAGCTTCTCTGATTTCAAACACTCAAGAGCTATATATGATACTGTAGAAGAAAATGACCCAACGCCTGAACAGGAGGACAAACCAAAAATACTGTGCAATTCCCATGTTGATTTAATGTACAATGTACTAATGTAATTTATTTATTTATTTTCACAATTGTTGTACCAGCAACAGTTGTAAGAAAAAAAAATTAAAACGACAAATTTGCTGCTAGGCAAAGCCCCCAATTTTAATTCCGTCTTTAGAAAGAGCCTACTCTGGAATGAAATGCGATCATTTATGTTTATATTTGAATAAAATAGTAAAATATATAGCTGTACGCGGAATGAACTTTGTATAATTTTTATTTTAACAGTTATATCGGGAAACTTAGATAAGCATTAATATTCTTCAGACGGTTTAAACAATGTAAGGAAGGCAGCGCAAAACTGTACTCGCGACATCATTAGATGCCAGCCACAACACCACATGAGTACCGTGGTCAAAGACAGGCAGGCCACTCCCCTCGGAAGTCAGTGCCGTACTGTCTACACAGAAAGTACACGACATGCACAATTCTGGGGTTTCCTGCAAAATGTGTCTCATTTACTAGATCTGATATGCTGATTTCATAACTGTAATCCGTCTATCCCTACCACGTACCATTTTTTTTTTTTTCAATTAGCAATTTAACCATAATGCTTTCAAAGTAGTTATGTATTTAGCTCTTGCTTGAAGAAATTCATTTCAGTTTGTAGTTGCTTTTCAAATAGTGAGCGTTTATTTTATTGTGAGAGGCACTGTATTTTATAGTATATCTTCCAATAAGTGTAAAAATAACCCTGATATATTATATTTTGCCATATTTGTGGTAATTTGTTGTTAAGGCAGATCGTTACAATTTTTTTTTTAAAGTCTTACATATCCTAATTTTATATGAAGCTTGGAAACCCAGACAAAAGATAGGCTTCAAAAAAAAAAAAAAAGTATGTCATACTTGCATAGAACAAATAAGGAACTGGAGTCAAGGAACTAAATCTATATGCTCTTTACTATTTCAATGATTTGGCATAAGCCTCGAAACCATGCTATTTTTATGTATGTCACGGTACAGGCTAAAAAAATCACTATCCAAAATCTGATAAGAATCAAACATTTATATCTTTGTTTGAGTAGCAGTAGCAGCAGCAGCAGCAGCAGCAGCAGCAGCAGCAGTAGTAGTAGTAGTAGTAGTAGTAGTAGTAGTAGTAGTAGTAGTAGTAGTAGTAGTAGTTGTAGTAGTAGTAGCAGTAGTAGTAGTAATAGTAGTAGTAGTAGTAGTAGTAGTAGTAGTAGTAGTAGCAGTAGTAGTAGTAGTAGTAGTAGTAGTCGTAGCAGTAGCAGCAGCAGCAGCAGCAGCAGCAGCAGCAGCAGCAGTAGTAGTAGTAGTAGTAGTAGTAGTAGTAGTAGTAGTAGTAGTAGTAGTAGTAGTAGTAGTAGTAGTAGTAGTAGTAGTTGTAGTAGTAGTAGCAGTAGTAGCAGTAGTAGTATTTATTTCTCATGCATCACATATAGATTTTTTTAAATACAAAATAGACACAAATAAAAAAAAACATTACTTTTAAATATAACAATTAGGAACGGTGCCTTCGGCAATTCCAGAAGGCACTGACTCCAATCAAAATTTATTCCAATTTTATTGGCTCAGCCCCCCAGTTGCCGGTTCATCAGCCTACTGGAATATCCAGGGGACCGGGCTTCGACCCAATCAAAAACAAAGTACAACATTAAAAGTAATTTATATATTCAATACAATATTAAATTATATTTCCTACAATACTAAACCTTTCTTCTTATTTGAATTAAACCCATCCGGTGAAATTTCTATGCATGAGAGTTGGTTATTCCTTAGGGCCTTATGCACACTAGCAGCCTGGTCATTGGTGTATAAGAGTCCTGCGTAACTAATGCTAGATAATTCAATTTATATAAATAATGTTTCAGTTGGAAAACAAGAATCATATTTGGAAAATTTCGGACATGGCTAGGATTTGAACCACTGGTTTTCGTGCCGAAGTGTTCTCCAAGCGCGTAATCACGTGATTCTATATAACTCCATCTCCCTAAGCTTTCTCTACGATTTATTTCTTAAGAGGCGACTTATAATGCTAGAGCACTTTTGAACCAGACTGCTAAACTAATCACCAACTGTCAAAGCATGGAGGGCAGAAACAGTCCTTCACCACTTGCGTCCAAGCATCGAAATAGAGTTCCTCATTCCTGTAAAAGTTGCTGCAATAATATGAAATGAATACTTATTTTTTTTATTTTTATTATGTTACAGATTTTATACTTCTCAGTCCCGGAGGGACATTTAAATATTAACTTATTCTGATAAAATTTTGTATCTGATTGTTTAAAGCATAAATTCATGAGCCATGTGGAGATATGTACTACCACCATATGCACAGCAAAACAATTTTTCTTTCTATTCTAACTTAAATACCTACTCCCGCACAGCTGTGGATGATAATGGGTCATCGACAAGTTCCTCCGCACTGTATGATTGCTTTATTGGTTCAGTGAACATAATAACTATAGGCTCTATGCGCGGTCAGTGCTGCCACCCGGATTCGCTTTCCTAATGAAATCTCGGCTACACTATGGCTACAGAGCGACTTCTCGATGACACTTTAAAACGAGTACAATAAGCATAAAGGCAGTCCGCCAGTGGTTGTGACATTTCAAGAGGAAAAGGGGAATGAGAGGTAATGAGGAAGACGTCGGTTTCTGCTAATCACATATGCTTGTAATTAGAATCGCATTTTTTTGCAGATGTTTGGTATGAGGTACGGGGAAGGAACTGGAAGAGATCAGGATTGATAAGCGCTCTTTGAAGAATTAGCGTTCTGAAATAGCCTAATGCTTGTTGATGAATAAAACGAGTACACTGCTGAACGCAAAACTAACATATGTCTGCTGCCAGTTGGAATAGAGTCTGCATTCAGCAAGAGGTTTGTCTGTAAAGAAAAGTCTTGGCAACATGTAATGAATGAAGCTGTGAGAGTTATACCTGTTTAGCGACCAAGTAGTTATTTCTCTGCCCCATAAATCAAATGATTAAACATTTCGATGGAAACCAAATACCATCGCGAGTTGGCATTTCATCTATTTCACGCTCAGAGCTTATTGAGCTATATAATGACAGAACCTGTTTGTTGTTCCGGGTAGGTGAAGTTCAGGAGTGTAAGCACAGTACAAATATACAGCCTGCAAAGTACCGCCTTCTTTGTTGCTGCAAATACAAACATTCGCTGAAAACATGGCTGACAACCGGTAAAGTAACACAAAACGACAGTTCATAGCTTTTTGTGGAGAATCCACAGAGCTGTTTGTCTTTCTAGACATTATTTTACTTATGGTATTTAGAGATAAGAACTGTTGGTTAGTGTGTACATATATTTATATTCATTGACTTGTCTTCTTGCCACAGAAAAACTCTAGCAGTTCGAAACATAGCGGTTACTTATCTGTGACTTTATTCCTAAGTATTTTATCCTTTTCTGCTTTGCTAATTATTGTTATTATAGTTATATTATTAATAGAGTTACATTATTTTTCATTTATATTGTTTGCACTTCTAGTGTTGTTTTTAATTTGCCTTTGCGTGTTTTGTTTTTGACGTCTTTACTATTTATTTGTTATTCTTTTAATTTTATTTCTTACTTTCTCTCTGTTTTCTAATACATTGGTTAATCTTGTCTTCTTGCCATAGAAGAACTCTAGCAGTTAGAAATATAGTGATTACTTATCTGTGACATTTTCTTAGTGATTTTTTTGTCGGTCCAGGTGGTGTAGTGGTTACCATGCGCCATAAACCCAAGATCGCAGGTTCGATCCCGGCCAGGAGCGATGTATTTTTTCGGGCGAAAAAATCCTAAGCATGGCTTCCTTCGGAAGGGAAGTAAAGCAGTGGGTCCCGTGTCATACATTTACGGCACGATAAAGAACCTCAAGCCTGAAAGAAGAGGCTTTTGAGCAACATTTGTGGGCCGTTTCACGCTCTGATTTCAATAGAACGCTGATGACGTGAGATGTTAAAGAGCGTCCATAAATAAACCAAATCAAAAAAAAAAATCTTAGTATTTTATCCTTTTCTGTTTTTTTTTAGTTATTGTTATTAAGTATATATATATATATATATATATATATATATAGAGAGAGAGAGAGAGAGAGAGAGAGGGGGGGGGTGGAGAGCAAAAATATTCAAAATATTCTATACAAAGTATTTGCATATACGTTAAAACCGCTGCTGATAATTAACTACAGTAAAAAAAAATCATATAATTTAAGTAACAGTTGCAGCAGCATAAACCTGAGATGCCCCTTTTACTACTGCTACTTGAAACAGCACTTACAGCCCACCCCCAAGGAAATATGAATATAATGTAATGTGCATTAGCAAATCTAATCATAATATTTTAGTAATGTAGATATCATGTATGTAAATATGTGCATAATATGATATAACTGTAACATGTGACATATGTGGACAAAAGAGAAAGTTTTCTGTGTTTTCTGTTTGCGGTGGCTTGGAAAGCTAAAGAGGCCATTAAACTTTATACAATGGGCAAGAGTAAACCCCGAGGGTCGAGTGTGAAGCCAGTTTTAAAAAACCTTCAGTTGGAGGGTTAATAAATCCAAAGGCTTTTAAATTCGTTAGGGCTTTAAACCTGACAGGCAGCTATACAGTTAGTCTTTAAACCAGCCACTTTCAAATAATAAGTTTTAAACTTTCAAATAATAACGAATTAACACGTGCTGGCAGGCGAGTTTAAACCAGTCAATGGAAAATGTATATTTTGAAATTTTAAACCAAGGCGCGAGACGTGGGCTTACTTGGGTGAACCTCTTTGGCGTCGTTAAGCCAACGATTAGTAGATTTGAATTTAATATATAAGCAGGTGTTTGTTCCCCTGAAGGCACTTTAGTTCACGCAGATATTTCAGTTGAAGTAACGCATTTTAAATTTCACATTCTGCGGGGACACTTATATACCCCATCTGCAAGTTTTACACGCGGCGAGACGCACTCGTTTGTTAAGTTTTACAGCGGCTAGACACACAGTTGAACTCTTTTTTTTTTTGGAATAGTGTTTAACGCCCGTTTGTACTACTGAGAAATCATAGGCGGTGGACACTGATGATATATGAGATGAAATGATATATTGGGATAGGATTTTTAAGGAAGGAAACGTTCCAGGGTTAAGTTTAGCGTACCTCCCCGGCATTTGCCATCTACCAGGACTGAAAAAATCTCAGTCAGGGAGGACGGTCCTGACGGGATTCGAACCCCGGACCTCCCGCTCACGAGTCCGCGTCTTAATGATCTCGGTCACTCGTGGCGGTGTTCACTCATTTTTAAAATCTACACGTTGCGACACACGCATTTCTGAGTTCTATGCGTTTCGAGATATTTGCTGAGGCGTTCATAATAAATTCTATTTCAGATTGTCTAGCTACTGTATTTTAAATTTAGTATGCATAGATAACGACGGTGGAGGCCTATAGGAAAAACATCAAAAGTTGGCCCACAGTACATTGGATGGCTCTGTAGCAAAGAATACTATAGAAACAAAGACTTCTTCAGCTTCTGTTAACAGTCTCATTTTATGTGACATTTATTGAGCCTTTCAGCTCTATTGCCGCTTACATTCATTCCAATACCATTTTTGTTCTTTTTCCAAATTTAGTATTTTATAGTATTACGGCATGCCTTATCAAACTCGATTCTGCAAATGCGAAGTTTGCTTACGTAGTACTCATACCAATCCAAGCGCCTGCTGTTGTGAAGGTCAGTTCTTATTGTCTCCAGCTTAGTTACGTGCTATAATAGTAGCAACATGTGGTGGGAGGGGAGAAGTACTTCGCATCAATAGAACTGAGTTTGACAGGCATGTATTAAATCATAATAAAAATGACAGAAACATCTTTACAACAAGGGAATTACATGAGTGTTGTGAAAAAATAGTATTTCATATCTTAGTTCAAGGCTCTTTTGATTTAAACCGCCACAAACAATTAATGATTGCCAACTGCCCTTGGCAAATTAAAGTATGAAGTCAATTATTTTCAAAATCATAACATGGAACCCTATAGCATGTTTTCTGGATAAAAATTAGCATTTTTGGTGAATATTTATAGTTTATTTTACTACTTCAGTTATGTAAAGGCTACATATTGCTATGCGTTCTAGACATTTTTATACAGAATATATTAGAAACTAAAATTTATACGTATTTACTAGAAACTTATAACATTACGATATTGATTTCCTGAGTGTGCTTAGACGAAAACATTCTTATTGTGATTATTTGTAAACCTCATTTCATAGCATTTCGATGTCATAGTTATAGACCTTCATGATAAAGAACGGAGTTGAATTAAACACATTTACCATCCAATGTTTGTTTACTAAAACTGTGAATCCTATGTTATTTTACAAGAACATTATCTACGTTTAAAAGGCGTATGAAATAATTAGGGCAAGCTTTAAAGCAGAGGTTCTCAACTGATGTGCCGCGAGCACTTTCCATTAAAATGAAGACTCATACATTATAAGGGGATGCAACAAAAATGGAGTGCTATGCGTAGGGAGGGGATGTCGCTCTCATTGAATACATACAGGGGTGTAGAAAAAAAGAAAAAAGAGAAAATCTGACTTAGATAGGAAGCGATTATTATTTTTGATTTCACATACATTTAACTGACATTATGGTGTTTTTGAGAACTACAATTCTGACAGTTCAGCGTTTATGTTGTTGCTTAACTGTATTGGATAAACAATGCATTTATGTCACTTTCAACTCTGAACAAGATATATATATATATATATATATATATATATATATATATAAAGTAATGAATGGACTTTTTTTCTCTTTACTAATATTAGTCCTCGATTGAAATGATTTATAACTTTGGTGAACATTTTGAAGGCAAATGAAGGATTTTTAATCAATGTGATCTTAAAAGACCTCTGTGGAATAACGTAGCAACAATAATTGTACTATATTTACATAAATCTACAATGAACACTTTTTAATGCAGGTTTAATGTCTAAAATGATCCTTGATACGAACATTCTGGAAAAAAAGATTGGAAGCTACGTGGTCTGGAAAGCCGCGATTAAGGTTGTCACAGATGTCATTGCAGTGTTCTATGTGACAGCCGAAACAAAGTTTTTTTTAATTATTTGCCCCATATTATCATTATTATTATTATTATTATTATTATTATTATTATTATTATTATTATTATTATTATTATTATTTTAACTCCCTCTATAAGACCATGACATTACATTATATCGTATTTTGCCCCTGCGCTGTTTATAATTTTCAAGGATCACAAGTCTGGAATAAGAGTTTGAACATCAAACTAGTGTGTATTTAAATGCAAATATTAATTAATATTGAAGTTTTATTGAAAACTTATATCTTAAAAACAATGTTCAGTTTTTAATTGAGTATATGTTTCTGAATTGTGTACTGAATGTAGTTTGAGGAATGAAACAAGTAAACAAATAAAAATTTAAATCTTGGGCAACTTCATTATTAACTTGGTATCTGACATAAATGACATGATAATAGTTTAAGTGATTTTTCATTTGAAGTATACTTTCGTATTTGTTGGAGAATACTTTCGTATCTAAATCAGAATTTCATATACTCTACACCATGAAAGGAGATCATGATGATTATTGCTTAAGGGCGCAAAACTGCTGTGGTCATTAGCGCCCAAACACATCAAGTACTATGTCAGAAATAAAAATAAATAAACAAAGAACGCAAATCCTGCGCATAACGAACGGACAGTAGTACTTGAGCAATAAAACTGATACCCAAAAACAAAAAACAAGGGTATAAGGCGCCACTAACATTAAGGTGTTACTAAAACACAGCCGCAAGAGCGGACAACCACAACAGTCGTGTAATGGACTAAAAAGTACCAATAAAATCCCAGAGCAAACACAGGTCAACAAACAAAGACCGGTATCTAAACTAATCAGCAAGAGCTGAAAATAAACCAGTCTTATAAAAGATTACAATGGTAACAATAAAACCCCAAAACAAATAACAGGGGTAAAGTGCAAAACAACAATTTAAGACCAGTTAACACAATTCAGCAAATACTGAAAAAACAACAGTCTTAAAAGCGTCTAAAAATGCCGTCAATGGTAAAAGATAAAAACTCACACCGTGCTCCAAAAACCACAAACACGGATAAAACGGAGCACACGCTCAACAGCAACCACATCATCTGCTAGTAAGTCCTCAATAGAGGACGGCAAACCTAAGCTATTTCTAAAAGCTGTCAGATGAGGACAATCAATTAAAACGTGACGCACTGTAAACGGGTGGTCACAGTGAGGGCAAACTGGAGCGGGTTGATCATTAAAAAGGTGAGAGTGGCTAAAACGGCAATGCCCAATCCTAAGACGAGCTAAAATTACTTCTTCGCGACGAACAGCGCGAGAAGAAGTCGACCAGTTAAAAGGGGCGGGTTTACATTCACGGAGCTTATTATTTGGGAGTAATTCCCACTCCTCGCGCCAGCGCGAAAAAATGGCTCTACGTAATGAATGTATAAAATCCCCGAAATAAAAACGCTGCTCGAACTCAGCAGGGTCTAAAAGAGCGGATTTTGCTGCAACATCTGCGGCCTCATTACCTGGGAGTCCGACGTGTCCAGGCACCCACAGTAGTTTTACCCTGACGCCAGCGTCGAAAAGGGTTAAAACCACGTTCTGGACCATCTGTACAAGAGGGTGGTGATTGTACAGCTGTTTAAAACTTAAAATAGCACTCAAAGAGTCGGAACATATGACACTATTTCCCAGCCCATGATCGAAAATAAATAAAATCGCCTGATAAATAGCATAAAGCTCTGCCATAAAAATAGATGTTACAACATTAAGACCATACGTAAAACACGCCCCATGAAAAACAAAAGCACATCCTACACCTGTGTCAGATTTTGAGCCGTCGGTATATATAAAATTCCAGCCATTAAAACAGGATTTGATCTCGCTAAAAGAACAACGAATAATATGTGCTGCGGTCGAAGATTTCGGACATGACGTAAGCCCGAGATGAACGGGAGCCTCTGCTAAAATCCAGGGGGGAGAAGAAGTTTCCCCGGCTAAGAAAAAAGCAGGTAACTCGACGCCCAACGTCCGTAAAATCTCCCGAAAACGAAAGCCAGCGGGCTTAGGAGTAAAAAACCGAGCAGCATAAAAACGATCAAAAGACACATTAAAAAACGGCCCATTCGTGGGATGACGAGGTTGCGCAGCTAAGCGACAACCGTACGCAGCTAGTAAAACATCCCTACGATAAAACAACGGAGGTTCTCCAGACTCCGCACATAAACTCAACACAGGACTTGTGGGGAATGCTCCAATGCCAACACGGAAGCCCCGGTGATGTATCGGGTTTAGGCGACGAAGCACAGAATGGCGCGCTGAGCCGTAAACCACACAGCCATAATCCAGTTTCGATCGGATAAGTGAGCGATAAAAACGTAAAAGAACAGTCCGGTCAGCTCCCCAAGATGTGCCACTTAAAACACGTAAAATACAAAGAGAACGTTCACACTTGCCTCTGAGTAGCGCTATATGCGATGACCAGCATAATTTCCTGTCAAACACCAAGCCAAGGAACCTAACTTCGTCTGCGAAAGAGAGTGCGTCTGGGCCAAGATGGAGCGAAGGTGGAGGATACTCCTTGTGGCGCCAGAAGTTCATGCAGACCGTCTTCTCTGCGGAGAAACGGAACCCGTGAGAGACACTCCAAGCGTGAAGGCGGTCGAGACAGCATTGGAGGCGGCGTTCCAAGAGACAGGTTCTCCGAGAGGAAAGATAGATGGCAAAATCGTCCACAAATAAAGACGATTGTATTCCTGGCGGTAAACACTCGGTGATAGAGTTAATCGCAATGGCAAATAGTGTGCAACTAAGTACCGAGCCCTGAGGTACGCCGTTCTCTTGAATAAAATTAGATGATAAAACTGATCCCACGCGAACATTAAAAACCCGGTCCTTCATAAATTCCTGAATAAAAACAGACATACGCCCACGAATGTTCCAATCGTGAAGCGTTCGGAGGATACCGCCTCTCCAGCAAGTATCGTACGCTTTCTCCAGGTCAAAAAATACAGCAACCGTTTGACACTTGCGCACAAAACCGTCCATTACATGGGTAGTTAAAGACACCAGATGGTCGACTGAGGAACGATGACGCCGGAAACCACACTGGGCGTTCGTCAATAATTGCCTCGACTCCAACCACCACATGAGCCGTCCGTTAATCATTCGTTCCATCACCTTGCAAACGCAGCTGGTGAGGGAAATCGGACGGTAACTGGAAGGAAGATGAGGGTCCTTTCCAGGCTTAGGTATCGGAATGACGGTGGCCAATCGCCAAGCATTGGGAAATGTGCCATGACACCAAATAAAATTAAAAGTTCGTAATAAAAAAGCTTTGCCTTCTGCTGATAAATGCTGCAACATAGCAACATGAATGTTATCTGGCCCCGGTGCGCAGTGTCGAGAGGTGGAAAGGGCATGCTCCAGTTCCCTGGCGGTAAAAGGAACGTTGTAGCTCTCCTGATGGTCGGAGGCAAACGAGAAACCTTTCCTCTCAACCTGCTCCCTTAATGCGCGAAATGTAGCCGGGTAATTGGCGGAACTAGAAACATCAGCAAAGGTTCGCCCTAAAACATTGGCGACGTCAGTCGGAGTGGTGAGCACTCGATTTAAAATCCTAAGACCGGGTATAGGTGTAAACCTTGGTTTGCCAGCAACGCGGCGTAGCCGTTCCCAAACTACGGATGAAGGCGTTGTGCGGTTAAAAGAAGAGGTAAAAGAAATCCAAGAAGCCTTTTTGCTATCCTTGATGACTCGGCGGCATTTAGCGCGAAGTTGTTTGTAGCAGATCATATTTGCTGAAGTAGGGTGGCGACGAAAAAATCGGAGGGCACCTCGGCGTGCACGCAATGCATCCCGGCATTCATCGTTCCACCAAGGAACCGGTAAGCGTCTGGGGTGACAAGACGACCGGGGGATAGCCTTATCTGCGGCGGTAATGATGACCGTACGGAGGTGCTCGATCGCGGTGTCGACAGATGGAAATTCACACCCTGAAAATTCGGCCAAAGATCGATAGAGAGGCCAATTCGCCTTATCAATGAGCCATTTTGACGTGCGCTGTGAATGTGCGTTCGGAGAGAGTACATGGATCTGACACGGAAAGTGGTCACTGGAATATAAATCAGAGATGACGTTCCAGCAGAAATGTACAGCAAGCGAGGCAGAACAAATGGATAAATCCAAGTGCGAAAAGCTATGAGTGCTGTCAGAGAGAAAAGTTGGTTGACCAGTGTTGAGAACTATAAGATTGTGATTTAGCAAAAAGTCAGCTAAGAGGTTACCTCTTGCACACTCCGTGGTGGAACCCCATAGGGGGTGGTGTGCATTGAAATCCCCCAAAAGAAGAACAGGGGGTGGTAGCTGAGACAAAAGATCGTCCAGGTCAACTGTGGTGATGGTGCCGGACGGAGGTAAATAAACATTGCAGACTGAAAAACTAAGGCCAGAAAAGTGAACTGTAGCTGCAGCAGCTTGTAAAGGAGTCTGGAGCTGTAGTGAGGTGCTGTACACGTTATTGCGAATTAAAAGTAAAACTCCGCCGTGAGCGGGAGTGCCATCTTCGGGAGGGAGATCAAATCTCACCGAAGAGTAACCGCTTAAATTGAAAGAATCGCTTGGGCGAAGCTTAGTCTCTTGGAGACACACGAGCAAAGGGTCAGTAGAACGTAAAAGTAATTCGAGGTCAGGTCTGCGACTACGGAGACCACGCACATTCCACGAAAGGATAGCCATTGTTAAAATTAGATAAAAGAAGCTAAAAATTTACCACCTTACTTTTTGGACGGTGCAGGGCGAAACAAACGTCCTTTTTTCAACCGCGTGGGACTCGGTGGTTTTGATGGAGCAGGCACATCCTGCTCCATGACCTCCTCAGAGGGAGGGCTCTCCCGCTGAGAAGCATCCACCGATTCCAACGCCTGGAATCGGTTGGATGTAGATATAGGCGGCGACGGCGACCGCCTAGCGGGTTTGCTCCCATCATGGGAGCGTGACCTCCGAGGAGGAGAAGGGCTCTTTTTCTGCTCTACCTGAGTTGACGACTTTAAAAAATCCGTACGGGTAAAACTCGTCCTGAACTTAATATCAGTGGCATTAAAAACAACCGCTTTGGGCTTCACGGTAGAGCGCTTTGGAGAACTAGGAGTAGTTTGGACCCGTGTAAAAACAAGATCGCAGGTCTGCGTACTGCTATCGCACTTCTTGGGCGCAAAAGAAGCTGCTGCGCTGTAGGTGCCGGTCTTAGGCACGACAGGTTGGCGAGACTGGAATCGCTTCCGGGCTTCAGTAAAGGAGAGTTTTTCCTTCACCCGGATCTCCTGGATACAACGCTCCTCTCGAAAACGAGGGCAATCGCGGGACGAGGCTGGATGTTCACCGCGGCAGTTGACGCAGACAGGAGCGGATGGGCATGCTCCCTCGTGACTTGCTTGACCGCAGGTTGCACAGATGGAAACGGCAGTTTTACATGATATGCGAGTGTGTCCAAAACGCTGACACTGGAAACATCGCAACGGGCTCGGGATATACGGGCGCACTTCTATCACCTCGTAGCCCGCCTTGATCCTCTGCGGCAAATCGACCCTGTCGAATGTGAGGAAAAGAGTCCGGGTCGGCTGTAATTCCCCCTCTTTCCTTGCCTGCACACGATAAACTGAGGTGACCCCTTGGTCTTCCAGACAGCTCTGGATTTCCGGGTCGGACATTCCGTCTAGAACATTTGTTGTCACAACTCCTCGCGACGAATTCATAGTCTTATGTTTCTCGACACGGACGGGATATCCGTGGAGTAGCGTCGCCTTGAGCAACGAGTTGCTTTGAGACAGACCAAGTGTCTCCACTAAAAGTGATCCGTTGCGTAGACGGGTACAGGACTTAACGGGCCCAGCTATGGCATCAATGCCCTTCTGAATCTTAAATGGATTTACGGTCGTAAACGACTGACTCTCTTCAGTACGACTAATAACTAAGTAACGAGGGAAAGACTTCTCGATTACTTCTTTTGCATCAACTCTTTTACGTTTAAAATGTAAAGGATTATTTTCAAGTACCATAGCGATTTATTCCTCCACCATTGCAACCGTCTCCGATGGCGGGCTGCTTCCTGGGCGCCACCCCGGCTTAGGTTACTGGCTCTGGCCTGAACAAAGTAACCTCAGGGTCACACCTTCCTGTGGGCTGACGAAGGGACCCAATCGCCTGCAGGAAGTCTACAGCTCATGCAATGGCCCTTCCCCGGGCCTGGCCTTTACCAGGGGATACGCTCCCGGCCTACATGATAACCCAGTGCTGGGAGTTACGCTGTTACCCAGTCACTTTTTACCGCGTCAAACACGGGGGCACCCATCAGACAAAGAACAGGGAAGTAGGACAAATAAAACAATAAAAGAGGCGAAATAAAAAGGAGTCAAACGCGCTAAGCGCGGACCTGAGGGAGCAGCTCGGGTGCCTCGGGGTCGCTACGCCCCGTACCCAATAAATTGGGCCCCTGAGGGGGAAAGGAGATCACATAATGTCTTTGAATAAAAAGAAAACAAAACCTAAAGGAATAAATACTAGAAACCAAGAATTTAAAACAATATTATTTGCAGACGATTAGGTGTTTGTATGTACTACAACTATGGAATTCTAAGGAATAAACATCTGCGATGTAAAGAAGAACCGAATAAAAATATTGAACAATTTACAAGTTTTAAGTATTCAGAAAAAAATTAGACAAACTAAACAAATTTAGAATGATGCATTGAATTATAAGGAAACTGAGGAATCACACAGAAAGGAGACCTGGTTAAAGTTTTATAAGGTGATGGTGGTTTCGGCAATACACTAGTACTGGATATTAAACAGGAGGGGGGGGGGAAGATAAGATAAAATCGGCGAAGATTAAGCTTTTAAGATTTTCTAAATGGTACTTGCAGGGAAATACATTTGGAACATCATGAGAGATGAAGATGATTTTAGGGTAATGATTAGCAAATAAACTATAGTGTAAAATGGCAGATGGGTATATACAAAAATAGAAACCAAATAAGAGAGAAAAATCCGACTGTCAGAAATCGCATATTCCTCTAGAAGATCCCTGGAGAATCAGAAAAAGGTAAGAAAGATATATAAAAGAAGAGTCAATTCAAAAACAAGAAGATGAAGAAAATAACACCCAAATTCAATCAGCAGAAGGGAGTAGAATTAACAAAAGAAGAGAATAGTGGTAGTCTTCGGGGGGAAAGGAAGCAGGTGAGAGAAGAAAAAGTAGACCGAGAACAAATGGAGGAAAATATAAGGTACAAATAATAGTTGAAAAGTAGAAGAAGATAAAGAGAAGGAAACTGCACAATCAAGACACTATGGTCCAGTATAGCTGTTGTTTGATACCGGCAGCAACCTCATTGATGTCCAGGTCCTGTAGCCTGGAATTCCGGTGGGGGAACAGCGCGTACACAGAGCGTCAGCAGAAATGAAGATTTTAGATATAAAATGGTAAATGTAATTAATTGTAAAAGTTAAGACATGTAAAAAGTACACAGTTTGGAATATAAATGAAGTGTAAAAATTTATTGCTACTAGGTATAGTATTAGTACTGTAAATTTTAATTGTAATTTAAAATGTTTTGAAAAATATAAATTAGGAATAAATAAAAATTAATCTGGAGTATTATATATTGATGTAGCAATGCAGGATAAAATTAAAAAAATAAAATTTACTCTATTAGATAAACAAACAAGTGATAATATAAGAGAAATACTATATACTATACTATACACTAACTCTTCAGTAACCTATTCTATGGTCCGATCAGATATAGAAATGTAAATGAAAAAATAATTCACTTTGTATCTACCTCTCAAGTTATTAATGAATAAATTTACCCAATAAGAAGGCAGCGTTCCAAGTTACTTCAGTACCAACCACGCCTCTCCCGACTACAGAGGTGGTATGTTACACCGCATAACTATCGGCTCTGCAGGGGTGTTCGAACTAGTGAAGTTAAAGTGGGCCTGGAAAGTGTTTCTCTTCGAATACAATACCACATCATTGCAATCTATTTATTATAAGAATATGGCGCAATCTTGGTTCGCTTGTTTACGAAGGTTGCTAAGTAAAACAAAGAATATTCAAACTTTCAAAATTTATGTTTTATTATTGTACTTGTATTGTAAATTCAAATTAATAATAATTGCTATATTACATACCTGGACTTTTCTCTATACTTTCTGTAAAGTCATATTACTGAATTGCTATTGTTTACATTTCATCGTCTCACCCAGGCAGATTAGATGCCAGACACACTACCGCCTTGGCCTGGAAGCTACTTTTAAGCGCCAGTATAAAGTTTGCTCTTATAGATCAGTCCATGGTGTAAAGTGTACACATTTCTTTGGCATCAGCAGCGGCTAAGGCATGATTGTTACCAAAGTGTCATTGGCTAACTTTGTACTTGAGTTATATGAAAAATACTTCACTTAAGGGATAGGCTCTTTTATTTCTAAGATTTGTCTTTAGAATACGATAATGAAGAGTTAGTGAGCGAATTATTGAACACCCTATATCATTTAAATGCTTTGGTAAAAGAAAGAAAAATAAATTCATGATAACCCAGAACAAATAAAAAGATATGTTCTTCTGAAGTAGTAACGGCTTTATGGTCTAATTGGCAATAATTGATGACTAACAAAAAGATTGTGACGCATTTTTCATTAGCGGAATTTACTTTTTGACACCACATAAGCGCAAATCGAGCAGATATACATGCTAATTTACTTATATATTGTGCATTTTTGTAATGTTTTTAAAAATGTTACGTTGTAAGCTCTCACCAGTTTTAGACTCATCAATGCATGGCAATACAGGAAGTTTTGACTACTTTGCCACTAGCAAAAATTATTTCATTAAAGACGAATTTTGTAGAAATATCTTCGTTACTTGAAATGTTTTTATCTGCCACTCATTACTTAATGTTTAGATGCCTCACTTTAAAACAAAAATACTTTCATGCTACTTTGTTTTATTATTCATAAGAGTGCACAAAGAGTTTCCATTATGTGAAAACAATTAAAAAACCAGAGATTATAAACCACAACAATAAAACTGCCACAGGAGTACCTAATGCGTTTTGTTATGACTGCATCGGAAAAGAAAGCGAAGGCAGGTTTTATTAAAAAAAACGCGGCGTCAGGTTGCGGAAATTGTGGTTTTTTCTTTTTTTTTCCACCATTCTACACAACAGCAACAGGTATGCCAACTGTTTTAGACAGGTATTGTTTAATTTTGTGGTCCGGCAGATGACCAACAAGCACAGAAAGCAATTATAACGTGCGTACTGGTATCTGAAGGGATGGACTAATTTGAACAAGCCGTCTTGACAGCGTAGTAGCCTGTTTCGATATTTTATTAACAGTTATTTTCAATGCAGGCGGATGGGCATGATAAATAGTTACGGATAGCAAAGCAGAACAACAAATTTGGCCTTCTGCATGCAGTTTTACAATTCTAGTAATTGCTTGCATGTTTCAAGTAAATAAATGAAGCAATAAACGAGGAATTTGTTAACTCCCAATATGACGAAGATTTGTAAAATATTATTTTTTAGACAGTCGTACTGTAATGACTTTATTCTTATTCTTCTTTTAACACCAACTTAAACTTTTTCTACACGTTTTCTGCTACAACTTCTTAAATTTATATCATATCAGCATAGACAAATAATTTTTCAATATTCAAAATTTCAGATTTATTCAATTTTCAAGAAAATATTGTTAGTTTTTCTTGCTACTAGCTCAAGTTTCGATAATGCCTTTAATGCCAATAAACATTTTGTAAGCAAGACTTTTTAAATGTATATATTGAAGAGATGGATGGTTTGGGGCGGAGAAGGACACTTTCTGTAGACCACCAGCACGATAAGTTTGCACTTGGAGACCGCTATTATAGTAAGGCGGAAGTTGTTCAGTAATATAGAGAGAAAATGCTGTGCCGGCTCACAACCTTCTGCAGCAGTTATCTTTTCTAAGAAAACGCTAGTCAAGTGCTTGAGTGAGAAAAGTACGCACGTGACAAGAGAAAGTATTTACCTGCCATTTTTAGTTTATTGCATTAGCTATTTTTAAGTCAATAGGCATTCAAATAGTTCAATAGAATGCAACATGCAGTTGACGTGATGCTCCGGCAGTTGTCATAGCAAGTGGTGAAGGAGCCACTCATGGCTGAGTGCAGAAATATCGTGCGTGAGCTTTCTTGAGCCTTGCTCACCGCTGGCATTTTGTGCCCAAGACCGCAATAGAAGCTTTCGGGAGAAATGGGACATCGCGCGGAGACTGAACGGACTCAGATGCGATCCCTAATGTATTTCCAGATAGAACACCGCACCAGCCTGCTCGCCCTGACATGTTCGACCCTTTGAAAGAACCACCGTAATGAAATGATATGAAATGGGAAAGCGTAAAAGTCGCAGAAAGAAAGGTCCATCCCAGTATTTTCCTAAGCGACAATCAGCTTAACTGTGCACGAAGTAGGTCACAATCAGCATGCTACTATTGAGCTACAAAGATGGTGAAGGTCGTGTGCTGGTGATTAGCCTAAAGAAAAAAGAAAAATATTGATTACTGTGTAAAATGGAACTAGCAGTAAATTGTTTTATAATAATGGCATTAACAATATTGATAAGTAAATTATGATGCTAACCATCTCTTTGATCTAGTGATTGCTGACTGGGGGGTACGAGTTTGATTCCCGGAACCTGCTTAGGAATTTTTCTAAGTTAGGGAATTCTGGAAGGTGATGCACCCAGCCTCGGAGGACAATTGGGGAGAGAGGCGACGTTCTTCGATACGAAAGCCGCGCTATAGGCAACCGGTGGAGTGCCTGCATACTGCCCTCTATCAATGAAGCCGTAAGACGGAGGTAGAGGATGCAGAGATCGCTGCGGCGGGCCAAGGCACATCCCGGGCTATAACGCCAAATGAGAAGAAGAAATTATGATGCTAATTATCAGTTAATCATTTAACTATGCTTAGGAAACATGTGTGTCACTGCATCCAAACTAAGCTCGTAAGAGATTATGTATGGAAAAGAAAATGGCAATAATGCTGTTTCACTCTTTAAACTTTGGATATTGGGTCCGTGACATCATGAACCAGGCGATGAAACTTTGACTTCTTGGTCCAGTGCGTGCATTATTACAAAGGGATTTAGTCAGAGAACACTTGAATGTGACGTAGTACAGCAAAAACTTGGAATTTAAGATGTTTTCTTTCAGCTTAGGCTACTTGATTACTAATAACATAATTAGGGTTTGCTGATCTTGATAATAAGAGAAATGTTCTAAGTTGGGGCACGAAAGAACAGACACTGCAGCACACATTTTCTATGTAGATCAAAGGTTAATACATCCACCGTCGATAAAGGACTATGAGATACACGTTTCCAAGCACGTCTCCATTTTTCAGGGTCCCTGAGGACATCCCTTGGAACCAAGCATTTCCCTCATCTCTCGTAACGTTTACTTTCCCTTGCAGACTAAAGGCGTATATACCCAAGCAACAACCTTCCCTTTTAAATCTGCATTCAGAAGCCCGAGCTCTGCGCTGCAGGCTACAGGCTAGTAACTGATTCATTGGGAGCATGCTTATTATCGGTTATAAAAGAAGGAGAAAAAAAAAAGGAGAAGAAGAGAAGAACCTCTAATTGGAGAAAAGAGCGAACAGGGAAGATAAAGGCAAAGAAACACAAACTTTTGTCTACAGAAAAAAAAAAAAAAAAAAAAAAAAAAAAACCTAGAACCATTTGTTATGCACATTACTCTTTCCTTTTGGTTGTGTGGAACATTCAGTGAACCCAACGACAGATGGAATTATTCAATTTATTAGCTTTCCACCACACAATTTTCTGCCCTTCTTCTCTTCAGAGATAGAAGGGTAAGAAAGGAGATGAAGTTATATCAAGGAGAATATCTACTAAGTTTTTAACAAAGGTTTTCCCATAATGAGTAACGAAGCAGCTTCAAGCGACTGTTTCAAAACTGGGAAGTTGCCCGTGTTCACGTTCAATAGCATTCTTCGCGTTCACGAAAATATGAACTGTTTGGAAACAATATCTCGGTTCTTTGCAGTTGATAAGTCCCTCTAGCAGTAATGAAGCGTTCTAAGCCCACACCTCGATTTTACTTAGCAGTAGGTGTCATTAAGGTAACCAGCAATTGTAAAACTAGCAAATAGTGCAACATATACATTTTACATTGTATCTCAGAAAGTTTTAAAGCTAAGATATTAAGAAAACTTAAACTAAAGATGCCCTGTAAACTTCAATTCTCTAATACATATAAAAAGTTTTTTAAACATTTTCAAACCAAAATAAAATCTTGTTAAAAACTGGAAACACTGTTATAAATTATTGGTGGAAATAGAAATATTTTTTTTACTTAAACCGCCGGAAACATGCCATCCTGGAAACTAGAATAAAATATCTATGTTATTTGCTTGAAAGAAAATTAATTTTAAAAATTAAAAAACTTTTTCATTTGCATTGATTTTTTATCAACTAATAGTGATATTTAATTATCTACTGTTACCACACTTCAAGATTTCATACATTATATGTGTGCAAATTTTCAACAAAATTGGTTTAACCAATCCTGAGAAAAGAGCACATTTATGTCAAAATTTTAAGTGATCGGGAAATTTATTTTTGTTTAAAAAAACCTTTTATGTGCATTAGAGAATTAAAATTTACAGAACATCTTAATATCCCATAAAATTTCATATTGATCGCTTTATAAATTTCTGAGATACAGTGCAAAATGTATATGCTGCACTATTTGCTAGATTTACACTTTCTGGTTGCCTTAAAGATGCTTACGTATCTGAAAAAAATGTTTTTAAAAAGCATTGCTTTCTGAATATTGCCGTATCTTAGTGCATATTGCACAGCAACACAAAGAAAGGGTGTATATTTGTATTTATACTTCAGATTCATTTTGCTTTGTGAAAATGGTAGCCACAGAAGCGGAGAAGATATTTTGTGTGCTGGAAATCCATACTCCATAGTTACAGATCAACATCGCTTCAGAGCAGAATACGGGGTGATCCAGCAGCAGAAAATACAGTAAGATTATTTGAGTTACAGGTTGTCAGAACGGGCTGTTCAACACTGGGAGAAGGCAGTCGTCAAGGACGTGCATTGTGTATAAAGTGTGCGCGAACTGTTCCTCGTTAGTTATGCCACTACATAGAAAAGGGATTTTTTAATATAAAATACATTCTTACACAGTAGTATTAAGGTGATTCGCAAGAAAATATGCTAGCAATCGCGTTCCAGGTACAGAAAGTGTTAGCCAACTTACAAAAACAATGACAAAAACCTCGAACCGTCGTATTCTTAAGGACAAAAAATTGGAATAATCAGAATCATTAGAAAAAGCAGTATCATTTGATACTTTCAGTAAAATATAAACATTAAATTAAATAAGTAACTTTGCGAGCGGAGACTGTGTCTCCCTTTTTCCGGTTTCGAAGGCTGGACTTCTCCAGTAAGCAGTCGCGTTCAACCGGCCCGTAATTCAAATAACTTTACTGTATATTTGTGCTTGGTATGCATAGTTTAAAGGTTCTGGTGGTCAACCGCGGTCTCGTTTACATCTGCAATCGGCTTGGAGGTGTGCAGCAATGCTACCAAAGTAATCCTAAATCATGCACATTAACACATTTGAAATACAAACGTTTCATAGTTCCTGTGTTTATCATAAAGGATGCTATTATATTACAAAAAACACATCTTTTTTAAATAACTTCTGTTTACTGCTGTCACTGTCATTTTGAATGTCAGATGGGCAGCTTATAAATCTTAAAACGGATTACTTTGTGGTTAAAGCAAACTTCTTGTTTTTAGAGTTCTGTGTGTCGCTAGAGTGAAATGAAACCCTTCCGGAACGTATAGAACCTAAATTAGAATTCTATCTCAAGTGACAGACATTCTATGGCTTGTTAAGCATTATTAGGACTTTTGAAAAAATATTTTATAGTAGCAATTATGAATAGATATATTTTAGACTATGAAATTCTAATATAAAATGTTGCTTTACGCAGCTCTTAATTTTATTCTCAAATAAAATTATTTCACCTATTTTATTAACTGATTCTTAGCAAAGCTTTTAGAATGTATAGTATATACTACTGACTCCTGTACACATGCTAGGCTACGCTTTCTTAGAGAGTGTTATGAAAACGTTTTATTTTATTTTTTGCTATTTTTTTAGTAACATAATGTTTCCACACAAACATTCCAAATTCGCCATACTTTTAGCACGAGCACACATAAAAAAAATTCTTCTCAATTACCATGCAAGGATCACGCAGTAATGGCTGCAATAATTATTCTACCTTGTGGATGAGGCCTTTAGGAAATAGCCATAAGAAACTTAAAGCCATATACTAAACCGTTTTAAACGTTTGAAATGCACACCCCCAGTTAAATGGCTATACCGATCATAATTAAGTACTTGACTGTCAAAACGGTCCATTATTTTCAATTGGGTTATGATACATTTGGAGTTCCCTGTCAACCTGTCTTGGTAATGCACCCCAAGGGTGCAATAAAAACTAGTGGCGAGACTGGATGTTCGCTGGCTATAGCGCGAAAATAATCTGCTCCTGTTGTAGAGAGCAATTTCATAAATAGCGCTCCCAACAGATCAATATACAAATTATGTAACTGGACGTTGCATGCCAAAGGAGGGGCTATGCTGTAAATTTATTGACCTTGTTTAAATAGATTAAATATAATTATGTCCTTAATATGTTAAATTAAGCCCAGAAAGAGCGCACCGTGTACCTTTCGTAGGTACACTGTTTCGATAAACAAGATGAGCATCATTTTCGATAGTCGTGCGACCTTGATGTAGCATTGTAACCAAAGATAAAATTAACCTACTGCGTCCCTTAAGGACAAAGACTCCCTAACAAGTAGAGAAAGCTCACTTTTTCCTAACGTGGTGAGCTATTCCACGCTATTTGTTCGTATGCTGTTTAAGACAATGATTTGTTCTTTGGTTACTCCATTTCTCATTGCACTAATTGCTTCTCGAGAGATTTCCATTTTTCTCTTCCTCTTGCTACTCTTGACCAATCTGTTCCTTGAAGAGGTCTGTCCATCTTCTTCTGGGTCTGCCTTGTGTCCTTTTTTCCGATCCGGGGGATAGGATATATGTGTCAACAATATATTAAATTAATTAATTTACCAATGAGTTAAAATTATACTATTCATAATACAACAATAACTTTCTATTGTCAAGACAGAACGATTTTATGAGTGAAAAATCTAGTACCATTCCCATGCTGATTTCACTAGGGAGAAGTACATTCTTCCAATACATCACGTTCCAAGCGCCACTCAATTTTTTTTTGAGTAGTGTTTAATGCCCCCTTTTATTACCGAGGCACCACAGGCGGTGGACACTGATAATACACGAGATGAAATGATATATTAGGAAAGGATTTTTTTTTTTAAGAAAGGAAATCTCCCCGGCATTTGCCATTTATGAGGACTAGGAAAAACCTGGAAAAAACCTCAGTCAGGGAGGGAGGTCCTGGCAGGATTCGAACCCCAGACATCCCCTAACGACCTCGGCCACCCGTGGCGTTACACTACTCAAATGTGAAATCCAGGATTTCAATTTCAGCACTTTTTACCGTTTGTCCCTAACTTTTTTCTATTGTACTTTGACTTTTCATTTCTTGTACTTTCTCTACTCAAAGTTTATCTTGGTTGTTTATCCCTCTCTTTGCAAAGTATAATTGTCCATCCCGTAGCATGCCGGGTCCCTGTCGAATTACCCCTTTCTGGTAGTGTTTTCTTTTGGACATTACGTAATTTATCCACAACTTTAATTTCAATTAAACAAATTATGAATGTATGACATGGGGCAAGGAGGATACTTTCGGTACTTGAGCCTTGCTCACGCATCTCAGGGAGGGAGGGAAACTATGGGCGGTGATTGCACGGAAGCAAATGGGGTCCATAACATGTTTACAGATAGAACATGCCTATTCCGATAGAGCTCCTACTCCTGAGGTCAGTTTCAATTCCAAAAGCCGGGGCAGAAACCTTTACAAAGCGCAAGTCACCGTCACACCGCGCCAGTCCACCTCGTCCAGGATCTTTCGATCCTGTAAGAGAACCGACGAAATGAAATCATATGGGCGGGTGGAAAATTCATGGAATTTAAATGTACATCTCCACATTCTCCTAAGTAACCAGGGGAAACCACGGATAAATCCAAGATCAGGATGGTCAACTCAATTCCTTTGGTGCATGGATAACCCAGTGTGCTTTCTCTCAACTCTCTCACCATGTGTACCGGAAAATCCAAGGCCTCACAAGGCTTCCCAAATGCTCAAAATTTTCCAGCACTTTTTTCACTTTGAACCAAATCCATCCCATGATTTTCAAAACTTTCTATTTCATTTCTGTTACAAAAAAAAAAAGCATTTTAACATTACTACATTACTAAACGTTCAGACTTTATATAAAACTTGAAGATGTTTTAACTAGTTTAGTTTAGCCACATAAAGAAAAAAGCAAGCATTTAATCTAAAATCCAAATACTACTTCTAAGATATAAGCACCAGAATAATCGATATAAGCTTTCAAGAACGGTTCGATTTCAATTAATAAGCAAGCATTTAATCTAAAATCCAAATACTACTTCTAAGATATAAGCACCAGAATAATCGATATAAGCTTTCAAGAACGGTTCGATTTCAATTAATCTAATGCCGCGATGAAAAAATAAATAATTATCTCGAAGCAGGGTGCATTAGTGTTATATCCTTTCAGAATCGCTTGCTACTACTGTAAACTATTGTTAAAATAGAGCAAAATATAGTGCATAAGCAAGGACAAAATGCTCTCCTGTAGGTAAATATAATTTGAAAGTTTAATTGAAGATATTTATCCAATTAATCTGTGAGCATTGCATTTCTGAGAGGAAACGGTGGCAGATTTCTGATTTTATAAGTAAAGCTTGAATTTACATTCAGCGGGCGTCCTAATTACTTACGATTTGGGGAAATCTTGACAGAATGGGGAAAGCTAGAACTTAGTTCTAGTATTTAAATGTTAATACTTATAATCCATGTAACATTAAATTAAATTTGCTTTTCCGCAATATACGTAATCCGTAACCTAGTATAGAACTAAATAAATAAACAAACTCCTAAAATCCCTTGCTAGAAATTTCTCCCATTAAAATTTGGTATCAGTAAAGGGAATGTCAAGTTATCATGCAAGAATTACAGTGGCCAACATTTTCACGGTCATTAGGCGCGAAAGAATAGTTCGCTGGCTAGAATTTAAAGTGTTTAGAGAATATATATACATACTGATCTGGCATTCGGAGCAAATTATAAATAACTTCCCTTTTCTTTATACAGTTACCTACTAAATTAGTCGTTTTGGGATCAGAAGTTAGTAGATGAAGAAACAATAATATGCAAAAGAACGGTAGCTTTGCAAAGAAAACTCATTTAAGAAGTTAAGGGAAACTTCGTCATTGATGCAGTAAATTAAATTTACAACTGGCTAATCAGAACTAATCTAGATTTCCAGAGTACCAAAAGTTTTTTGTTCTCACATCCCGATGTTGTTTTAAATCGATATTCGATATTCCTCTCCATGAAACTTTACACTGGGTTGTGAAATTAATTTGCTTCTTTAACAGTTCTTGAATGAATTATGCGATTTTGTACCCTTTGTATAAGACCTACAAACTTATAACATGAGTAGAAAGCATGGGGCTGGCTATTGCTTTTCTTTGTTTTTTAACGGTTTTAACTCCTAATTTTACTACTGAGGCTCTCAGACAACGAACACTTATTTATGCAGGTGTTTAATGTCGCGTCAACAGCGAAGTACTTTTAAGACGACGAATGAATGAAATGATGACGCTAGGACATGGAATTGGACGGAATTCGACGATTAGTCAGGCTATCTAGGCTTGAAAAGAGGAAGAATGAAGAGGTGAAGAGGAACTACAAGACTTTTTATCGGATGGGATAAGAGAACGAAAATGTACTTGACTGAGGATAGGTGAACGTATGGTTTGGGTGGAATAGGATACTTTCAGTACTTGAGCCTCACTGCAGACTCTCTGTGCCTGCGTCTTCAATTGGGGCATCTCCGGGAGGAAGGGACAAGGTGAAGGAGACACCGGCATCTACGGATGGTGACTGCGCAAGTGCAGATGGAGTCTGTACCATGTTTCCAGTTGGAAGCTGATGTAGGCCTCTTCTGTTGTAAAGCTCCTAAGAAAATCCGCTTCCATTCCAGATACCGGTGCAGAACCTTTCCAAAGCGCAAGCCACCATCACACCGCACCAGCCCACCTCGCCCTGACACTTTCGACTGTATAACAAAACCAATGGAATGAAATATTACGAAATGGGACAGCGGAACCTTCCCAGCATTTATATAAGTGACGAAAGGTAACCACGAAAATCCCAAAGTAAGAATGGGAATTGAATCCAGGACCTCCGGAATGCGAGTCTCTGTTACTTTACTGATATCGCTCAGAGTCAATATGTAAATAACCACTTTAAAAAGAAACGGAAGACAGGTGTTCTCACTACAATATACAGAGTGCTTAGGAAATACTTTTGCAAACTTCGGTGGCGGGTTTCTCATACTAAAACAAGATAATAAAAGCCCATATAAATATATGTCCGGATATTCAAACGCGTTTCAAGCTGCAATCTAACAACTTAAGTTCGTAACCGAAAACAAAATTCATTTTGTTAAGTAATCGAATGATGATATCGATACAAGTCTGCAGATACACTTGGCGATCAGTATTACTTATTTATATGACAAAATATTATTCGCAAAATGCAGCAATAACACTGTTGAAGGTTAGCTAATTATGTGATTTGGTAATGACTCTATTAAAGATGTGATAGAAATAGTCATTTTAACTCTGACGTAAACTTTCATTAATTACTCAAAAATTAAGGATTTCCAGACATGTGTTTATAAGGAATTTTTTCTTGTTTTGATGTGAGGAACCCGCCACCAAAGTTTGTAAAAGTATTTCCGAAATATTCGGTACACTTATACAACCATATATTAAACATAAGATTTTCTTCTGATAGCCTTCAATTGCTGCAAAGGTTTGGTATGACTTGGCATTGCGAATTGGCGCATCTCACTCTTAATGGCTGAAAAAAAAGTCTCACTTATAATGACTTTGTTATTTATACAGTATTGTTAGATAAATGCTTTAAGTTTATTTATTATCAATTCATTATTGTAGACTAATTCTCATTTTTTCTTTGATCTTTTCTCATTTTCCTTGGTAATCTGCTGCCATTTAGTCTGTTTTCAGTTTGCAAACATCATGTGCTTATTTAAGTTTGTCATTTAATAATATACAGAACATTAAATTTTCTTAATTGTCAATATCATGCCCTTTATAAGGTATTAATGGTCAACATTTTATTAAGATATAAAAATTGATATATTTATGTTCATATTTTCTTGTTCTTGAAATCTAATTGCCTCTATTAATTACATCTTTGCTTTATTTTAAATTAAAGTTATATAGTTTTTGTGTTTTTCAAATGCTAATAAAAACACAAAGAAACTATTCAACCATAGAACAATTTTTACATTTTATTTTTTGTATAAATTTTGGATGCTGATCTTTAAGTAATAAACATTGACGATAACTTTCAAGGTTTGCTTTATATCTGCTTTTATTGATTTGCAATCATGTAACAAGGGAAAAAAAAAATTTTAAATGTAGTAATAGGTAAACAGCACCATAGAAAGCAAGATATATAATTGTAAATGCCTGCAGTCAATTTTGAATATATTTGTCATCGTAAATCAGTGCTACAAATCATTTACAAACATGTAACTTTATTGTTAATTCAAAGCATGATTTAAAAACAAATACGAGATCAAAAGAAACACTGGCAACGTGCATCTTAGAACATGCTCTATGACACAATGTTTTTTGTTCTAAGATACAAGAGAATGTACATTTAAACAAAAATGGCTGCCTAAGCTAGAGGTTAAAATGAATTATTGAAGTCAGCATGTTTATTTATTTTCCAGATAAAATGAACACGCTATACTTGACGACAGTCGCAGATCGAGCTTCGTTCTCCGTTAGAAAATATACAACAATGAATGAGATATTCACTTTTTTGTGTTAAAATATTTGTTTGTCCACCGCATTCACTCTTTAACACAAAACGAACCACACAACTGCCTTCAGTGCTACCTATAGGCATTCTCTACAATCGATTAGAGTTTGAGTTCTTTAAATAACACTATAATCAGAATAAACAAAATAATGATCCAAAATAATGAAAACTACTCAAGATACAACAGTCACCTGTATAATACAGGCGAATAGTTTAACAAATCAAGGCTTCTTCAAAACTCTGTAATCGCAAAAGATCAATATTAATGCATCGCCAAGAGTAAAATAGTTATAAAAAGCAGTTTAACTGAAATAAACTCGCTATTTTAGCAGTAGCGACATTATGAGCGAAGTGCTTAAATCAAGAAAAAAGGACATGTAACGTTTGAAATGTTAGCGTGTTAAACTGAATACAGACGTGCATGTATGTTTCAAGGTAAACTCTTCTTTGTTTACAACTTTCCTTTATAAGTCAGACTTCCGGAGTTGTCTCGGTGCTGCACGAATGTAACATGGCTTAGGGCCAAGAAACGCTGCCTGCCCCACATGACGCCGAAGACGACATGCATCTTGCAGGTATATATCAGCCTGCTAATTGCTCCATCAACTCCTGATGATCCATCTTGTTACACCTACCGAAAAAATAAAAAAAAAACTCACGTGTCTTCTGGCAAAGTTTTACTTGGTGCTGCAATAAAGACTAAAATGCCTTTATGTCACGGCGCTCTTTGACACAGCTGAATCAGCCCATTGACAGTAATTTACACCGCCACGGGTGGCAGAGGTCATTAAGGCAAGGACTCGTGAGCAGGAGGTTCCCGGTTCGTCCTTCCTGACAGGTTTTTTCCTGGTTTCCGTCAGTCCTCATAAATGCCAAATATCGTCGAGGTGCCCCAAACTTAGGCATGGAACGTCTGCTTCATTAAAAAAAAAAAAATCTCCAGTTTTTCACTTCATCTCAGTATCCATCGTCTTGATACTTTACAGGCTTTACCATTTTGTAGGTATGATAAGGACAAAAACTATATTTTCCTTTATTGCAATACTCTTCTCACATCTTTGAATTAACATTTCAACCCCCCCCCCCCCAATTGTCAGAAGTCGTCTGCAAAATGGGCATCCATCACTTTTTCGTCTCACTTCAATTTCCTTCCTCGAAGGTCCTTCTTGACTTTTGCAATAGTCACTGGGAATTAGATCTGGGCTGTAGATGGGTGGTCGATCTCCTTGAAGCCACATTTCTTCACAGCTTCCTTTGCAACAAGAGCTGTGTGCACAGGCGCGTTATCGTGCTTTCTTCGCCTTTTCTCTTTGATGGAAACTCGTAGTCTATGCAGTAGGCCAGCATAGTAATCCCCATGTACTATGGTATTCCTCTCCTTGAAGTCAATGAAGAGTATCCCTTCAAAAAATATTGTGATCATGGTCTTCTCGGTTGACGAGTGATCTTGACCTTTAGAGGCGGTGCTTCGCCAGGTTACGCCACTCTATTGATTCTCTTTTGGATAAGGAATCATAGTAAAGGACCATAGCTTCATCTCCTGTAACAATGGTTTGCAAACATCTCTCTCATTTCCACGGCAGAGCCCCAAAAATGCCTGACATCAGATGACTCGTTGCTGCTTTTGGACTGAGGAAAGAAGTCCAGGCACTGACGTTATTCATGTTTAAATGTTCATGAATAATTCGAAGGACTGTTGTTTTGGAAAGGCCCAAGCTTTCTGCTATTTCTGTAACTTTGAGCGGCCGGTCTTCCATAATTTCTTCTTCCACAAGAGCGATGTTTTCAGGAGTGAGCACCTCCAAGGCCGACCTGCACGCTCTTCGTCTTCAATGCTCTCTCAACCCATTCGAAAAAGTTTGGCCCCTTCTTTTACAATAGAATATGAGAGGGATGCTTCCCCATATACAAAGTCTAATCGCTGATTAATTTCATTTGAACTAAGTCCTTCTTTTGAGAAGACCTTAATAACAGCTGGTTACTCCATTTTGAACGTGTCACAACCTTCTTTATGCACCTATATGTGAACAACTGAACACAGTGGAGACTGAACATAGTGAAGCAGAAGTTAGAGCCACAATTATTTACATAACAGATAAGGTATGACAGCAGATAAGGGTTTTGTGAAGGCGAAAATCCACACCGGCGAGGCCGGAAACTTATGGACCTACCCTCGTATCTCAGTAGTTAAAACTGGCGTTAAACATAAAAAAAGAGAAAAAACCAGTTCTTTACAGCTATTGAAACTATGAAAAATGTAATAGTGTTTTAATAACTGGGCAACATATTTTCAGCTCAGTTTTGCCAAGTTTGACAAATTCTAATGATAACTTTTAAAGCTGTCTTTTCCGAATCTGTATTGGTTTCACAAATTTTATGATTGTTTTGAAATTCTATAAACCACGCAGTGTTGCTTTATTACAAGTGGCGCAGTTTTGTAATGGTATTTCTAACAGTTGAACAGGGGTTTTTTACTTGAATGCTTATATTAATCTTTCATAAGAAAACATAGACTATTAGATAATTCTAAAATATTATATTTTATTAGTTATTTATTATTATTATTATTATTATTATTATTATTATTATTATTATTTCAGCGTTATTTTTGCATTTACCGAAGAAGGAAAAAAAAAACAGATGCTTTTTCTAATAACTAGTTCATCAGCAGGTTATCTATTATCAACATGCTGCTTCTTTTTGTCCATATAGTTAAGGAATAAAATAGATTGTTACCTATTGAGTAATGCAAGTTTTTTTAATTTCCGCGCCAGTCTTTTGATTTAGAGTATATGCAAAAGGAAACTTTTGTTGGTCGACTTTCATGCTGTTGGGTAGAAGTAGCGGAAAATATGCTAAAAGGTCCCATTTTTTCATCAACACAATGGAATGGAGAGACTCTGCGGATCCTGAACATCCTGAGCACCCTTGATTTATTACTAGAAGTAGTTAGCATTGGATATCCAAGCCCCCTTCCTTTGGAAAGTATTCAGGATGTGCTGGACAAGAGGGGGCAATGTATTTCTACAACTTACTGGTAATTGAGAGCGAGTTAGTGATACTCGAGTCAACAAAAGAGCTCGGATTATTCATCTACGGATGCTGATTTCGGCCTCCTTACCAGTGGTACTGGAGGCCTAACCGAAGAACGAAGAGGTTAGCTTAGAGGCTAGGTGACGACCTAATAGAAAAGCCCATCTGGAGAGTGCTTCACGCTTGTGCCAGACGCAAGCAAGCTATATACATGCCATAATGTCTACAGTTATTAATACTGAGAGCGAAAAGAAAACTGATGTGCGTAACATGGAATTGCCAGAGCTTAGTGAAAAAAATCTGAAGTTAACATTGTGGAAAGAAGTTTACGAGATGATAGGATTTGAATACCAATGGAAAAGTAAATGTAATAACACAGTCAATATAATTGTAATATTTTAATTAGAAAATGCACTCATTTTTAAAGAAATATATAACCTTGCCATGCTGTAATTTTTATTTTCTATTTGTGAACCAAGAACTAATTATACCTAACCAGTTTTGTACCAAAACACTATTATTTGTGTGGAACAAAATTAGTGGATGCATTTCTTACATTAATGCGCTGCAAAAATTAAAGCATTCAAACAGATTTTCAAATCAAGATGTACTAAACCCTGACTAATAACGGTTTCCTTAATGTGGTCATGTTTGAAAGCAAAATAGCACTTTTGGAGAACAGAAAAACACAAAGCACTTTGCATGTCGAGAAAACCGGTTTAAGGAACGATGATGACAGCATTATAGAATATAACCAGGGATCTATTTCTCTGTTGTTAATGTTCCGCAACATTCAATTACAGGAATATACTCAAATATCATGTCACCTGCCTGCAACAATTATCTTGTTTGCTTCCAAGCTTAAATTATTAAAATTCAGAAGATGAACTAATGTGTGTGAAACACAATTTTCTAAAAACATACCAGAAACTGTATGTAGCAAGACAACATTTCCGACATGTGTTGTACGTGCTTATGTTCATTGTCATTGTAGTTGTAATTGCGCGGATATTACGTTTCTTTCGCCAGGGGTTACCGCTCTGACTGCCAATCAACGAGTTGCCGTGAAAGGGGCGACAAAACCATGAAAGACCCAGTCAATGTAAGCTATAACTCCCAAATGCAGGCTAAATGAGACAGTACATGTAGGATACTTGAATTTTGGGTACTAGAATGCAAGTTCGCCTAACTCCCACTATATTCATGTATGTTGAATAATTTTAGGGTGTTAGAGGTGAACGATAAATAACAGGAAATAAAGGGGGAAAGTGTTTGGCACTTATATTAATTATAAACCAGTATTTCGGTTAACATGCACAAATTTAATACATTTTTAGTAGTTCAACACGCTCATCTTTGAACTACGTTCATCTCATAGTATTGATTGGCTAAATGAGCTACACAACGTCGTTCTGTATACCACAAAGCCCGGCATTTTATCAAGCTGCTTGCTTCATAAGTTTGGAGCAACTTTTTGTTTACAATTTCTCTTTACTAGAAATAATGGGCAGTTGCATATCTTTAGACGACATATCTGTGATGGCCTATTGACGTACAAGAAACATGAGCGACTCCATTCTGAAGACTAAGAACCACGGGCGTGTTTGTTTGCGATTACTCCCCACATTGAATAATTATGCAAAAGTAAACAAGCTCACATTTTTCACTAATTGCAGAAGTGTAATATTATTCACGAACGTTCTTAATTTTTGAGTTTGTATTACTTGTTTGCAGATCTCTAAGATTAATAAATATTTAACACACAAGCCTATTTCTATGTCGATTTTGTTGATTTGGTTTATTTACGGACGTTCTTTAACATCTCAGGTATTCAACGTCCCATTCAATTCAGGGCGTGAAACGGGCGATACATTTTGCTAAGAGGGCTCTTCTATCAAGCTTTAAGTTATTTTACATGCTGTAAATCTACGACCTGGGATCCACGACTTTACTTCCGAAGGAAGCCATGCTTAGGATTTTTACGTCCGAAAAATCGATCCTGGCCGGAATTGAACTCAAGATATTGGGTTTAGGAGGCAAGTTTAACACTACACCACCAGGACCAACTCCATTTCTGTGGTTCGTACTTTCCTAATGTAATATTATTTCGCGACACACTAGCGTTCGATATGACATCCTTTCTGATATGTGATTCTGTTAATTTAAGTATGGCTTGATATAAATTTACATATTTTTTATTCAATCAGAATTATGAAATTTAAATAATGGTTAATATTAAAGGCATTTTTGGTATTTTTACACATAGTTATATAAAATCAGTACTATAGGTAATTACCTTTGTCACAACCATGAGACATTTTAAAAGCGATTCTTATGTTGAATCTTGTGAGAGAGTTTTAAAACAGACACACCGAGCAACTGTTGCTGGGAACGTAATGTACAAACTCTTGTAGACTCTTTCTCACTTTATCCTAATAACCATCAAACTGTTCCCACTAATGGTTTTGCGGTTTGTATTCGGGGAGAATACTGCACCGCGAGGGGCTCACATAAATGTGGCACCAGGTGTGCAAAAAATATTGCCGCTCTGTTGCCCCCCCTTCTGGGAGATTAAATTGGGACATTAAATGCTGTTTAAAAACAAACGCGAAAACTGCCAAGTTTCTAAAGCTATGTTTCCGTGTTTAATTCGAAGTAGATCCGGCGATGAAAAGGGTACAAAAATGGGGATTTAATATAGTTATTCAAATACCCACACCGTTTAATGCTTTAGCATAATGTTTCCATGATATTTGAAACGTTATAAAACATTAAAAACGAAAACACGCAAAACCTTAAAAAGCGGTAAAATGAAAACACTTGTAGGCTAGAAACATAGAGTCAACCTTTGCTGTTCTAATGTACGCACTGTTTCTTTCGTTTACTTATGTATACGAACAAAGGCTCGTTTTTAAATAATATTTGACACCAACTTTATTACTATATTATCACATGTGGTGGATAATGACGATTTGTGTTGATAAACTGAAATAACTGTTTGGGAAGGAAGCCTTTCAAGCATTTAGAGTACCTCATCAATAGCGAGGGCTGAAGAAAACTAGGAAAAAATACATATCAGGGACGATGACTATTATTGGATTCGAACCGCAGACCTCCCGTTTACAAGTTCATGGCTTAGCCACCTCGGTTCACCTGTGTCTGTAATTCATTGTTGATACTCAGTTCAGTCCCATTAGATTATGGCAAGGTACACTTTTGACAACTTCCTCTCATAGTTCCTACACAGACTCTCTAGGTTCAAAGAAAAAGCATGTCCTTTTTTGTATACGATAGGCTGAAGCATGGGGTGTCGAAATATAATAGGAAATTATGGCATTGTTACATCAATAATGTAAGTGAAATTAAATTTAATTGCATGCAATATAAAAAAAAAGTCATATTCCACGGCTAGCCCATAGATTTATACGTACGAGGGTAGGTCCATAAGTTTCCGGATTATCGCCTTCACAAAATCCTTATCTGGTGTCATACCTTATCTGTTAAGTAAATAATTGCAGCTTTAACTTCTGCATTCAGTTGCTCAGATATAGTTGCATAAAGAAGGCTATGTGTAGAAGATTGTGACATGTTTAAAATGGAGTGTCGACCTGTTATTAAGTTCTGCACAAAAGAAGGACTTACTCCAAATGAAATTAAACAGCGATTGGGCGGTGAATATGGGGAAGCAGCCCCCTCATATTCTACCGTAAAAGAATGGGAACAAACTTTTTCGAATGGGTCGAGAAAGCATTGAAGACAAAGAGCGAGCAAGTCAGCCCTTGGAGGTGCCCACTCCTGAAAACATCGTTCTTATAGAAGGAGAAATTATGGAAGTTCGGGGGATAAAAGTTATAGAAATAGCAGAATCTAAAACGAATATAGTCTCCTTCCTCATTTTAGTTCCAAAGGTAAACAGCATTCAGTTAGGAGCGTTTTATTCACGTATAGATTTCTAATTTCACAACTGCATTTGAGATGTGATTATTTGTTTTACTTAATACGATATATAATTGTGAATTAACTTTTAATAATTTACCCGATAAACGATTTTCTTGTTAATTTCTTTACTTATAATGGAAGTTCAATTATGTATATGTGTATAAATATTTACCCAAAACTTTATGTATGCGTCTAATATCGAATTAAGAAATGGAACATCTAAGTACCATTTTTCCCCATTCTCTTTATTTGCGATGTCTTTGGCTATCGGAAAATGAAGATTTGACTATCATTATTTAAAAAAAATAAATATAAGAATCATGATTTCCTCTATCACTTATGGTATGACCATGGATCACATATTCCAAGAATTTCTAGAATGAAATTCATGGAGCAGTTTAATTCAATTTTTTGTCATTTATATTTGGCCAACATTTCCCTTTTTTAAAACGTTTTTCGACGACCCAGGAAGTAATTGTTCTTTAGAATCAAGTGCTGGCAGCAACACACGAGCATGAGGGCTACTGAGCTGGGTTGACGTCAAGTTAGCTACAAGTGAGGAGGAAGAGAGGGTTATATCTGCTTTATTTTTGTATCTTCATTAACAATGCAGCTAACGAAGTTTTTTTCTGTGTTTGTGCCTTCTACTTTCCTACACTCTGCGCTACCTGTTCTGCTGGGAAATCAGGGTGTAGAGACGAATAGGTTCGCAGCGCTCCCACCAAAATTAGCAAGTGTAAAGTGTATGTTGCAACGAAACCTTTATTACGTTTCACTGAAACATTATTTAAAGCATTCTCATGAGGCCAAATCAGGAACTGATGTATTATACTCAAAGAAGAAAGTAATTGCGAAATGCTGATTGTCGTATTCATGCAAAGCCCTGAACGGTTCTGGTACACTCAAAGACGGTGAAAACTAATTATTCATGAACTGAATAGACTGGGAAAGGAATTTACTCAAGTAGAAAACATTTCAAGCCAAAGTTTAAGGCATTTTTCCGGCATTTGCTAGAAACACAGTTCAACAATGCAAGAACATTTTATAAAAATTGTAAGTATAAACACGTTGCCAGTTAAGTAAGCATTCATTATACCGTAACTTTAATTAGAATGATATTTCTCCCTCTTTGCTGTTGGTTTGTACAACCCCCCTCCTTTTCTTCCGTTGGAAAAACTTTAAATAGGTACATTGCAGTGACCATTGTTTTTGTTTGTTTTAATTTTATTTTTGTTAGTGTGAAACCTATTTCTATTCTTTACAAAGTGGTTCTGAAAATCAGTCCATGAACCCCTGGGGCAACTAGAGTAGAATTCAAAATATAATAAGAACAATTTATAAAGAAAGGGAAAAAGTTTATATATGTTACATCTCAGGGGAAAAAAAAAAAAAAAATCGAAAAAAAAAAAATGAAAAATATTTCAAAATGAATGCTTTTCATAGAACCCAAATATATATAGTTATTAAAAAGATTATATAAATATTCGGAGAATAATAAATGCTAAGAATAAATTACTAGATTTTCGGAACAGAAACAGACGCATGCCCGATCTGTGATCTGAAAAGTTATCAGAAAAGAAAAATTATCATAAGATAAAATATCAAGAGAAAAAAGAGGGAGAGGGAGGGGAGGGGGAGTGGCAGGGGAGAGAGGGAGAGGGAGAGGGAGAGAAGAAAACACTAAATTCCAAAACATAATTTTAATACTGCTGTTGAGCCTCTTTCGCTACGCAGATTTTATTTTCCATATTTTGTCCGCTCCATCTATTTTTACATCAGTGGACTAGCAACATGATAATGAAAAACTCCTGGGAGGGCGCCAAATCGGTCCAAGGTCCGCCTTCACACGAAGGAAAAATCGCATTCAGATGATGGTAATGGTGTGTGCAACAACAGAATAATAAGTGAGAAAATTCAGAAATTCAGAAAAAAAAAGTGTGTGATCACAAATGGCACGTTTTATTTCAGCTAGCTCTCTACTCGCGAAAAAAAAAACAAGTATCTGTAAGACTGGATAACAAATCATATAAAATTTGTTGTTTACATTTGCTTTGTTTCGTGCGTTTTTTATACATGAAAGTGAACAGGAAGGAAAAGAATAGTCAATGATAATATCCATAATGTCGGTATCTCCTTTTATCTGCTATTTAATCTATTTCATTTTCTCTATATTTTTTCTGGTATATATCCGATTCCAATTATAACAGATAACATAAAAACAATTCATATAACAATAATAAAGTCTGTAAAAAAAAAAATAAACCATTTTTAAAATTAAGCAGATGAAACACAAAAAAAAAGATGCATACAGATTTTATAATGACACTCTTTCAATATGCATATAAAGAATTTCAAGTTTACATCAAAACCCAATATATCGCAAGTTCTTGTTTCCATTGAGTATTTTATATCATATATAGAATTTGGCATCGGAAATGAAAACAATGACAGCTTAGGTGCTTAATGGCATAGTATATAGACACTAATTTTTAGAAACAATGGTTTGGTTGAATACTTTAATGCTATTGCTTACCGAGATTTTAGAAATATCTCGGATAATGTAGTAATAATATATATTATATTATATATAAACATATATTCATAATATATATTATTCATAATATATATATGAATACAGAGGAACAGAAGGAAAATATAACTATTTGAGCCGGTTTTGCGCACAATTTCATTCTTTCAAATATCTTTTTCCTATGTTCCCTTCCCCATCCTGTTCACCTGGCCAAGACAGGGTGGTTTGCCAGCTAGTACTTGGTTTGTTCCTATTGGTTCCCTCATCTATAAAAAATTCTGCCAAGTTGTGGGATAACTATTTTGACTAGAATGTACTCTCTGGTCTTTTCTACTCACTGAGGGTCGTTTCCGGCACGCGCTGTTTATAATGTAGTTACTTTCGCTTTGTATTAAAAATTGTTAGGCCCGGAGCCTTCAAGCTCTGTGACCATAAGTTGAGTTAAGTTTTATAATGCATTAAATTGTATGTGACTATATTGGCGCAGAGTTTCGCTTGTAATTCTTAGAACGAGTAGGGAATTTAGATTTCAAAGCCAATGAGTTAAACGCAATTGACAGTTTTGGCAGTATTAAAAAGTTACCTATTAGCCAAGAGGAATAGTTTATCAGGAGCTTGGGTCCATGTAATTTTATATTTATATTTTTTCAGTTCAATTTGCATTAATTCATTCTTTATGCTTTTTAAAAGATATGTTGCTAATTTAAATATTACTTAATTTTGCAATTTTAAGCTGAAATCTATTTACATTCGTCATTGCTTAATAACTTATGTAAAAAACATGAAGCATTCTTCTACCACATAGTGGGGATTTTCGTTCCAGTACTCTTCCAAGGGCAAAGCTTGTTCCAGCATTAAAGGGAGAGTGTCGAACTTGAGTTGTGCAGTTACAGAATCGTGATATACAGTTTGTGTTAAAATTTAGACCATCGACCGCGACCTTCTGTAAAGCAGGGCGCAAAAGGAAACATAGGTGAACAAACATACAAATGAATTTTAGAGGTGAAAAACTAAAAACTAATTTTTGGATGACGATGTATGACAACAGTTGCGATGCGTAAATATATAGACGAAGACGAAGTAGAAAAATTCGGGTCAATCCAATGGTCAGTGAACGTTTTCTTAAGAGAAAATTTTCATTCATTAACCGAGGACTTATGCGAGAATCTTGAGCAATTTTAAATGAATTATTGCAGGTCTAAAAGCTCATTTGATGAACTACTGTAAATAACAAACATAAAAATTCATTTCAATAATCACTGCAATCCTTACAAAACGAAAGCTAACTGCATACTAGACTGCCGCTCAAGGCTATTAAATGCGTATATTTCACTGTCTGTACTACTTGTTTATTTTATGTTTGCTGTCAACCAGGCAGGAATTATTTATTGTTTAAAACCGAGTGCTGCCAACAACACACAAACGCAGGATTTTTGTACAAAATTATTTAATAATTTAAAGAATATAATTTTATATTTCAATTAAAAATCTAAATTGTTAGCAATTTGTGTGATAAATCCAAAGGGAGATAAAATAGTACACTAACAGTTTAATATTTTAATTATTTTGCCAAACAAAAATGCAGGATCTTTCATAATTCCATGAAACATTTTAAAAACTAATTACAGCAACAGTAACAGTCAATATGGCGTTAAATAAATAAGAGAAATAATTTGTGATTTGGAAAATGCAAGAGTATCGTCGGTTGTTTTGCGCAACTCAACAAGGCGCCGCCTGTTTACAACAACACAAGAAAATGGTATGAGACATTTAGGGTTGAAGGCTGCCTATGAGTCGCTAGTCGTTGGGACGTCCAGCACTTTGTGAAGAAACAGTGGATAGTGTTAGAGAAGATTATCTGCCTACAGTGATGATCACGTCTTACAACAAGACGGCTGTTCAGCTCATTTCCATATTGGCGTACGTGACTATCTCAACACAAAATTATATACCACAACTTGGATAGGACGTTTGGGACAAGATGATTAAACCTTAATGCGGTGGCCCCCTAAGTCACCAGATTTTAACACCTTGAGACATTTTCTTCTGGGGATTTGTTAGAGGACACTGTTTTCATACTCCCCAATGACCGCTAATCTTCAGAAACTTCGTGGCCTATTACCGCGCGGCTCTTGCTCTGCTCTACCGTGTGGAATGATGGATTATTGGTTCGATGTGTGCCGTATCAGCCACGGTGACACATTGGACATTTGTGAGACATGTACAAAATCTTGGAGAGTTTGTCTATAGTTCAGTGTGATAAAATGTGGTGTCAGTCAAACATTTTATTTGCAATTAATCTCTAAAATGTTTAACGGAATTATGAAAGACCCTGCACTTTTAACATTGACCTAAGATTCCAAACATGCTGACGTCATAAAAGCCATTAAAGAAAAGACTCGTGTGTGTGTGTGTGTGTGTGTGTGTGTGCGCGCGCGCGCACTTTAAGTTTTATAAACTGAAATGATTGTCACAGGATGCAGGCCAATGAGTTAAAATTCTTGAGATTGTAGCAGGAAATAGGCTATGATATGGAAAAATAAATAAATAAATAAATAAATAAAAGAAAGAAAGAAAGAAAATGAAAAATAAACAAAGATTTAAGAAAATAAACACATATGCATATTTAAGAAATAAAAGAAAACAAAGAGAAATAGATAATGCACTTAGAAAGGCACCTTTCTAATACTTGAAAAGTATACTTGAAAAGAGGCACGAAAAATACTAATATAAAAAGTATGCTATAGTTTGCTGATGTTCCACACTTCTTGCGTACTATGTTTCGTTCCGGTCTTTTCAAATTTTGAAAACCAGTAAAAAAGTCAGTACTTCTAATTTGTTATTTTTTAATATTAATTTATATTTTATCATCTAAAACATGGTTTTACTACATGCTTTGCAGTCTCAAGCATGGCGGAGGGCCCGTATGTGTACCTCGCTCCAAATGCAGTGTATGCTGCTATTTTAGTCAGAGAATTCTTCTTTCACTGTTCTAAGTACCTTCATGACCCGGCACCCATACAAGTTTTACGTTATTGGATTTTCTATGCTCCATATGGGTCTGGAGACAATTACGGTGGGTTTAACCAAATTGGGGTCAAGTGGTTTTTAAGGTTACTTTAGCACTAGAGCACCTGCATATGTTCCTATCTCTTAGTTCTTATGTATATTTTGCATCTACATACCTTAAGAGCATTCCTTTTTTGCATAGAAAAATGTGGCATAGTCTCCAAGTCCAACTGTGTCAATTTTTGATAATTATATATGATAATAATATATTTATAAATTTTCCTTACATATGTGCATTTATTCTAAAAAAACAAGGTTTATACTCCATGGCTAAATACCCACAAAGATTAAAAAAAGGGGGAAAATTTTTCTAAAAGTGAAGAAATAACATAGCTTATGAAAAATTAATGATTTTTGCATATTTTTTTTAATGTACTCTTAATAAGGTATTTTTTTTTTTGACAAAACACAAGGCTGCTGGACAAAATAGTTTAATGAAGAATGCATTTAGTTGATATATGGAGATGTCTTTAAACTTTTGGTAGGGACTGTATGTGCTGCCTCGTGCTTTTATCTCCAAAGCCTCCTGATTCAAGCAATTCCAATAACTTTTAGTCTTGTTTAAGACTAGTTGGACTCGACTACAGATTTATAGGAATGGAAAAACCTCAGGTTTGTGTATTCTACTCTTATCTTCAATGTTACGTCCGGTCTGTCCTATGTATACCAGACCGCAATGACACAGTATCTAGTATACATCAAGTTCGTCTATCATGGAGCGAAGTATATGCTTAATTTTTTTTTGGGGGGGGCGGAATATAAATTAACCTGACCTGATATCCTTTGAGAGTTCTCGGTCCTGGTGGTGTAGTGGTAGCCATACTTGCCTTCTAAACCCAAGATCGTGGGTTCAAACCGGCCAGATCGATGGATATTTATGGACGTAATAATCCTAAGTATGGCTTCCTTCGGAAGGGAAGTAAAGCCGTGGGTCCCGTGTCGTACATTTGCGGCAAGAAAAAGAACCTCAAGGCTGAAAGAAGAAGCCTCTCAGCAAAATTTGTCGGCCGTTTCACGCCCCGAGTTGAATGCGACGCTGATGACCTGAGATGTTAAAGAGCGTCCGTAAATAAATCAAATCAACAAAAAATTTGACACTTCTGCCATTCTTGTTGAGGGGAGGGGGGTGTCGCAGTAAATGTAAGCTTTGTACTTATTGTTCTTTTCTGTGGTTCGATTCTAGTCGGTAATCTTGGCTTTGGCGATCTACAGAGCACTCTTAGTGACTGATTTGCTCCAGTCATTGTGTTGAAGAGTTTGGAATACATGGCCATGTTTCTGTGAAGTGTTGGTGACTGTTACCGTTGTGATAAAGGTCGGTAAGGATGGGTTTCCTATAAACACTGCGACCTATTTATCTTCTTCCTAAGAAATTGCCGTGAAACTATCGTTCATTTCCAACGCCGAGAGTATTTCCTATCTGATAAAAATGTATAAATCAATAAAAAAGGACTGACAACGAAATAAATAATTTTAGTATTATTTTTAATTTTATATTTTTTTGGTTTTGGTTCATTCTTTGAACATTGCTTTTGTTTATTGATTCCGAAGTTTCAATAAACCATTTTGTTTTCGACCCGAGTGTTGTCTTGGAGTAATTCTGCTTATAACATTCACCATGTAAATTTAACAAAATTTGTTATCAGCTTCAAAGAAATGGCTCAAAAAGTTTTACTAATTTCCAAAAGAGCAATATAGTTGCAATTCTGTTATATTATTCTACTCAGTTGGCCGTATCAAATTACAAGAGATGACTTGTGAATTTCATTCAGAAAATTTAACTTCCAAGATGTTTACTGATTATATGAATGTGTTCTTAATAATTGCGACTACCTAGAAATACGCCCTTGGGAGAGAACCAATCTTTTACTTACTTAATTACTTACAAAGTATCGGTGACAATAGTCAGTTTTGTTTAAGGTGCAGTTCATCAGGGCCCCGGTGTTAATAGAATTTCTTACCTGCAACAAACACATAGAATAATATTACTTCCCTGATGGAGAGAGATTACATTGCAAGGTGTTCTTGCGCTCTCTGGAATTGCCTGAAACGGTAATAGAAAATTAAGCTTGACTCGGTACTGCCCCGCAGTGCAACGCTTTTAATGCAATGCGACTCTGATTCTGTGCATCTTCTGGTATTAGATTTCGTTCTGATTAAATTAATATAATCCTCGTTCTTATCGCGTTGTATTACATATAATGAGATAAAACCTTCCAATAGTTAAATCTCATAATGAATTGCATATTAATATTAAACTTGATAGATGCACAAAATAGGTTTTTAAGAAAAAACGCTCTTTTATGTTTTATTATTGCCATAGTTTTTTAATCATACATTATTACGCCTAAAACAGGACCACTGTACTGAAAACCAAAAGTTAATGTAATATATTATATTAAATTAGGAATCCTGAATATTCCAAATCTTTTCAAACAACCCGATAAGTGCAGATTAATTTTTCTCATTTAAAATATAAAGTACTTTATAAATGTGTAGTTTACATCCTTGTTAATTTTTTTAATAGTGTTTAACTCCCGTTTTTACTACAGAGGCACCATAGGCGGTGAACACTGATGATACATGAAATGATATATTGGGGAATTATTGTTTAAGGCAGGAAATGTTCCAGGGCACCTCTCCTGCATTTGACATTTATGAAGACTAAGAAAACCTGGAAAGAACCTCAGTCTTGGCGGGATTCGAACTCAAGACCCTCCGCTCACGAGTCCGTGGCTTAACGTACTCGGCCATCCGTGGCGGTATCCTGTTTAATGTATTAATTTCATACATTACGTACTAAACCAAATTTGTCCGATGCTACAAAAATGTTACAGCAAAATTAAGTTTTCATTTCGAGTGTTTTGTATTAAAAGAAGTACTGTTAACATATTCAATAGGTACAGAATTTAAATTCCTCGGCTCTAATTCGCTTTTACCTGAACATTTAACTTCCATAATATTTCAGAATAACTTGAAGTTAAGAGTTTTTCAGACAGCCTTAATAATTCCTAACCTATTTAATCTACAGGAGGGAAGAAAAGTGGGTGTAAAAATGTACTCTAAACTTTTAAACGTTTCAGAACATTTTCTTAAAATTAAATTAAAAGCTCCAGAAAATTATTAACAGGCGTTAAAGGGATGATATTTAATTATAAATAAACATAGTTGCATACAAATTAGTTTGTGCATTTTCAATAAATGTTTTTATAGTTTTCTTGCAGTTGGTGTAGCAAAATGTAAATGTAAATATTGTACGTAGCCTTACTACAGAACAATTCCAAAATGACAGTGGCAGGCCCTTCTGCTCAGAAAAGAGAAACGGAACGGATAAGCTCGTTTTGAGTATAGCCATAACCTACAGGATGATCCAATTGAATATGATCGTTTTCAGAACCTTCTTGTGGGACATTCATAGAGGATTAAATAAAAACTTAGAATGCAATTTGATTAATCTGAATTTATTTTTTAAATGAAATATGACGGTTTTCAGAGCTCTGTCGTTTCTAGGGATTTTGCGTTACAGTTATAGTATTGGTTGTTATGTAACCTTCCAAACATGATTTATTTTGTCCGTGTAGTAAACAACAGCATGGATAGTTGGGCGGTTGAAAAACGTGTATTAGCTGCTACAAGATTTATTGAATCTAAGGCAATCTCCTACGTTCAGAGAAGATTTAGGAAAAAATTTGTGCCAGAAGTACTGGCAACACTGGACGTTCAGATGGATGATAATGATGAAACTGAGTTTTGGTTCCCGCAGGATGGAGCCATAGCTCACACCGCTCGTGAAACAATGAACACTGCGGACCCTGTTTCTTGGACGCATCATTTCTCGATCTGCTGATGTTGCCTGGCCAGCGTGATCTCCATATCTGACGGCAGCAGATTATTTTTACGGGGATGCTTATGTCCTGCGATAGACCACGGGCTATCGTGCCGTTAAAAGAAAATTAGGGACATGGATAATGTTTTATGGTGAACTTCCAGAGGCGATTACACGAATCATTAGTTTGTTTCTCTAGAATATAAAGTTCTTAGTATAGCAAATACGTAAGATAACAAATAGGTACTGCTGACTCTAGAATTAATAATAAAATTTGGATTGAAATTAAAATAGGGAGAATGTAAAATATTGATGTTTTTCTTGCATTACCTAGTAATGTTAGTAAAGTATTCATGGTCATGGGACCCACTTAAAAATGATATTTTTAACTAATAAGTTCATATTAATTAATTGCACTGTGCTACTTGTTTTTTGAAAAAGAATTTTACTTAATATTCTATACGAATGTCCCACAAGAAGATTTTGAAAATAGTCATATTCCACTGGATTCCCTATATATATGGACTACCGCAGTATTCCTAGTTTAATATACTTAATGGCGAGCTGATTGCTTTGCTTAATGAACACGTATACTTTTACATGTTAGTAGGTGCACAATTCTGAGCTTAGAAGTTACTATTTGAACATCGTAATAATTGTAACTCCCCTCGTCACAAGGCAATTGTTTTCCAGGTTTTTTTTAAACATCACTTGGTGATTGTGTAAGTTTATATTTACATATGCAAGCTAATCATATTTTAATAATTTTAAGTCATGTGATGTAACTAAGCTGCAATATCCATTTTAAGAAGATTGCCGAGTTTTAATTGCCGTCTTATACCTTAAGTTAGTGTTTCATGTTCAATGCTATAATTGTTTTCCATACGGTTTGAATATACCTAACCATAATTTGTTCCTATTTTTTTTTTGTCCAGCGTTAAGTCGAGAGAACCTTGAACAACAACAACAACAACAATAACAATAACAATAATAATAATAATAATAATAATAATAATAATAGCAAAAACACAGTGCGATTCAAGTATAAACCTACATTTACAAGTTAAATTATAATCGGCCTAGTTTCCCCAAGGTATGTAATAATTATATTATGGAACAGATGACGTAACTAGTTGTTGAGTAGAACATTGCACACAGTTTATACTACAATAGCGACAAAGATTACTACTTCATATTATTATTATTTTTATTATTATTATCATTATTAAGATATTATTCATTGGTAATTCATTTATGCGACTTTAAAAACGAAAGTACGAAATAAGGATAATAATAATAATAAAATAATAATAATAATAATAATAATAATAATAATAATAATAATAATAATAATAATAATATGATAGTATTAATTTATTCATCATGTGAATGTGCTCAGTATAGTAGCAATTTATATTTCTTTAATGTATGCAGGGACAATTTATTTTCTCACTATACAGATGACGAAAAAAGCTCTGTAATTATTTTTGCAATGTTCATTCTCATGCGTGCAGCAAGTAAACGCGCTTCTAAGACTGTTAAACTGGCATGTTCAAGAAATCTTTACTAGTGTTAAGTCAGTATTCCGAGAGCGCGGTCACACACATGGTTATACAAGCTTGTATGCTCAATGAAAATCTCGTTCCTTCATCTCTTTCAATGCTCTTTTTTATTTTAAAAATTATTTTGCATATGGTCTTCGGTTACTTTTTTATTAGGTCATAGCATATCTAAACGCCTGATTAGTTGCCCATATGCAAAAAAGTGTGCTCTTGTATGCTGTCATTATTATTATTTAGTTTATTTATGGACGGTTTTTAGCATTTCAGGTCATCAGCGTCCTATTCAATTCAGGGCGTGACAAAATTTGCTCAGAGGCCTCTTTTTTAAGGCTTGAAGTTCTTTTTCCTACTGTAAATCTACAACAAAAGACCCACAGTTCAAGTTCGCTTCGAAAGAAAATCATACTTGTGATTTTTTACGCCCCAAAAAAAAAAAAAAAAAAAAATCGACATATCCTGACCGGGATTGAACCCGCGATCTTGGGTTATATGCTATAAGCTAGTGTATCTCAACCCTTCGATATCAAGGACGGATGTTAGCGTAATCTATTTATTACACTCTAATAAAGGAATAAACATGTTAAAGAAACTAAACTGCTCTACGCATATGCTCAATTTTTATTAAAATAATTTGTATTTACCGTACTAATATGTCAGTTAGAGCAGTTTTGGCATGTGGGTTCAAGTGCTGTTAACTTGAGTCGTGACAATCAGCATGCATAAGTCTATTCTTAAATTTGCTCTTCGTTTGAATGAAAGAGGAAAAATCCTTTTCACACAAATATGAAGTGGAAAATGACATAAGGAACTTTAATGCCCATCGGAGCATTCACTTCTTAATAATATCCAAAAAGATGTAAACATTAAGTTTTAAATCCAGAAACACAACCGATTCTGTTAGCTTTATCAACATATTAGAACTTTTAGAATTCATTTGGAATGGATTCCAAATTCAATTGATTTTACTGTAACTTCAAGTTTCATTATTGAGTGTAGAAAGATGAGATATTACAGAATCACAAATATCAGAATGTAAGGAAAAGTTATTTTCACTTAAAAATATTTTAAGCTCTGTCTTTAGTAGTTAATCATTAAAAAATCTTTTTCCATGATCTTAATATGAAGACTTTAGCACCAGTACCAGCAAAAACAATAGCTAATGCATTTCAGTAATGTCTGCTTAATGCTTTCTTGCAAGCAACAAAATACATTTTTATATAGGGAAATAAAAATTAGGGTAATTTGATGAAAACAATAAATGAGGCAACAAGCCATTTTATGACCAAAAATATTATTTATTGTCTAACAAGTGCCATGGTAATAGTACAAATATGTACACAATGTTGGAACATAATACCAAATTCTAATGTTATTTTAAGTGAAAGCATTTTATAGGCCCTATATAATATTATTGAACAATATATTATTATATACTTTGGAACAGAAGCATAATTCTGTTATTTTAAATGAAAAAGTGTTAACAACCATGAAATAGATTCATTGGATTATATATCATCATTCATTACACACTATACTCAATAATGATTCATATAATGGAACATAATATTTAATTATAATTTATTTAAGATAAAACAATATAATGTCTGTGTAACAAATTCCTTAGATTATAAACAATTATGCACCATGTTCCTTTAAAAAGTAATATAGTAATTATACTATGTAAAAATTGACAGGCTTCTTGAAATTCTAGAATTGATAATGTTAAGAATCACGTAATTTAACTTAAAAGTGTAAAAGTGAACCATTTAATATAAATTTGTATGTTACTTGATAAAAAGTATAAAACTTAATAAGCCTTATTAAATTCACTTAGTTTTCCTCGTTATTTTTGGATTACCCTATGCCATTATTCTTCATCCTATAGCAATTATTCAACATTGTATTTATAGAAGTCCAAAATCATATTCCAGGTATCCATAACTGAATGTCATCTAAATGAACTATCAATTGCAAAGTCATCAGTAATGGGACTTTGTCGTAAATTAAGCTAAAACCTTCATATCTTTAATTTCCAAGTTTTAAAAATGTTGAATGTCGTTTTCCAACAATTTTCTCAAAACTACAAATGTGAAAATTACAAGTGATATCGGTGTTATATCAGGAAAACATATTAATTTGTATTCTAAACCACATGCCATTTCCTTATCTAAAGTTATAGAATCTCTACAATCTTGACACTTGATTCTTTTCATAAAAAATAACAATAACCAGTAACTTAGCTATTTTTGGGTAAGCCATCTTAGTAACATTAACATCAATCTGACTCTTAAAATTTACATCTTTGGAAGAATTTGATACATTCTCTCCCTTTGAAATATTTTCATTTGGCATTTTACAAAGTAGTAAAAGTCAGTGATAAAATACTTTACAACTTAAGTTTTATTTTTTCAGTCTCAAATATCTGTGTCATAGAAACATTTTATTTTGAGCCTGCTAGCTGTATATACAAACCAAACCTGACTTCCAAAGTGTCTGTCTGAAATTTGCCAGTTAAAATGACATTCTGGGTTCATTGATGCAATAATATGTTAGTTCAAGAATGCTACTATTGTTAAACTAAAAGCAATATAAGTTTCCTAAATCAGTTTTCCAGTTATATCAAATGATGTCATTTGTCAAGCCAAATAAGGAAATTCTTTAAGAATTCATAGGTAATATCACCTGGATATTTAGTCGGAGGTTTCTACATTTCATTATTAAGTCTTCACATTCACAATAGACCAACTTCTAATATTGTTTATGTATGTATATTTTGATTGTTACAAGGAGGGTATTAGCAGGTATGGTAAGATCCATGTAACAATTATATTCACTTATGTATACTTTGAAACTGCTACAATATAAGTCCATAATACTACAACTAAATAGTGTTTATAAACTTAGCAGTATCCTGATAACTAATGTTAGAGTGTGCTTGGCTTAATTCTAGTAAACTGTATGTAGTTTACTTATTAAAAATTTGTGTGGCCTAGTTCAACATTTTGCTTTTTAAATGAAGAAGGCCTCAGTGATATTATTGATAAACCAACCATAAACTAAAAATGTTTAGTTTAAAAATGTAATCTCTCTCAATACCAAACAATACCCTAAGTGCAGCAAAAGATGCAAGCCAAACAACAGTGGAGTTATCAAAATCAGACTAACAAAGATGTAATTCATTCTTCAACACTTCCAAGAATTGGGGTCAAAGCAGATGCAACCCCTGGAGAATGTTAAACCTTCATTCTTTAAATTGAGCCAGTTGCTTCTTATGCATTTTAAAATGTGCACAGAGTCATGTAAGAAAAATAATGGAAGTGAAATGTAAATTATATCTAATCTGTCGTCTAACACACTCTTATGCTCCACTTACTTTTAAATACAATGGGACCGGTTTCGAAGAGACATCCTCTACACCTTAAAACAAGCTTCATTGTGCGAGTTCCAACAGAATTTTTTAAAAATGTCTTATTTTTTAAAAGTTCTTAAATGGAATAATGGAAGTGAGTTATGTCTGGGATTTTGATAAACAATACTTTCTGGTGTACTTGCAAAATTAATAACTGCTTTCCTATTAATTGTGATGTTTGTCTGCAATTATATTTATGATTTTAAATTCCACATCCTCTATATTCAATAATACTTTATGCATTATAGAAAACATTAGAACAGAATCAATTTTATTGATTGGCAGAATATGCATAACATTTTTGAAACGAGACATTATACTCTGTGTGTGCTATATTTGCAGTATCAGTGCTGTCAAAAATCATACCAACTATATTACCACCTTTATAGTCCAAATAAGGCTAAATATGTATTTCATTAAACATTAATTTTACAATTAGGTCACAATAATAAATTAAGTTTTTCTTATCTTTTATATAACTATGAAAATCAAAAATTTCTGGATTTACATTAATAGCAGATAGCATATTATTTATAGTATTTGAATGAAACAAAATTATACAGCTAATGTGCATGCTTGTCTAGAAATAAAATATAACATAGAGGAGAAAATCATTGTTTTAAAATAAAATCTATGACATAAAGAGGTTGGTATTCATTTTTGTTTTGTTTTTCTCATACTCACTTTTATCCAACAAATCTATGATATTAAATAATGGCATAATCAGTGTCATATTCATTTGGTCTAATTAATAGGGTTTATGCATTTTCCATTATAAATTCAATGTTATGCATTGAAGTTGCAGTTTCTGGGAGTTCTTTCATGGTAATTTCAAAATATATTGATATTCAGATTTTAAGGAACATTAAGTATACAACATAACACGCCACTTCCTCTGAATATAAGTATATAAATAACACACGTTTTCTTAGATGCAATACACTATTTCTCTCCCAAAGGCACATATTTCAACCTATCAATAAACTTACTCTAATTTTGAAAACAGTATTTCCTATTATACTCGTATAAACTTTTTTCGCTTTGTAACATAGCACTTTTAACATTCTATGCCTCCAATCTTTCCCATCTTTCTGTTGAAACTTCTCTTTTTCAAGAGTGAACAGAAAGAAATGATGGGCAATTAGGAAGTAGCTCTGGGACAGCATTTTCACATGAATGGCATTGATTCAAAGGCACAGTGTTCCAATATATGCAAAGGATGTCACTACATCATTTTCTTTAAATGTTTTTTTTCAAATCTAGAAGTAAAAATAGCATTATATTTTTATAATTTTAATAGGTGCTAGGTTTACTTCATGTGCGTAACATAAATGTCATACTTATATGGCAAAATTTGAATATATGCCACTTTATTTATTTATTTTTATAAATATAACAATCAACATAACCTATAAACGTAAGTTATGGAGCATTTATATTATAATGTAAAAGCCTATCACACACCGAGATAAAATGTAGTAGAACCTATGTTTTTATACTTTTAGTAGAGGTTAGGGTTACTTTATTCAGTTAATATAATTATACGGTAATCTTAGAATGTAGGCTACCTTATTGTTATAAATATAACAATCAACATAACCTACAAACATAGCTTTATAGCATCATAGTGAATTTGTATTATAATGAAATAATTAAAGAGAAGCCTATCACACATCGAGATAAAGATGCTGTAGAGCTTATGTTTTTATACTTTCAGTAGAGGTTAGGGTTACTTCATTCAGTTAATATCATAATTATATGGTAAGCTTTGAATGTAGGCTACTTTAGTTTTATATATATATATATATATATATATATATATATATATATATATAAAACAGTCAACATAACCTTTACTTTGTAGTATCATGTAGCATCTGTATTATAATGCAACACTTTATTAAAGAATAAACTATCGCATATTGAGATAAAGATACAGTAGGAGTCTATAGATTTATTACAATCACAATGGACTGTTAATTTTTTATATCCATGGCTATGTTGATAAGAAAAATGTGGAGTTTATAGGTAGCTGCATCAGGCAATCGCTTTAATCACATTAAATGGTAATTTAATATTGAGCTATTGAAAATATAATATTCATAACTTAAATATGAACTTACCATCGAATAAATTGTAGAATGAGGTTCTCCCTGTGAATATCAGATATCCCCCGTTTGAGTCTACTTTCTTCTTTGGGAAATTTAAACACTAGTACATATTAGCTACCAGCATTATTTCAAATACATTCAGGTACATAGCACTTACTAGGTTGTAACTGTTATAAGCCCCATTAGTCTATTTATAACCACTTCGCTAAAGCGTAGGACCTCTGTGTGTGACGTAAGCATGGCATCATGTTCTAGCTGGTAGACTTTCTCTATCAGTGGTTACGAGTCAGTCAGTCATCGATACACATTTCTCTCCGCCTTAATTGCCGCCAATTGTCCGGTTTTCCTTTTTGACTGTATTTGCTAGCTCGGAGCATAAATCAAGCGTCTACTATTGCTTTGGCAACCGATATAAAGCAGGTCGCAAGAGCAGCCAAATACGTTTCTAATTCGCTTTTATGGATTGGGCCGTACCAGAGGATACAACAGGTGTATGAATCATACCAAAGCAGCGCGTTGTCACCAATAAATACGTATGTCGTTCTCAGAAATAGTTGGGGCATTGGGGCATAGGAACAAAGGAGCAACCAGTGAGAGTAGGAACCTAGTTTTTAAAATGCTTGAATCAATGAAATACTATATAGCATTTATTAATACTATGAAAAACGTGCACTATAAAAGTATCTAAAATGTCATACACACATGCTTCATTTAATTTTTTTTTAATTAATGCATTACAAAATATTGAACTAGAGAGCACAAAAGCAGAATAATCTTCGCATGAGCCAATCCACCGCTGGAGTTCAAGATACGTTGACATCCGCACATTAATATTCACACAGCGTGCTCAGATGTAGGCAGGTTTTTGTTTGCACAGCTCTACACTATTGGAATGTTGTAAACACACGGCTTAACGTTGCAATGCTCTCGAGCCGGATATCTGGCAGTGTGACATATCATCTGTTGTCGATAAATCGATATGAAAAATTTTCTGCAATTTTCGATATCGATTTAAAGCAGTTCATAGAGTTATTAGAATCACATTATTACCTATTCTCTTGCAAAGAGAATGTCAACGCAAGTTTATGCCTGACGTAGCATTTTTTGTAAAGAATGTAATTATTATTATTATTATTATTATTATTATTATTGCTTTTATTATCCGACATATTTATTATCATTGTTTAATTATTAAATTTATGATCTTGCAGGGACATACTACGTAATATCCATACAAATATTTTTACTAACATATCATTGTAAAATAATTTGTGTGTGTGTGCATAGTGGGGGCGAATTAATCTCAATACTGACATACTGGATAAACATAAATAAATTGTAAATACTCTATTAATGACAGTTAGACAATATTTTTATATAATAGTCATATTCTAAATATGAATTCTGATAATATTGCTTGATTCAATGGTCAAGAGAGAGGCGCGAATTTCTCGGTTTTCGCGACAGTCGCTTTTCTGTATACCGGCTGGAAAGACTACATATCAGTTAACGAGATGAATATACGGTGGACATTTGAAAGCGTTCTCTGAATATATGACAAAATGGCGACATAACTTTTTAAAACTATTGTTATTTCTCTTCATAGTCTCCCTTGACACTAATGCATTTTGTCCATTAGTGTTTCAAATTCTTTATTCCATCAGTCAAATTCCTCCAGGCCTACAAAATACGCCTCAACTTATGACTTAAGTCGTTCATCGGACGAAAATTTCTTCTCACCAAGGAATTTGCTCATTATGGGGAACAGATGGAAGTCAGGCGAAGCCAAGTCAAGGAAACAAGGCAAATGTGTCAGCAAATCGCACCCCTATTCATTGATTTTCGCCATTGCAACGACACATATGTGAAGTCGAGGATTGTCTTCATGCAAGAGGACTTTTTTTGATACATTGGTCTTTTTTTTTTTTTTTTTGTCTTCAATAGGTTCAAAAGATTAAAATAATACGTTCTAGTGGTGGGAAGATAATCATTTAACATTACACCCTTGGCATCCTGGAAAACGGACACCATGTTCTTCCCGGCCAATTTCACACACTTGGCCTTTTTGGCGGTGGATAACGTGATGCTTTTATTGTTTAGACTATGTGTTTCAGGTGTGTAGTGGTGCGCCCATGTTTCATCATTGGTCACAAATCGCCGCATGAAGTCGGCGGGATATCTCTGAGAACGGTCAAAATTAACTGAGACATTTTCATTCTGATTTGATTTTGATCAAGAGTTGGCAGTCATGGCACACAGCTTGCCGATAATTTTTTCAAGCGCTATTCTTCCCTCAAAATGTGAAACACGCGTTCCCCTGAAATGTTCAGTCATTTCGGAAACTTTTAATAGGCGATTCTTCAGAACCATGTCGTGCCCTTATTATTCCTGATGTCGTGAAAGATTTTGGTTGTTCGCTTTGTGGTTCCAAGTTTTCACGGTCTCGTTTAAACTCCGTAGTCTATTTAGAAATGGCCGAAAATGGTGATGTAGAGGGTTTGTCATATTAATATGCATTTCTATTGATTCATATCCTTCTTTAAGTGCTTAACAACTGCACAATATATGTAATTTTTGGCTTATATACACGTCTGCACTGCAAACAACAGCTCATGATGACTAATTCATGTATTAATGTTTCTATGGAAGTTGGTGAGTTTTGATAACAAAACACTTCCGAACTGTTACTGCAATCTACTAGAGAACGATCATCCAGAGAATGTTTCAATGGTCATTTAAATTATTTTATTTTTATTGTATTGCTCTAAATTATCAAAATTCAAAGAAACGTGTGCTTAATTTTAGGCACTTTCATTGAGAGTTGAAACGATTGCTGCAAATACACAACATAATTGTCTTAGGAAGAAAATTCCAGTATCAAACATTACTAACATTCCCGAAAAGCAACTGGTGCAATTTAATCGCTTCCGGCATTGCGCAACAAAACGGTACTGTCGGGCAGCAGTCACAGTTCACCTCCATCGCGAATCTCCTATCCCTAATATTCACCTGCATAGTATGGTCATTTCAATAGCTATAAAAGGAAGGCGAGGTGGGCAAATATGTTTCTACAAACCTATGAAAGATCAAAGAAAAGTGTTCATAATCTTTTTCGTTGTTCTCATACTCTTTCTGGTGCAAAGATGACATCTATATTACTTCCACTCGCTATAACAACTGAGTCCTTAGGAATGTTTTCATTCGGCTGATGTGCAGCAAGTATTGTTTCATGAGCATTCTCACATACCTATTAAATTTTAGGTCACTGTTATAATTTGTGCACGGAAATATCTTTAAGAAGCTTTATACGCTGCAGAAAGGAACCAGTCCACAATAAGCCTAAACTCAGAAAATTGCTGTTAGAGTTAAACCTAAATTAAATATACGTTTTATTTTTATATGGTATGCAGATAAATTGTTCATACAATAAAAATAACTCTTGAACCTACCTATATAATATTTAAATATTTAACCTGTACCTATAGTATATTTAAACATTATTCAAACAAAAGAGGTGTTCATAATAAAGAGGAAACGATCTAACAAGCAATTACTGTTGAAAACGAGAGTTTGTTCAACTGTTTGGCAATTCCTTATGTTATCTCGCACTGAATGGAATACTCTTCCTCTGACAAAACTGGAAAAATGAAAAACTTTATGGATTAATTCTTCATTATCTCTCTGCACTGCAGTTTTGTTCTGTACAGCCGGCACTATTAGACAGACACTCTTTTTAACGACAAATTCCTCTAATTGATGCTTACTCATGATCATTAAAGTTAAATGTTGCACTCCACTCTTCAAGAAACAAAATACAGGCAAAAGGTGGCCCTCACTCCCTTCTTGGAAGTGGTAACTAATGATATATTTATAAAACATCAAATAGTTGCAAGCAATGTGCAACATCAAGGCCAATTGTCCAACATGCAGAGTAATATAGCTTTTAGGACAGGGTTCTCAACCTATCGTAATTGAGCTACTGTCCGGTGGCAAGTAAACATATTTGCAAATTGATACACCAACATTTGTTTTACAAATAAAAAATATTTAGCAGTTCTACTATACCTAAACGGAAACAATAGATTTTACATCATAAAAACTTTTGTGTTATATTGTACTAAAATAATACAGAAATTCAGTTTTAATCCTACGACAATGACAGACCGCAACTCAAATTTGATCAGACAACAATGGAATGCATTTTGTCGTATGTTTAGCTGTGAGACGCATTTACAGTTAAGAAAGTAGTAGAGTTGCGGCTATTAAGAAAAAAACCAAGCTTCCTGATAGAAGAACTAAACATTAGAAACACTTCTTCCTTTTTGGATGCTTTCTTAAGTGAAAATGAAATTCCTCTTCATTGTTAATTGACAGTGACTTTTAAGGAACACTTTAGGGGCCTCATCTCAGATTTCAAAGTATACTTCTCTGAAAACTTGAATTCTGAATTTTGAATTAGATATCCATTTTCTATTGCTGACAGTTTACCAGAAACCTTAACTCCTTCCGTTAAAGACGAGCTATCATGTGACGAAAGTCTCCGGCAAATGAACAAGAAGATTCAACAGACTTCCGGCAGGCAACAAAAAAATTAATATCCAATTATCTCAGGAAAAGCTGTAAGATTTTTTTGTTCGTAACTACTTACGTACCTTTGTGAATGTGGACTTTTTTCTCTAATTTATATATATATATAGAATGTGGACTTTCTTCTCTAATTTATATATATATATAGAATGTGGACTTTCTTCTCTAATTTATATATATATATATATAAATTAACAGTAATAATAAAAGTAGATAAGGATAAAACACTGAGAAAAGGTCACACTTGAAATTGCTGACCTTTTCTCAGTGTTTTATCCTTATCTACTTTTATTATTACTGTTAATTTGTTACATTGTTAATAGTGTTACTTTACTTTTATTTTTCATTTATATATATATACACAGAAAAAAGTACACAAATAAATTGAATGTTGATTCAGATTTGACTAAAATTAAGTAACTTGAAACCAAACATTAAATAATATTTAGCTAAACAAGCAAACCTTCGCACTGAAAAAAAAAAGTGTAAATCAGAAATTAGTAAACTTGGAAAGTTTGTCGAAGTGTTTATGCGTTCAGTCCCTATATTTTAACCTTTACAAAATTAATTTTAAGACATTTTACTGAACAATTCATTGAATAGGAATAAATTGAACAGTTTGTTCTTCAATAATATCCAACTCTAAATATTACATACAAGAAATAACTAACTAAATCACTAGTGTCGTTACCAATGTAGCGAAATGCCTAGTTTGTTCTTTGTACCACAAAATAACGCATTTCCCTCGTAAAATTTGCTTACTGGTATATTTAATTTCCTGTGTTGAAAGTAATGGTACTTTACTGGAAAATGTTGAGAATTCCTGTTTTAAAACATTATCTATATTTTCACTAATTGATCTGCTTCTGAACAATTTTTCTCAAAAACATCAAAAGAGGACATGTTCCATAATTTTACGCAAAAGCTCAGGATATGAGAAACAGAAAGCATGGGGTAATATAATTCATTTACAAATAACAAGTGGTTCAGAATACATAAATTATTTCGTATAACTGAGTATCCTTTTCACATGCTGAGGTGAGTGGTGGTTGGTATTGACAGCTGTCTAGACTAGAATAGTCACGTAATTAGCTAATGCAATCGATATGTCACAGAGGGCGAAATGCGTGTAGAGAGTTAAATGTCTATCTCAGAGTAAATAAAGACACCGTTTCCTTTGGAGCAATGCCAGTTGTCCTTACTTTTGATAATGTGGTGTGAAGGTTTAAATATAGTGGAGAGTGAGTGTTTATTTGTATATTTTAATATTGTTTTTATAAAATACAGTCTTTTGTTTATAAATTCCAAATTAAAATGGCACTTGTACATTTTGATGCTTAATTTTAAAATAGAATTCAAACGAAAAACTATTTTGAATAAAATTACCATTATTAATATTACAGTAATATTGTTTATTTCTATTCTCACATTTCCTTCATTCTTGTAGATTACACACACTTTGGAAACAACTTATTCTCAAACAGTAATATTACATTAAATGCTCATTTTTAATATTACTCTACCCAAAGTATAACAAACACAACTTCAGTTTAGGTTGCCAAGCAACGGAAAAATACAAGAAAGATGTGAAATTAAAACAAATGCATACCCTTTAATATTTTAAGCTCGAAAGATAGGACTGCTATTTGAAATTTCAAAGTGGGTATGGCTAGGAGTGAAAGTGTGATTTCAAATTTAATTAACATTTTTTAAAACTTTCCTATGAATATCTAAACTAAAGTTTGGTTTTGTTTAAAATAAATTTATGTTAAAAAAGAAAGTATTTCTATATTCCCCATTGAAATATGCACTTTTCAATATTTCTTTTATAGAGAATCAATAATAGAGCAAATTATTTTTTGCTCAAATTATTCTAAGACTTTTTTGCCATATAAGGCCAATTGAATAGTTTTAGAGAAAAGGAACAAAGACGAGGGGAAAAAAAATGTAAAAACGAGTGTAAAGTGCTCACAGTCCTTTTGACGCGTCTATGCTTCATACTAGAGATATTTATATTTATAGTCCCTTTGTTCCATGTACACAAATGATTTGAGCTTTTTTTATAAAAACATTCTATGCCTCATTATTAGGGCCATTGATATTATTCTTTTAAAAATTACAAAAAGATAGTGATGATTAAAAAAGATTATGTGCATAACATTTTAAGATGTTACTCCAAAATAATTAATATTTTTTAGAAAATAATATAGGTCTATAATAATAGGTCTATTTCAGAAAAAAAAGCATTGCTCGCTGTAAATGGTTCCCTAGAAAAGGAGCATTGAAAATGACAAATTTAGCCCACCCCCCTTAAAATAATTTGTTATTCACAATGGGAATATTTGAAATGGAAGCTCTGTATAATTCCAAGAATTTTTAGAATCGGTTGGTGATTACAGATAATCAAATTTATACTGATGGTAGTAAGCATGCATTTTAGCTCTTTAATCACATGTAATACAATTTTACTATTTTATTTTTAGTAAGAAATTATATATATAATGGGTATCACATATCAGAAGCAGTTATAGCCTTCTCTCGCTGTTTACACGATTCACGTGAAACCGATTAATGTAAGGGATCAGGAATATTATTTAGATTGTAATTGTTAATTGAGTGGCAAACACATTCGATTCTGCAGCTTAACTGTCTGCTATCGGCGCGCTGCACATTATAGAACACCCTAACAGTTCTGTGTGCCTTGCTTTTAATCTCTAATTTGCAAAGACAAAGGAAGTTGGTGGTAACGGAAGGAGGGAAACTTCTTGGCTCCTAACTTCACACTCCCCTAATGTTGAAAGGAAGGAGTGGAGCGGAGGTCCCAAGATGGGTATTATCTTGAGGTCTTTGTCTACAAGAGTCGTTGTGAGCTACCGGCACCCAAGGGCAAGACTATCTTCATACAATGGGAAAGGTCATTAAACTGCAGGTCGTAAAAGAAGGGGGCACGAGATATGAATCTCGGACCTTGCTAATGAGGGCGACATGAGCGGCGCAAGTTATTGTTTCCTCCGGGGCTGTGGGTCAGGAGCCGGCGTCGCCGTCTTGGAGGGCGCCGCAGAATATTACTGGGTATTTAAATGTCCCTCACGTCGTAATTTAGACGCCTGACCACACAGCGGCGGATCTGCGGCGACAAAATATTTAACATAAGAAAACTGCTCGAAAGTAGACGAAGGGTATTGTATAAAAATATGAAGAAATGTTTTTACGAAATATTATTATACACATTACTAAAACACGAGAAAAACGTTAAAAAAAAATAAAAAAAATAAAAAAAAACATTATCGTATCCAAATTGAAAAATAAGATTTAATACACTAAAATTTACAACATATAATCAGAAGTACACAATACATTATTTTGATAGTAAATTCCGCGCATTTTCTCGCAAGAAACTGGCTGTCAGTGAGGATATGACAGAGGCGCACTTATATTGTTATAAATCACAATAAATAGTATAAGAATGACATTTGTAAATCATGAATATGACTGGCAAAGAGCCTGGGCTAAATGTCGGTAATATTGTAGGTACATGGATTAGCACAAATAAATAAATAAATAAATAAATAAATAAAACATAAAAATGAAAATAGAAGGGAAAGAATAACAAGAATGGAGTGATAATTACTTTACAATATGAAAACGAGAAACAATTAGTTGTGTATAAATGGACAAGCGACCTTGAAAATGAATTCTACATTTTAAATTCATCAATGACTAACATTTGTTTATATGATATAAATGCTTTGGGAGTGATGTGGTGGTAACCAAACTTGCCTCCTAAAATGCAAGATCGCGGCTTCAATCCCCGCCAGGATCGATGCATTTTTTTTTGGTGCGTAAAAATCCTAAGTATTGGGAAGGAAAGTAAAGCCATAGGTCGCGTGTCGTAGATTTACGGCACGATAAAGAGCCTCAAGGCTGAAAAAAGAGGCCCCTGAGCAAAATTTAGCGGCCGTTTCACGCTCTGAACTGAAAGGGACGCTGATGACCTGAGATGTTAGAGAGCGTCCGTAAATAAAACAAATCAACAAATGCTTGTTTTCAGCATATAGTGTGGAGAATGCATTAAATACTGTGATAAATTTTGTAGCTTTATGTTCGTTGGAATATATTTAATGTAAAATACATGCATATTACTAATATGTCCTGTTTCTCTGCGCTATAGGCTACAGAGTTTGTGAAATTGTCGAAAAATAAAATGGAATTTAATAATGCCTAATAAGAAAGATTGTTTTGTTGCCAACATTTTTTATTCTTGTACGATCCTTAACCAATATATAATGTAACTAAATTAGCAGTAATTAGAAAAGCAGAAAAGGATAAAACACTAAGAAAAAGTCACAGATGTGAAATCACTATGTCGAACTGCTACCGTTCTTTTATGGCAAGCATAGTGCTTGTCTAGTAGTTCGACATATACCGATTTCAAATATATAAATGAAAAATAAAGTAACACTATTAACAATGTAACAAATTAACACTAATAATAAAAGTAGATAAGGATAAAACACTGAGAAAAAGTCACACTTGAAACTGCTATATTTCGAACTACTGCGAGTTCTTCAATATATACAATTCCATTTTTTGGACAATTTCACACACCCTATAGCTTGTAGCACAGAGAAACATTAGGAACATGCATATATTTTGCATTAAAATTACTTTCACTGATGTATGCACAATATATTAATAATTAAATAAATTTACTCATCTCCATATTATAATATTTACAAATCACAATCTCCCACCAGTTCTGCATTACTGGAGCATCAATCTCTTAAACTTTCTTTCTTTCAGCATCTTCACGAAGATAGACCGTGTAAACAAGATAAAGCAGAAAACAGGTTGATTTTTTTTTTATTGATTTATTTATGGACGCTCTTTAACATCTCAGGTCATCAGCGTTCCATTCAATTCAGGGCGTGAAACGGCCGACAAATTTTGCTCAGAGGCCTCTCTTTCAGGCTTGAGGTTCTTTTTCGTGCCGTAAATGTGCGACAGGGGACCCACATCTTTACTACCCTTCCGAAGGAAGCCATACTTAGGATTTTTACGCCCGAAAAAATCCATCGCTCCTGGCCGGGTTCGAACCCGCGATCTTGAGTTTAGGAGGCAAGTATGGTAACCACTACACCACCAGGACCGACAGAAAACAGGTTGCAAAGTGAACGTTTGCACCGATACTGTTTCTAGTATTATTATTCATTTACCAATTGCCAGAATGTACTACAACATTGTTATAGTATTGCTTGGGAGTATGGCAAGTTTTGCCAGTGATTTGGTTTGTTGCATTTTCTTCCTTTCAACAAAGTAAAAAATGAAATTCAAACTTTTGTGGTTATTTTTTAAATAATGCAGAAGCACGTTTCAAAAAATCCAGCTAAAAATACAATGCCGCATGTTTTGGTATCAGAAATAATCTGTTATTTCTTTTACAGCTGAATGCTAACAATGCAACATATATGAAGAGTGCAATATGGAGTCAGAACTAAAATAACTAATACCATTTGGGTTTTCACAAATGTTGGTAAATTTCATAAAGAGTGTAAATTAAACTCTTAAAAAACTTGAAGCACACAAGACAACTTAAAACGAGTTTAAAAGAATAATAAAATGAGAAATGATGAACTAATATTAAAATTTGTTGAAAATGTGAATACTTTCACGAAATATTATGAAATATTAAACATAGAATTGAATTTCATAGAAGCTAAAGCATAAAAAGTTCTACAAAAATGATCTAAAATATTAATTTTATACTTTTCCACTCTCTAGTGATTACTGGCTCTCGGAACAGACAAGAGAAAGATTTCGGTTCATATAGAAATTTTTAATTAAAAGTTTGCACAGAGATTCACTCAAATGGCGATGAAGAGAATAAAAGCATTCATCTGTGTAACCCTTTGTTTGGCTGAAATAATCTAATACACTTGGCATTTGTATTCTCTATAAAACACTGGGAACAGCGTGAAATAGAGCAATAAACACAACATTCAAAAGCAACATTCTGAATCATATTACTTAGATGAAACTTCAAATGCAACGCGATATACATTAGACTGTACAGGATTCACGTTAATTGCCAGATATACTGAAGCACAGGGAAATATTCTTTCATAAAAGTACATGAGGATTCTATACAACATTTAATTTCCTAGTCTCAGGATGTTGTTTCTTTAGACAATATAAATATATACGAGAAGGATACAAAATTGTATTAGAACTCTGGTTCATAAACCGGAACTTAACTTAGGAAATCGAGTGTTTATAATGAATGCACACTCTGTTACTTACAACTAGTGTGTTTAAGCAAAAGATTTCGGGGTAAACATTTATGTTATTTTAACCTAAAATTCCTGTTCGAATTTATTTTTATGGTTTAATCTTAATAATAATAACAATAATAAAAAGTGATTTCTCTTTTTTTGATACTTATAGATTGCAAGAATTCTAATTTTGTTTCCCTTACTTTTGAAAATTAGAATAATTTCACAATTTCATTTATTTTCAAGTGCTTTTGAAGGGGAAAAATCCAGACAAACTAGTTAAGTAAGGCATTATAGTTCAGTTTTTCTTTAAATATTTAGCTTTAGAGTATTCATGTGTATACCACACAGTAACGCCCTAACTCTTGTATGAAATAATAAGGCAATAATATGGATTTTTTAATTCTTTTTGCTAAGGAATTCGCTTTACTCGGAGTTTTTCTTCTTAACACGAACCTTCACTTTAGCTTAGTGTCAAGTGCCATGCTCAGGCACTTAGTCTAATTTGCATATGGAATTATTTGTATGTTAATGAATACAAGTAGTTTTTCTAATTTTCTCTCTGTAAAATTTACAAGGGTCGATTTTGTCACATTGGGTCTGATACACCGCCTTTTGGTCCAAGCACTAACTTTATTAGCTGCATTTTGAAGTATCAGTCGCTTCTTCTTCTACTTCAATTTTCCCAACAGTCAGAATGGCCATGTCATCAGCAAAAGTGGCTATTGTTTCTTGACTTTGTGATATAGTATACTGCAATATTGGCCCAAGGACACTTCCTTGTGGGACTCTTGCAGCTATTTCCTTAAATTTTGAATACTCACTTCTAGTTTGACCGGGAATAATCTTTTTGTGAGGTATGATCGCACAGTTTCACTATTTGTTTGGTAGATCACGTTGTAACTTATAGTTTAACCCAAAAGCAAATTTTCTTTTTCTATCGATTACTCAATTATTCGGGATATTCTAAATGTCTTATCACTGGTCAAATTTTTGCTCCTGAATCGAATTGGTGATTAGGTTTTTATCTTTCAATATTGGTAGTTGAGCAAAAATCTTTCAAACACTTTAGATATTACTGGTAACAGTGTAAAGGCCCATATGACTTTTGTATTATTAGGATATTTCATTGACTTTGAAGTCATGATAACTTCTATCGTTTTCCACTGTCTGGGTACATATTGTGGCATTCAAGGGAACGGCAATGTGGGGAATGCATCGTAAGTTCATGAAGAAGCAGGAATGACGGTTGGGGAATGATTACGTGTGCTTTAGTCTGCGCATGGGCATAAAAGAAGCGTGGGTTTAACATTTACAGATAGTACAAATTCTGGCGCCCCAGTCCCGAGCGACAAAGGAGAGTGCCGAGCTTCGCAGTCCCGAACGGAAGATGCTTGTAAGAGTGTAAATGTTGCATATATTATTTTTTTGTAACGTAACATAACTTGTGCGTTGTCCTCCGAAACCTTCTGGGTGAAATATGTTGTCCCTTATTATAAACTGAGTTATTCACTTTTTTTTTTTTACCACGCGTCGTCTTATTGGGATTCGCTATTAATTGGTACACACACACACACACACACACACACACACACACACACACACACAAACCTTAACGCTAGCCTCGGGTAAATGCTAGAAACAGAGTGACCCCGTAATTTGATGGGGCCTGACGGCCTACGCTCGCCTATTTTTTAGTAAATGTAAATGGATAGGGAATTATATGCTACTATGTAGGCGGGTAAATCACTGTAATGGAGGCAAATCTCCTTTGATATGATATCAATTTATATTTACAAACAGGAGGCGAACGTAGTCCGTAAGGCCGTAGCGAGCCGTAGTAAACCACTGGGTCCACCGGTTTCTAGGATTTACCCGCGGTTAGCATTAACTTTAGTGTGTGTGTGTGTGTGTGTGTGTGTGTGTGTGTGTATGTGAGTATGAATTAATTGTGAATTCCAGTAAGACGACGTGTGGTAAAAAGTGAATAACTCAGTTTTGTAACAAAGAACAACACATGCATCCAGGAAGCTACGGAGGACAACACTTAGGTTACATTACGTTTAGCAGAAAAATGCAACATTTACAAGCGGTCACGCAGAGTCCGCTATCTCTCGTTCGGGACTCTCTCCGCTGTACCGCATGGGTGGCCGAGGTCGTTAAGGCGCGGACTCGTGAGGTAGAGGTCTGTGGTTCGAATCCCGCCAGGGCCGTCCTCCCTGACTGAGGTTTTTTCCAGGTTTTCTTCAGTCCTCATAACTGGCAAATGCCGGGGAGGTACCTGATGCTTAGGCCTGAAAAGTTTTCTTTCTTAAAAAAATCCTTTTTCCAATATATCATTTCATTTCATCTATCACCAGTGTTTACCGCCTGTGGTGCCTCAGTAGTAAAAACGGGCGTTAAACACCATTAAAAAAAACTCTTCTGTCTCTCGGGACTGCAATTTACTGCACCAGCAGCCTCGGACGTTTCTTGCTGTAAGGGTAACTAAAGTAGAGTCGAGAGGGAGAGGTCGAGGTGAGATTGTACTACTATCCCTCCTGGTATCCATCTTGGTTAACGTCCATTATGAACATAAATATTAATTATTTATTATAAAGACTACTTTATTAATATCTAAACATTGTTTGTGTTTTGAAGCAGGAAATAATGCTGCCTTTATTAATTTAATAACTAAAGGCCACAGAGTTATATTTATAAAGGCATTGTATTTGATAAGGATAATTGTTACGTACATGTATAAGAAAATCATTTTGAGATAGGTATAACAGGAATCGAAATAATTTGTAACTTGTAACTTACAAAAGGGTTTTGTATACATTTTGTGTAAAATATGTTAGAAAGAGACAGATGTATACCTGACGACTTGTCCACTGACCGCTCCTTAGACAAGGCTGAAGAAAGGGTAAACTATCTTTTGTTAGGTCACGAACCCTCTGCCCAGGAAATACTTAGGAGTTGACAATAAGAGAAACATGTGGCCGTAACGGGACAGTATTTAACAAAGTCAGACGTAGCAATAATTTAAGAGAAAATGAAAATGTCAGAACGGAGGCGAAAATGTTTTATTACAGGAAAGCCGAAAACAGCCATAAACACGTGCATCATCTCCGAGAACATTCGGAAATCTACAACTAAGGAAGGTAAAAGATTATCAATAGAAATCAGAATGTAAGGAACGGGCCGAAATTTATGACAGGCTGTTCTGGGAAAATTCAAGTTCGTGGGAAGACATTAGATCAGGGGGGAAAGAATAATTCTAGCCAATGGTCTTCGGATAAAAGTTAACGAATCAGGAGAACTTAGATACAAATAAATAATTTTAGGATAGCCAATGATGAAAGTACAACAGAAAATGGGATAAAATACGAGGGAATTTAATTTAGCGAAAGGCGTGGCGATGTAGTAGAAAAACTAGAGTACAGAAGTCAGAGGGGCACTCAGTAGACACATAGTCATACATTCAGACATTCACGGAGACATTCTCTCGCACATTCAGATCTTCGCAGATTGAGATTCAGACATTCAAGAGAAACAGGGACATCATACGAGAGACGCGAAAGAAATATACGGAATCAGAAATATACGAGTCATCCGAAAGTAATCAGTCTAGATCATTTCTAAAGTTCAGTTGAGGGCAGTGTAAATCATTTTCTAAAGTCAGTCTAAGTGTGTAGTGAGGTCAGCTACGAGCCGTCAGGAAGTAACCTGCCAAGTTGTTAAATAAATCAAATGTTCAAACAGTGCCGGACTTATTAATACAGTGAACAATCTCCTTCCCCCCCTAACGACTTTCAAGTCGTTAAAAACAGTCCAAATTTACCCTGAGAACCCATCAATCCCCCTATATTGGAACAACTATAGTAACCTACCACAAATTAAACGAACAACTGTGGAACCCCCAAAATTACCGTTCCAGTTTTCAGTGAATATCTAAGCCTGATATTTTCCCATTATGATCTAGTTTAAAGTCACAATGTTTTTTAGATTAGTGTTGTAGCTCTAGGCCTCTAGTCACGGCCCCAGTTTGTTCGATAAATGATATTAGTCAAACGAGTGAGAGGGGTCTTGACAATATTTCAGTCTGATAATGGCATTTCAATATGTAGAAGTTTCACTAGTGACTTGTTGGGTAACTCTTTTAAGCATCTGTTCTGTAATCAGGTTTTTTATATCCACGTTATTTTTAATTAACTGTTTGAGCTCTTAATTTCTGAGGCTTTATCCTGGGGATTTATTGCAATGTTTTCATCAGCTGTTTGTTTATAGAAAAATTGGCACTTGCTGATAAATATTAATCTATGCATCATAAACTAATGGAGATAAAGACTTTCGGGTTTAGAGGGTTCCTATCTAAGCATTTGGCTATCTAATGCTCAGAATCGGACTTTTCTGTTGTGAAAGGTTCAAGGAATCAGGGGCATCCGGTATATCTATTTCAAAATAACGATCTAATAACAAATGTCCAAATTGTATTCTGACAGGAGACGTAACATTTTGAGATGGCAATACCAAATATAGTGGCTTGGTTTAATGCAGTGTGGGGAAGAGGGGTAATATGCGCTGATGGAGAACAATATTATGTCTGCTGCAGTTTGTTCGTCTGGTAACTAAAGTGAAATAACCTATTGCAGTGTCCAACACGAGCTGTCCATTTGCAGCACTTTCATTAGCCTTTGTTCTATGGAGAGAACCAGGGAAAATTCCGTTGCGAATTGCTACCCTCTGCTGTTCTCTATCGATTAGCAGTTACGCTCTCCAAAAGTGTTTATTTGAAGGTTAAGCGATAGAGCAATTGAGAATTTCCACTAGGAGAAGGAAAATTACACTGTAAAGCAGTGCAGCGGTTTGCTGTAGCTAATAATCAATTCAAAACTCTCCCACGAGGATACAGGAGCGCACATAAAATCGGGTTGCACAGTCATACTTTTTGTAAGATATCATTAATTCACAAATGCATGAACGAGAACCCATGTACTTAATCAGTCAATGACAATAATAAGCTCATTTTATGTGGGTGACTATCACGGCATCATTTCAAAATTATCAGTGAGACGATTTATGTCCATTATGATGAAAGGGTTGTCAGTTTTAGTTTATAGCTATGGAAGTTGCAGTATTTCAAACCACTAGGGCGTTATTTGTGATATAACTCAAAGGACTCACAATATTTCATATGCACACAGGACGGGCAAGGTCAGCATAAAATGCAGACCAGGCGTGTTGCGCTGGTTGTTATATAACTGAAGTAATGTAAACAACACATCGTTTGAGGAATGTCCGTTGTAGTCTCGAAATTAGAGGCGACTGCAAAGCCACTAAATGTTTATTACTATTGATAATTAGCTAAAATGCGGAAATGGCAAAAATAAGGCCATAGGACCTTCTCTTCCACACCAACAGTCCTAATTATTTCAATGAAAGAGAGCTGTAAGTAAAATGATATTGGGATTACCTGAAGTTGTACCCAATGGAGTAGCCCAGATGGAACTAGGAAGAGTGTGCCGAAAAGCTCTAGTAATAAAACACATTGTGAAATACTAGCAGAGGATACAATCATTGGAGGAAGGAAATGTTCTCAAAGATGCTTGGGGGAGAAGAAAAAGGTAAGTGGGAACGAAGCTGGGTAGGCAGATTAAAGGAAATAGTAAGAGGAATTGGTTTGAGAGAGCTATTAGTTTACATTCACCAAATGGGCAAGGCGAGTGGAATAAAATGAAAGTAAGGATTGATAGTACAGAGAAACAGGGAACATTTGGTAGCCTAAGAGATAAGACTACTCTGAAATGATTTTTAAGAAAGAGTGGGGCAAGGAAAAACCATTTGAGGTTTGTGACAAAATGGGAAGGGAGGGTATGGCATGGGCAAGAGCAATAATAATGATATTAGGTGGGGTAAAAGTGGACAAAGAACTTGCACTGTACAGAAACTGAAGGATAAGGAGAGGAAATATGGAACAAGAAGTGGGATACTTTGCAGGCAGAAATTCTAGCATTAAAGGTTTTTGGAATTAGCAGAAAAGACATTTCGAATCTGTTTGGAAATTATGTAGGGAAAGTAAGAGAAAAGTGGTGGAGGAAAGTGATAAAGTAAAGGAAGAAGGTAATAAGGTAATAATGAGGGAAGATGATTATCTTTAGGGAAGTATTTGTAAAGTTCACTTGATAATATGTATAGTTAGAGGATGTAGAATCCATATACATAACAACTAGGGTGTTAGTTGTAAAGGATTATGAACTAATACGCACTCAGGGATCAAGGAAATATTGTAAAACTGTAATTGTAATATTTAGAAATATTAAATATTCCATTCATAATTCAATGAATGATATAAGATATATGAACAAATATTTAAATTATGACACTGTTAAGCTTATACTTCTTAAATTAGCACTAAATAACTAATCCACTTGTGAGTGAAGTATTAAAAGGAATATTCATTTTCACAGCAGAATTATTAATTACATTTCTATTACTAAAACCTAGATTCTATAATTAAAGTGTATATATAACTTCAGAACTAACGTAAATGAAATGTATGGCTAATGGAATATTAAGTAATGCACTTTTAGGCCTATCAAGCACAACAACAAAGAAAGTGGCACAAATTGAAATTGGAAGAGTGGCAAGGAAAGACGTGATTGTGGAGATAGCTTTTAAATATTTGTTTAGAATTCTAAATTTAAATAAAAGAAATTTGTTGAGGAAATTTTTAGAATTTTAAGAAAAGAGTCGAAAGAGCAATGAGTGCAGTAATAGTTTTAGGATAATTTTGGAGAATAATGGAATGGGGGATATTTGGAGGAGGAGGAGGAGGAGGAGGAGGGAGAACAATGTAAATGGTTTTTGGAAAACTGTAAAGAGGAGATTGGAACGTATAGAAATACAAAAATTATTTAAAATGATAGCTGGTAAAACATCTTTAATATTTTATATACCTATAAGAATAAATAGGAAAGAGAAATTGAAAAATGAATGCTGTTTAACGCGTGTTTTTACTACTGATGTACCATAGGCGATAAAGGAAAGAGGGAAGTACATGATAAATCAAATAAAGGGCAAAGAGAGGACATTGCATGGGTAAGAGCAGGTGTGTGGAGATTAAAAGGAATAAGGAAAGGGTTTCCTCAGAATCAATGTCCAATATGTGGGTTCAGTGTAAAGGGGAGACTCTGGAGGAAAAGTTTATAAACAAGAAATGGTTTAAATTAGATAGAAAAATAACCTTAATGAAAATCTTTAGTAAAGACTGTAGGAATATACGGGAGTTCCTGGGCAAAGTTAAAAATAAATGGAATTGGGTACTAAGAAGGGAAGTGTAAATGAAATAACTTAAAGGTTTGTAGCTTGTTTAATTATATTAGTGTTTAGATATGACTGGGAGGGGAAATATATTAAATCTGGTTAAATTATTGAGCTTGTGAATGGAAATTGTTATGTGAATAAATGTAGAATTATAGTAGGCATTTGAGAAATAAATGAATTAGTAGTTTGTAGAGACTGTAACTAGCTAACAAAATAATGGTACATGTAGAGTAATTGAAAATCTTTATGTCAGGGCCTTGGGTTGGATCCGAGCCTGGTCCCCTGAAATTCCAATAACTGCTGCTGATGAACCGGGGACTGGGAACTGATGCATTCTATTTGAATTTAAATAAAGACGATAGTATAAAATCAATTATTATATTTATTTATTTTTTCTAATTGTAAGGGGGCATATGGTCTGGATCAGATAGGAGGTCCCTTCGTAGTTTGTATTTGTATTTTTTCTTAGCATTTCAAAAAATGCAAATAAATAATACACACAAATGACAGGAATCCAAAATGGTACAACAGTTAGCTAATGTTAAACGATTAGATTGTAGCTTCATGAAATTTTTATTAAAATTTAAATGGAAATCGATCTAGAAAGAATTGTTTAAGTTTAGATTTAAATAATGGCATTATGCGACAACAGTTTCAGGCAGTAGTACTTGAAACTAGCATTCGGGAGGTCTCGGGTTCAAATACCTTGGAGCTGACCATCCTAGGCTTGTTTTTTCGCGTGGATTTTTATAAGAAGTACTAGGCGAGGTGGGTTGATCGGGTGAAGGAAATTTTTTTGATATGGAAGTAGCCTCACTGGTGGCGTAGGCACAAACGGCCAGCCCTTGAGCAAGGCTGAAGTACCGAAATATATTCCCTAACAATCCAATCCAACTCCTAACCTCCCTCCGAAAATATTCTAACTCGTAGTAATAGATATGATATATGATAATACAAAGACGTCTTCAGGGGAGGTATAAGAAACATAATCATCGCGCTGCCTGGTGCCAAATTGATGATGTGCAGATGCATTTTGAAAACGCGAAGATAAGCGGTTTTTTTTTTTTTTTTTTTTTTTTTTGTTACAGCTTAATGAGTAGCGACAGTCTGATGAAACAACGAGTGAATGAAGAAGTGAGTGTGTAAATGAGCCCGGAGTCCACAGCACTTAAAGTTACCTGGCATTCAGGGTCAGGAAAATTCCGTAAAAAAAAATTACCCAGGCAACTGATCTTAAGGGATTCGAACCCAAGACATGTAATTTGTAGGCAGACACTCTGACCACCAGAACATGGAGGCGATCTTAAGTAGTTTGAGGTAACCATATGCAGAATTTGGAAAATAAGAATGAGAGAATGCAAAACTCAGATTAGTTTTAACCAGGATAGATGAGGAAATATGGTCATATTTAACGAACACACGCGCTCTGCTGCTTAGGTTCGCACCAAAGTCAGTTAAGAGACTGTTACAGTAACCAAAGTGTGTCTTATAATGTTTGTGCTGGGACTAATTTAATTTATCAGAACAAAATATACTTGATTGTTTCAACGAGCGAATAAAGAATTTCTCTTGAATACCACGATCTGTAATTTATTTATAAGATTAGAGTCATTAAATATGAAAGTTAAATATTAAAATGTAATTATGCATTCTACGAGTTTGGGTTGATAAGTATACTAATATGTATAGCAAGTATATGTGCTAATAAAGTTAGCTTTCTTGATCACAAATCACTCTGATGAAAATTAACTGTCGGCAGTTATTTAAACAAAGAGTTTGGAGTGACAGTGAAAAATAAATAAGATTGGAATTCATGGTATTATTCAATTATTTTTTCTGAAAGGGAAAAGAGAAATAAAATTCAAGAGAGGACTTTGCTTACACTGGGTGACGCACGCCCTTCCTATGACACCGTTCAACCTTGAGTAAATGAATTCAAGCGTAGCATCGAAGACGCTCCACCTCCTTGAGCGTCAAATTCATCCATGAGGCCATCAATAAAGTACATGCTATTGTTTTGGCTAAATATTGTTGATTTTGTTTATTTACAGACTCTCTTCAACATCTCAGGTCATCAGCGTCTCATTCAATTCAGGGTGTGAAACGGCCGACAAATTTTGCTCAGAGGCCTCTTCTTTCAGGCTCGAGGCCATTTTTTTTTTTCGTGCCGCAAATCTATAACACAATACTCATGTCTTCACGGTCTACGAGACAAGTATGGTTACCACTAAACCACCAACCAGTAGGCCACGGGCATCTCAACGGAACGGGCTCATTTTATTTTGCTTCACAAATTACACATAAAAATTGCGCAAAAACGGTAGCGGGTGGTCTGCTCACTCCGGAGCAAAAGCAAAATCGTATGCGAACATGGGCCGACAGTTTGAAAATGTTTTCGATGTTTTGTGACTATGCACGAAACGTCGATTCACTACTGCTCTCCTGAAACGCAGCAGCAGCCGAAACAATGAACCACACAAGGCGAACCGGCTCCTATAAAGGTGTTGTAAAGGCGATGGCTTCAGTTTTTTGGAACGCTAAAGGAATTCTCTTGATCGACTAGTTGGAGAAGGAGGAAAAAAACCAATACTGGAGACTGCATCACTCTTGGAGAGAATGAAGACAGCAAACGAGGAAAAGGTGGTCAGGTAATGGCCAAAAAAGAAGGTGTTGTTTCACCACAACAATGCGGTAGCGCATTCAAGCTGCATCGGTCAGAAACCAGTTTGAAATGCTTCTGCATCCTCTTTATTCACTCGATCTCATTCCTTCGGATTATCATCTGTTCCCTAAATTCAAAACTTTCCTGATTGGTCACAAATTTATGTCAAATGAAGAAGACATATGGAAGGTAAATGAATATTTTGAGGACCTCGAAGAAATCCACTTCTATTAGGGAATCAGGAATCAGGAGAAATGGTGAAGCAAATACGTTAAACCTTGAAGGGATTATGTCCAAAATACAGTACATTGCAAGACTGAACTTTTTCTCTTTAATATCATACACGTTATTTATTAAACCGTTCTCCTGTATACGAACTTTTCTTTTCCTTGCTACATTTTTTTTACGTTACCTGGTATGACAGGCTAGATATAAGCATTAGATTGAGTGTCTCGAATCTGAAAGTTTGCATTTGGACGTAGATCTAGAACAAACATTATTCAATTTTCCCAAAAGAAAATAGTTGCTCTCAGCTCAGATTCCCCCCCCCCAAAAAAAAATATAAATCTGTATAAGAATTAGCAGCATCCATTAATCATTACGGAGACATGCATCAACTTGAAAGACAAGCTGCCTCTTTTATTGCCGTCATTCTTTAAAATATGTACAACATATAGTTAGTTAATGGTAGCTTTCCCATATTGTCGTACATCTGGGCATGTATATTATCGTCCTATTATAAAAGTTGACTTTGGCGAGTCGAAAGACTTCTTTGCTAACCAAAAGTAACGTTATCACATTTTACAGCTATGAGGCCTGTTTTTAAAGTAAGTACCGTTTCACAATTTTTCCACGTCAGCACTTCGGTAGTGAGTTTGAGCTTGCGCAATGACTTCCTCCATCCTATTGGAAGCTGGACGCAGCTGTGACGGGCAGTCATACTGTGTTTGCTTCGTGTTAGAGCGTTTCTAAATGTTCAAAACAACCGAACGACCCGCCTACTGTGAGTTCAGACCAGTGATTTGTTTTTTGAATGCTAGAAATTTTACGCCAGCAGACATTCATTGCCAATTGTGTGAGGTTTATGGGAAAACAATAATGAGTAATGGAATGGGTTTTAGACAGTTTAATGACGGTCGTGAAAATGTGCATGATGACGACCGCCGACCGTCTGTGGTCTCGAATGATTTTCACCTGTTTTTTCATCTGAAGAAACTCATTGATAGAAAACATTTCAACGACAACGTTGTGAAACAAGACATGCACACTTGTCTTATCATTCATTGACGAAGGCATTCAAAACTGGTTTACGTTATAACAAGTATTTCAATAACGACAAAGACTATGTGGAAAAGTAGTGTAAGGTGTAAGGAAAACAATGAAAATAAAACATTGGGAAAATAATGTTCATTTTGATGGAAAAAAAAAATATTGGCACTTACTTTAAAAACATACGTATTTATCATAAACTAGAACTCTTTTTTAAATTACAATTTATTCTGTATACCTTACATGTATTATGCTCAAAATATTATTGTATGTATAAATTTACAAAACTCTGTTTTATTGTAAGAAAATGCGGCGATAGACAAATATTAACTCCCCCCCCTCTTAAGTCTAAGAATCAAAGACTTACCGGCGTTAACGTTTAGACCTTTTTTTGATTGATTTATTTGTGGACGCTCTTTAACAGCTCAGGTCATCAGCGTCCCATTCAACTCGGGGCGTGAAACGGCCGGCAAATTTTGCTCAGAGGCCTCTCTTGCAGGCTTGAGGTTCTTTTTCGTGCCGTAAATGTACGACACGGGACCCACGGCTTTACTTCCCTTCCGAAGGAAGCCATACTTACGATTTTTACGCCCGAAAAAATTCATCGGTCCTGGCCGGGTTCGAATCAGCGATCTTGGGTGTAGGAGGCAAGTATGGTAACCACTACACCACCAGGTACGATTAGAACTGGTAGACAAAGTGTAATAAATGCATATAAGGAATTTTTGATGGCGCATCGTAGAAAGAACTTACTGACATTATGCGTCAATTAGATCAGTATAGCAAGCTTTTTCCGATTCCATTTAGAGATTACTAATAAAGAATTAATAATATCGGAAAGGAGGAGGGGAAATTCCGAAATTGAGAACAATAATTTCTCTTTTATTGACAATTACAACATGAAATTGTCTCCAAAAGTTTAAGAGTGAGGAGGGAAATCTAAGTTAGACTTGTGAAAAATGACAATCCTTAACTTAACATTTGCATTTCGTCTTTTGAAGAGCTATTTTCCAGATTACACTAGTTATGATATAACGTTTTGGAAAATGTGAAATACTTCGAAACTTATTGATGTAAAACTTGAGCATTGAATTGCAATTAATAAATATTCAAAAAAATTAGATTTTAGCTTTATTTACTTTAATAAGGGTAAATATATTAAAAATCTAATTCTATTCCAAATTTCCTTAAGTAATTAACAAAAACAACTGCAATGAGGAAAATAAGCAATTCATATTTTGTTCATTCTCTATTGCTATTGATAATTGTTATCTCACATGAAAAATAGAAAGGACACATAAACACATATCCGAAAATACCTAAAACCTATTTCGAGACACGATCCAATTAGTATGGGTGTATCAAAAGGTTTATCTTTAGTATGTGAATTGCATGTCGTCAAAAGAGAACGTTCTCTTGTATACCTGCTTACGGGAGCCCGGAACGCCAAGGGAGCATAAACCGTTATACAAAGAAAGAATAACCTCAAAGGGACCAGAGTATGTCACTTCCGTTGGCGAGTGTTAATAAAGCCAAGGCCTTTTAAATACGTTAAGGGGAGTGAACTTGCCAATTGTTTGTACAGTTAACTTTAAACCAACCTGTGAATAAATGTTTTAAACTTTCAAGTAGTAGCGGATGGCATGCGTTGGCAGGTGAATTTGAATCAACCAATATTAAATGTATATTTTTAATTTTTAAAGCAAGGCACGGGACTTGCGCGTGCTTGTGTGAGCCCCGTGGCTTAGCGAAGCGAACGGTTATTTAATTTGAATCGAATATATAAGGAGGCGTTTGCTCTGCTGAGACACTCAGTTTATGGAATCAGTTCAACTCAGTAGTAAGTTCTATAAGCCGTGACACTAATCTTGATGCCTTACATTCTGCAAGGACTCAGTTCGGCAACTCAGATAATCAGATTCAGTTCATCTCCTTGAAGTCGGGGCAGTTAAATTCATGTTAAACGGAGCTAAGTCCTCTCGTACGCAGAACACCAGAGGACGCGAAAGAATAAATTACGATACACATTCAGATCTACTAATCGCATGACTATTAACATAGTTGATATCCTCTCCCAGTCTGTTGAGCAAGAGTCACAATATAGCTAAAAAAAACTTTGAGATGTCATGAAGCATGGGCAACAACACCAAAGCGATCAATTAATGATACGCCTCTACAGAATATGACGATCAGCAACTAAATCGCTTCATAATGGAGACCAAAGTGCGACCATATACAAAACCGCTTCTCATACAAATCAATCTGCTGATGTGCATTGTACCCTAGATGACAATGTGCTGCCATGGAGATCTTGTTTACATTTATCATTTGTGTACATTCATGGGTAATTAGTTTCTTATGTTTGACTTGTATGTAGTTCAGTGGCAACTGCAACTAACCATGGCAGGATATTCAAATCTGGGGCAACCCTCGGCAAAAGTTTTTCCTAGGTGGGTAATCGGCAGGCACAAGACCCTCAACTCATAGAAGATGATAAGGATACAAAATGTGTTTATACGGTATCCTCCATGCGCCAATTGTCCTGTGCTATTATCTGGACTCTGTAGAATGAGTTCTAGGTCTTCCTGGATCCGTCGTTTGGAGTGCTAAGGACCCTGCCTCAGCAACTCAACCATTAAGTGCAGAAAATGTTTTAGGATGGCTGACTTTGATCTGAGAATGCCATCTCATACAGCCGGCGCGTCCATTATCACTTGCGCGGCCGTTTATAAAAATCATATCTACTGCTCACAATATGAATATCCTGTCATGGTTAGCTGCTCAAATGTATTTTTTTTTTGTTTGTCCCAGTATTTTTGTTACATTCAGTATATTTCTTTCAACATCCATATATTTCATATTATGGGGTGCCGAAGAAAGAAGAATGAACAGTGTGTAAGGTAATATTTTCACATAAATTATTATTAATAACACAGTAATATTTGCAAAATGGAGATAATAATTTTGATTCTTTTTCATTAAATAGCGGTTTGTTGCAAATTTATATGGTATGTATGTACATGTATGTTCTTTTTACCTAAAATGAATATAACCGCTCTCCATTTCAAAGGACTGTGTACAACGTTCGACGTTTGTTAGCATATCGCCTGAATTCACTACACGTGCTTCTCGTTTTTTTTATTTGCTTTATTTAAGGGCACTGTAACATCGTAGGTCCTTGCCGTTTCATTCCATTCACGGCGTGAAATGGCCAATAAATTTTGCTCAGAGACCACTGCGTCGGTGCTGGTGGTGTAGTGGTAACCATATTTGCCCCCTAAACCCAAGATCGCGGGTTCGAACCCGGCCAGGGTCAATGGATTTTTTCGGGGCGTAAAAATCCTAAGTATGGCTTCTTTCGGAAGGGAAGTAAAGCCGTGGGTCCCGTGTCGTACATTTACGGCACGATAAAGAACCTCAAGCCTGAAAGAAGAGGCCTATGAGCAAAATTTGTCGGCCGTTTCACGTCCTGAATTGAATGGGATGCTGATGACCTGAGATGTTAAAGAGCGTCCGTAAATATATATAAAAAAAAAAAAAAAAAAAAAAAAAAGAGAGAGAGAGACCACTGCTTTCAGGCATTTTTTTTTTTTTTTTTACATAAATCTTGAAGCAGTAGATTCTCATCCTACGCAAACACCCAGGTAATTACGACAATCATAAGAATATTAAATTAGTATCAAAATTCGAAGGCATAACATTTGTGTACTAGAAGTGGGAAGTCAAGTATCTTTCCAAATATCATAAAACCGTCGGTATGGCAAAACAGAACCTTTTGTTACACGAGAAGGGCGGATAAACTGCTCGATCCCTTTTTCTCGCAATAACCACGGTGACCCTGAAACCTAGCTATATACCGTTAGAATATTTTAAGTGTGGTATATAAAGGAACATCGATGTTGCACCCCCTAGGAAAAATATATTACGCAAATTTCTTCTTAAACAGGAAGCAAAAAACAAGAAGTTACGGTATATCTTTTCACGCAATAGATGATAACACCCCCATTTCTGGTCAGAAGAAGCGCGAAAGGTTTTACCAATCAGAAGATTTCGTAACATAAATCGTAATGAACAGTCAATGAACGGTACTGTAGAATAATTAAAACAGTAGAATTAAGACCCAAGAAGCGCCCTACGGACCGTCAGACTGTGGCTCAGATTGAGACGAATTCAGTCAGTCGCAGTCATACTTGGAGATGCAATGTTAGTTGTTGTCAACAGTTTGTCAGTGGCTAGTGGGTGAAAGCCAGTTAGTTGGAAGGCCGTTAAGTGAAAATTCGATCCAGTTGAAGTTAAGTTGCATTAGGAAAACGCATGGAAAGACGCAATTATTGTGTGTTATCTAATTCTAACTTTTCTCTGAGTGATTTTCGCACCGTAGCACACAGTTAATGGAAATATGAGCCGCATAGAGTCGAAGTTCCTTACAGACAATTACCATTAACTAACTTTAACCCCCTGAGTGTACCGCCAATAAAACTCTTTTGGGAATATACTCATTTTGTCTGCATTCACGTGACAAATACCTATTCAATTCCTCGACCCGAAAATTGTTTTACATTCTAAAAAAACCACTAGTTAGAAGTCTCATATAGCCGTAGCAGAAGAAGACCGAGACATCACAACGCAGTCTCATCTACGAATCAGAGCGCGGAGAAGAGGATCGAGAGTTACAGCAGGAAGACTTCCGCAGCCACCATACTACCTCAAACTCGTCCAACTAAAACATTTCCCGGGCGGGTGTAAAATAGGTAAGTCGGAAAACAATGCATCCCAAGTATAAATATCTATTAATTAATTACCTTTCATCCTCACATCCTAATTAATCTATTAAATATAAAAATAAAATATTTTAAATTTATTCGCACATTAAATTTAGATTTTTAAAACATTCCCTTAATCAGACTTTTGAGTAGAATTTATTTTATTTAAAACTAAGCAATTTAAAATCGTCAATTCAAAGACAATATTTATTTTTTCTAAATAATTATCGTTCACACTACCTGCAGAATGTATTTTCTTCATCATTGTTCATCACAGTAAATTTGATCAGTAAGTTTGTTCCCGAAAAGTTATTAAAAGTATAAACGTAGTTTGTAAAATTTCTTCTCGTTCTACAAATCGCATTTTGTTATTTTTAGATCCCATTCCGTAACTTGCACCATAAACATGTCAGATATTTCCTCTCTAAATGACATAAATTTATTATTGGATTGAATATCAATATTGTTTTTAAGTTTTGTATTATTAATTTCCTCTCTACAATTGCTATTATTTTCTTAATTTTTGTGCAGAAATTGCCCTTATTCTCCCTATTTTGTGTTTTTATCGAATTTAAATACGGAATTCGTGCATGACATGAACAAGTTAACTACTTTTGGTATTGGTTTGCACGAAATCTTTCTTGAGGTTAAAAAAAAATCGCTAACGACTTTAGCGGATTTCTATTCATACGAGGAATTTCATTCACGTGCTTTGTACAACCGGGTGGTACATTAACGTTATAAATAACACCCCCCCCCCTCCGCTCCAGTCGCTTACCTCTGTAATTACCGCTGTAGTATCAGGGGGCGTGAATTAAAAGCTAGGCAGCTCTTAATCTCCCTGAATTTCTTCCACTTACCCCGGCTCCGCAGTTGACAGATATTTTACTATTTAGCATTCTTCTGCTCCAATTGCAGATGTTAAAACAGGATCTCATCAAGAAGGTTCTAACAAGCCTCGAGTTTCCGCAAGAACTACCATACAAACTTTTGACTACGTTTAACGCGATTAATCTAAAACACTTCCCTTTCCATTGAAAGGAGCCACTAATCTTAACTTGCTACAGACGTGGGGGTGAAGGAATATTGCTTCGCGTGATTTATTGCGGGAAACCTGATGAGGTCGCTTTTGTCTGTACCACGATGGTTTCATCTTGAATTTAGAAACAGAATAATCGCCACGGTAGCGGATATTTATTGCAGCTTGAAGGTCGTGCTGAGACATCTGAATACTGACAATTAATTATGTTTCAGTAATTTAATTAGCATGTACAATGCTTTAAACTTATACCCATTTGATTGGGCTGTGCTTTGTTCAAGAGTTGAGCTAATAGTTACTTGCTAAATGCAAATTTAATGAAACACATTTAATTCAGAGGGTTAACAGAAGTACACAAGATCTGGTCAAAGTATGATATGAACAACCTGCCTATTCCTCAGCATATTAGACAACCTGTCGAACGTTTCTTCATCTATTTCTTAATGCTTTATGATTAAATGTAGTGCTTAGTTGAGATGAACATGGAATTGTCCTTTGTTAATTTTGTCTATTGATATTGAATTAGTTATAAATAAAATATTTCAGTATTTCCATGTTTAATTGTGAAGGTATTAAATAATTTCTGTGAAATCAGAAATACAGGGTGACCACTATGAAACGTTTACTATTGAACTTTACATTTTCAAATATTGTGTATACTACATTGAAAGATGGGAGATTTCTCATAACGCTACATGACCCCCATTGCGTACTCTTAACGGTGATGCAATCATTATCACGGAAGCGAAATACAATACTGGAGTTTAGCAACTAATTAATCTATCTGTATTGATTATAATAAACAAGGATAAAACAACACAGAGGTTTATTACGTTAATTTTTCTTAATATTAAAATTATTCTATCCATTTTATAATGTATTAAATGTAAACTGTATTGTTTATTTATGACTTTGAATAACATCTATTTTGTTTAAAATATTGCATGAAACACATACTTTTTATGTAGTTTTGCCAACGTTTTTAGCTTCCAAATACAATTATAAAATTTCTCGTCAGAAACGTTATAAAAGCTTGCTCGTTTCCAAATACTAAAATGTACAGAAATGTAAGGAATGCTTAAGATCAATTGCACAGGCATTGGGTACAAGCAGCATAGGCACTTCCCAAAGATATAGCAGTTTATGCGATAGTTCTAACTTGTTGCACTAGCATAAGGGCAAGTTTGATATCGATACTATTCTGGGAAAGAGAAACAAATAAACAAACAAATGCTTAGTAACACACTCAAAGATTATTCTTATGACATAACTCATGGGTCTTGGTTCCATGAGTAGAATAGAGAGAAGTTCCCCTTTATGATTTCCTTGTAAACAACCGTAAACTTCAAACAGAACTCGTTTTCCAGGAAGAGCAAGTTATTTCTGGTTGTCAGTTAAAATAGAAGTTTGACGGTACTCTCTGTAGCAAACACTGAGGCATTCGGAAATGACAGGGTGGAGATATGGATCAAGTTAATGAACGTTTCAATTGCAGAGTTGGTTTCACTAATGGTCAATGTCTAACACAACACGCATCAAATAATTAAAGTTAGGTAAGCTGATTTCGCTTTTGCTCTTTCTTAGAAATAGGAGTCATGGATTAAGATATACTTTCATGAAAAGTTTATTGGTAGTGGAAAACTGAATGCCACGATTTTTTTCCTCTCCAGGTTTTCGTCAGTCCTAATTGAAACTTAGACCTGGAACACAATATCGTACATATGTATCGCCGATTTCCATTTTGAGTTATCATTCTTTACACACTTATTCCTATTATGTTTAGCTTTGTATTGCTTCCAGTTTTGCCGTAGAAACAATTTATATTGGTTTCTTACACTGTTTCTAAGAGCACAACCTAAATAACATACATGGCAGGAATAAAAAGCAAAAATGCATAATGACAAATGAAAATCGTAGATGATTGAAATGGCTACTACAAATAAACAGCGAGCGCAATGCGTTCTTTGATATGCTAAATATGTTAATCATATGATCCGTTCCCAAAACAAGTGCAGATTTTTTGTGGAATGATAGAATGGTTCTAACCAATAATTTAATGCAGGGGAATATTCTGATTCCTAATTACAATGCTATCTAAGGTTAAAGTGGACATAAAGTAATCTGAAGGCAGTCACAATATGCCCGCTACTTTCACAGAGGTCATGCATGCACTGCAGTTATGATATGAAGACTTTGGTAAACCTAACCTAACCTAACCTAACCTAACCTTAGACTCTCCTGAAGGTACAATGGTTTATGGTCCGACTATTTGAATCGAGTTACTCGTCTCTCTTATGAAACTGTCTCATGTGTAATGAATAAGGATAACATTTCAGGTTTCCTAGTTTCGAGAAACACAAGAATAAACGTTTAGAGACAAAACTAAAGGTTTTATTGAAAAAGTTACTATTGAGAATTGTAGAACTAATTAGTACGTGTTCATTCACAAAAACTCAAAAAACAGAGTACGTGTGGAATACTTACCCTTTAAAAATTTTCTCAGATAAAGTTGTAATTATTGTGAAATTTTATAATACCAAATATTTAATTACAAGTAAAACATTAAACTTGTTGTTTTACGTGTACCATGAGGTAATTATGACAGTTTTAATTTATCTATATCACTGTCAGCTGTGTTTGAATCAGGATACTTAAGAAGGTCATAAAATGACTTGTACATTTCTTTATGTTGACAAGTTTCCTGTTATATGCTTTGACCTTGTTTCTTCAACCTGAAGGTTCTATAAAATTACTCCAAAGTCTTGACACAGTCTTTCGTCACGTCAGAGTATGTAAGCTGTCTGTGCTTATTGCTGAATGCCATACATTCATTCTCCATATATTTGCATGTTTTCTAGAAATGTTAGCCACCAGTCTTTGAAATTGAGTATCTGGTCATTCTGAAGCCTCTTTAATTGATCCAGAGCGTTGAGTTTCTTGGTAGTTTGAATGATGTAAAACTTTCCTGGAATATTATCCTTCTTTCGTTCATCAAAAACGTAAATGATGATTGCAATAATGCAGCAGTATAGTAATATTCCTACAGCCTCCTTGGTATAGTGGTTAGCGCTGCTGATTGCTGGCCCTGAGTTCCGGGATTGATCAGCGCCATGTGCTCAGAATTTTCTGAGTTAGGGAGTTCTAGAACCAAGTCACCCAGCTTTGCGATGACAATTAGATGCCCAGGCAGGCCTGTGGGGTGCAGTGTGCTGATCACATACACCTCTGCAATACTGCACTCTGTCTATGGTGTCTCAAGACGGAAACAGAGAACGAAGCGGTCATGCGGTATCCCTTTAGATCTCCGGGGCTAGTTATATGAATATTACCCTTTCTAGACTCGCTGAATAGTTTAAAGAAACACATATAAACCATAGTTCTCAGTTTAATTTCTCAAAAATTTGGAATTATTCTTTTGCTGTTCACTCCAATAATTATTTTAAATTATTAAAAACTAAAAGTTCATTTTTCATTCCCTCTGTTTCGCCCTCTGCTTAACCTATGTGCTTAGAAACCCATTCAGTCGTACTTTCTTCCGTCTTTAATTTCTTAGCATACCACTGCATTACTGACACTATGCAATGTCAGCTTACATGTCGGTTTTTTGGTTTTTTTTTTACTTTAATGTGGGACTAATCCTATATTTTCTCTAATTTTATCACAAAATGTTATCAAATTTCTCGAATCTTCCAATTTTCGATCTATAATATAGTTCTGATATACTATGTAGCGCTGGGTAGTTTAATTGATACAGAACTTGAGTCATGTGGCGTACGCAATGTTTATACTTTTTAGTTTTTAAAGCAGATTTTTTTAATTGTTGTGAAGTATCCGTTACAAACGCGCAACTATAGCTCCATTTGTGCACTTATCTCTAGTCAGCGGTCATGTAGCAATACACAAAAGACGTTTGTCAATGATGCATGGATAATGTTAACAACTTATCTTAGAACACTGTGCTTATTTATAGATTCCGCAATGTCTAAGATCGAACAGCATTATATAAATTATTGTTACATTTATCGAGAACCAACATCTGACTGTATCCATCGCTCAATGCTAGCCGGCTACACAAGCCGCTCCAACGACGTGGTTTATCGAACTGCTACGTTGACCTTGAGTCTAACGCCACCCAGACAGTAGAAAAAAAAACCACATGTCTCTCCTAAAGTAAAGTTTGCTAAGAAGAATAAATGACAAATAATACTAGGCCTAACGATTGTCTATTTATTATTAGTATATATTTCAAGTACATTAAAATTTATTATATTTTCACTTTAGTGTTTCTACAACCGATTCTAGCGCCTCTCTTGGTTCTAGGTGATTCGTCCGTCCATGAGCAATAACTTATCGATCTTAAGTTTACGCCGCCGCTTCGGTCATGGGATACTTGGATGACTCAATAACTAAAGTCTCTATAGAAAGTAAAGCGCAAGGACAAACCGTTATACGATTTTAGTAGATAAAGCAACCAACAAATTAAAACGCTTTTAGCGGTAGAAAACATTGTTTGTTAAATTCTGCTCGTATTTATTGTTACAATTCTCTAGAGACATTTGAAGTACCTAATGTTTGAATATTGACCCAATGGAAACTTTTATGAGTAAACTGCATCACTATCAATTAGCCTGTAAGCTGTCGTAAACTACAGATAATAAAATTGACTCGAATGCTTCGGGACTTGAGAACTAAATGATAAACACTTTGTTCTGCTGCACGAGATGCATTAAACTGATTGGTATCTTTCATAACTTCAATAAGATTTTTTTATTTCTCAGCTGCAGGTGTCCCTTGAGCTGGAAGAATAATGGGGTCAGAGCGACGGAACGCGACGAGCTCAGAATTCTAAAGTCAAAGAAAAAACTTTTCTTATTATACTAAAGGTTTAAAACATTGCTTATACTTTGTTAATGAGTAATGTAATTAACTAATGGCTTAGTAGAATACTTAGAAAATTAAAGATGTCATAGCAAAAGCTTGTAAACAAAAGAAGTTTCGTCTTTCGTCGTTGTTGGAACATTCTAGCCGTTTTGTTAACCTTCAAACAGTCCAGCATTAAAAATTATCGCTGTTCTTATGTGTACAACAAACAAAATAAAGGCTCAACCATTTCTTTTTAGCATAAAAGCCTGCTAATTTGAAGGTCTATGATTCTGTCCCAAGAACTTTAGGCATTTTATTCCCTCTTTGGTATTCATTAACTCATGAAGACAATTGAGGAGATGCTTGATATGAGAAGTAGAGAAATGTGGTCCAGCAAGCGAGCTTCAGGTTGGAGGCATATTGCGATGCACATGTAACCAGTTAGCAGTGCTCTGTATTGAGATGGTCAATTCGGCAGACCATGCCGACCTGTTATCTTTTTGTGGATGGACAAAGTCCTACAAGTTTCCACTGGCAAGCTGCAATTGTAAAATATACTTTGTGTTACTATCATCTCTTTGATAAAGACAAACTTACTTGTATAATATTGGCTGCTCATACCACAATAAGCCGAACAAAATGGCAATAACTGAGGGCGTTTACTAATAGAAGGAGACATTTGGTTCAACGTCCAGGCTTATGCTATAACGTGAATGTAACTATATTAGAGTTACGTTTGCAGGCAATAGTTCTAAAAGCTTCCTGTTCGATTAATGGTTGACGTTTACATAATTCAAAAATTAATTCCTTGGTTTTGGCATGTAGAAGAAATAAAGGGACGAAGCAGCACTACAGCAGGTATTTAATTTGAAATTAAAGGTACGTGCTTCCAAACAGAAGATGTCTCTAGTATCATCTTTGCTGTTTGTTGATTTTGTTCATTTACGGACGCTTTTTAACATCCCAGGTTATCCCTTTCAATGCAGGGCGTGAAACGACCGATAAATTTTGCTCAGAGGCCTCTTCTTTCAGGCTTGAGGTTCTTTTACGTGCTGTAAATATACTACAAGGGACTCACGGTTTTACTTCCCTTACGAAGGAAGCCATACTTAGGATTTTTACGCCCAAAAAATCCATCGACCCTAGCCGGACTGAACCCACGATCGTAGCTCTAGGAGGCAAGTAGACTACCAAGATCGACTCTCTAGTATCAGCGTGTCTTGACATTACATTAAATATATACCCTATTACTAATAAATGTTAGCAGTTATTTGGATAAGCATTAAGATGCTACGCTATATCAATAGAGGGGGAAAGCCATATGGGCGGAACGATCTCAAATAATGTAACTGAAACAGACGAAGAGAACAGATGTGCTCACAATAGCGAAAATGACTCAGGTTATTTTATGTATGAATTTGGAAATGAACACATCCGTACTTGTCTTCTACACCCCAGATTGTGGGTTCAAACCCGGCCAGGACTGATGGATTTTTTTCGGACGTAAAAACCCTAAGTATGGCTTCCTTCGGAAGGAAAGTAAAGTTGTGAATCCCGTACATTTACGGCACGAAAAAGAACCTCAAGCCTGAAAGAAGAGGCCTCTGAGCAAAATTTATCGGTGTTTCACACCCTGAATTGAATGGGACGCTGATGACCTGAGATGTTAAACAGCGTCCGTAAATAAAACAAATGAAATAATAATAATAATAATAATAATAATAATAATAATAATAATAATAATAATAATAATAATCCGTCAGCATGTCGGCTGTTAGATATATGGAAACATATAAGATATAACATATGTTATATGTTATATGGAAACATATAACATATAAGATAAATGATTATCTTATTTTTTATTACACAAATATATTTAGCATTGTATTATTTTTAACTGATATAGATATGCTTACTGATATCTCACACAAAATAATTATACCAGAGATAACAATATAAACTATTTATATTACTAGTCTCCGCAGCATTTTAAATGTTGGAAACAGTGTTAATGTTTATTTTTAACGTATTTGACAAATCTTATTTTCGATACTTGAGATTAGTATACAGTAGCATAATCAATATAACTGGTTACAGATATATTAAATAAAATATTTAATACAAGATTTGAAGCGGTTTAGGGGGCTCCGGATAAGTGCCCCAGGTTGGACGCCAATTTTGACGATTTGTTTTTGATGTCGTGTGGCCCCACATTGCGTAATAATGTAAGCTATTGCGGTAATACCCAAGAAGGGATTTTTGAAAAAAATATTCTTCAAATCTCCAATAATCCTATCTACTAAGCACTGAAAATGACAATGAAAAAATTATACATGTTTTTTTTCTCAACGAAACTCGGTATATAACCATCAATTAGTGAACGATTCGTTTAGTTCTTTAACCAGCAAAATTGGACATTTGGGAGTGGAGGTTAAAAAATTGAAAAATCGTTTTAGCGGCCGTAATTTTTTGTTGTTTTCAACGAAACTCGGCATATTCATTGAATTAAATTGATAAAAAGGAATATCCAACAATCAGGGCAATGGGGCCATTTTAAAGTGGGGGATTATCTGAAAGAACCAGTGGAGTTTAAAGTGAAATTTAAAAATCGCTCTAGCGACCGCAATTTTAATTTTTTTTTAAGAAAAGTAGATATATGTCATTGAATATAATACGAAAACAGTTTCTGAAAAACAGTGAAATCGGACTATTAGGAGAGGAGGTTTACCTGAAGTCTAAAATTTAAAAATCGCTCTAGCGGTTTTGCTTTTTCGCAACGAAACTCTGTAATACCATTTAATAAAACAAGAAACATAGTTTCTGAAAATCAGGGAAATCTGGTCATTAAGAGTAGAGAGGTATATCTGAAAACCGAAATTTAAAAAGCGCTCTAGGTTTCATTTTCTCTCAACTGTTTCAAAATAAAAAGACAAATAAACTGAGCATATAAACTGCATTTAAAAAGATGCACATATTTTATATGTAATAAAGGAAAGGTATCATCGTGAAGATAGCAAATGTGAAATATTAATCTAATATGTGTGTGAGAATTATATTTGTATGTAAGAGTGCTCTGTAACAACATCCAGAAAACGTTTGCATTACATGCTTTTACTACAATAAAATTTAAATTCCATTTCAATGTCACTGAAACTCACTGGAGCCTTTGACTGTATATTGTTGATAATTATACATTGTAATTGTTTTAAATAGTAAACTTTTGTTTAATTGGCCTAATTAGAAACTTCTTCTTTTGTTATTTGTCTATTATAGTGAATGTAAAGATGATGCCAAGAGTTCAATTTATAAACATGGCTATATTTAAAAATGTTTAAAAATATTCATACAATATATCTTTGTTTATTAGTGATTATATATTTCAATTAATTAATAGTATGCTATTAACTTTTGTGGTTTAATCTCAATAATAATAATAATAATAATAATAATAATAATAATAATAATAATAATAACAATGTGATCTCTTTTGTAATACTTATAGGTTGCAAGAATTTAACTTTATTCCCTTTAATTCGAGTAGTTTCATTATATACATTTATTTTCAAATGCGTTTGAAGGGGGAAAAAAAAAGATAACCCTATTTAAGTAAAGTATTATAGATAAGTTTTTAATTTATTGATTATTAAATTTATTTTACTTGCTGAGGAATTCGCTTACGTTACGAAACTCCTACGTGAGTGTTTATACCGACGCTGCAACTTGGATACTGAAAATAGCAGTTTATACCTTGCTTTATTTCCAAACACTGCCTTGAGACTCACTACAGCGCTAGTTGATCTTTGGAAACATCCCATAACTCCCACGAGCGATCCCTTTTTATACTGGCAGTCACCATTTTATTACCGGTATTTGCGACTGTGTAGTTTTATTTTATTTTATGGTTAATATACTGTTCTAATATACACATTTTTTAGAGACCCACTCCGCTTATAAACGACACGTATACCCAGCTGTATGGTATTTTTATGTGGCGCATGGTAGTATATTATCAGGCGAGGATTTATATTTTAATGAAAACCTCAGTTAAATTTCCGCACACCCTTATTTTTCTTAACCTATTTAACCAAAGGATTGATCATACTATTTTGAGCACATATCTTTACTCATGCTCATAATTCTGATGATCCATTTTAAAGTAATCCCCACTGGATACAATGCATGTGTTTCAGCTTTTCTGCCAGTTTTGCTGGAATCCATTTTTTTTTTTTGACAAGACCTTCAGAATCTCCTCCGCAGCCTTCACCACTCCCTGACGAAGTTTCTTCAATTTGGGGAAAAGGAAAATATCACACTGGGCTAAATATGGACCGTAGGTGACACAGTTCATTTTGATATTATTTTAATTATTATACTTTCTAGTGCATTTTACGCAGAGTTTAGTTAACGACTTATATATAATTTTTATAGGAGAAAATATTTAGTCGTCATTTGGTATTTTAGAAAAATAGACTGCAAGCACTACATCATACTTGTTAATTTCAAAATTTCTTCATGGTCTACGTCAATTTGGACACATTTATTCCTATAATGAAACGTTTTATAGCTTCAGACAGGAAAACGCCCATGTTTCGCTCAATATATACTGTAATACCTTCATTTTCCTTGTTTTAAATTTCTTCGTGTGCAATCGAACGTATGCACACTGGAACAAGCGAGAAGCGTTATGCACACTGCTCCATTAATGAATATGTTTACAATGGCGTAACGTTGGATGCAATGTTTAGAACTGTAACATTGAATGGAAAAAAAAGGTAAACAAAACAAAAGAGCGTCTAAAATATAACCCCGGGGAATAAACATCCATTAGCTACAATATCCAGTTGTCATCGTTATTGTTGTTTGGATGCAGCTCACAAAACCAATTGGATTTGTATTATTAGTACCACAATAACCGTCCAACCGTTGCCTGGGTAGGCAGCATATTGGTTCAATATGCATTGCTTTGGCGAGCCTTTATGGGTTCTTACTTTCAAAATCTGCTGAAGATCATAAAACTTTGACACTCAAATTATGTTTACTGTCCGCTAATAGCAGGTTGTTGTTGAATTGTGTATAACGCCCGTTTTTAATGCTGAGGCATCACAGTCGCTGGACATTGATAATATATGAGAAAACTGATTTTTTTTAAGGAAACGTTCCAAGCCTAAGTTTAGGGTACCTGAGGACTGAGGAAAATTTGGGGAAAATTTCACTCATAGAGAACTGTCTCGGCGGAAGCTGTGATATAATTTATTGCTTTCGAATCGCCTAGCACACTAATTTATGTATCGACGTATTTCCTCCTTTCAATGAGTGCATTCAGTGATATTATATAAGAACCTTTTGTCTGCATCCTCTGTCACAATTGTTTCACTTGATGCATTGGCTGTTTAGTAATAAACTCACCCTTTCCAAAACATTATGAGTATACGCATTTTAACGCAATCTTAATTAATGAGGGGAACTTTTAGATACTAATACTTATCCACGTGTTGTGTAAGTAGTGTATACCTAGTGCTGCTGTCACAACTTTTGAGAATGTCTGTACCTTCCCCCTCTAACAGCCTGCACATTCCTAAGTCGTGGTGCTAGAGCGATATATATATGTATACGCACACACACATAAATTAACAGTAATTATAACAGTAGAAAAGGATAAAGCACTAAGATAAAGTCACACTTGAGATCGCTATATTTCCAACTCATTGAGTTCTTCTATTTTTTTTTTTTTTTTGAATGATTTTGTTTATGGACGCCCTTTAACATCTCAGGTCATCAGCGTCCCATTCAATTCAGGGCGTGAAACGGCCGACAAATTTTGCTCAGAGGCCTCTCTTTCAGGCTTGAGGTTCTTTTTCGTGCCGTAAATGTACGACACGGAACCTACGGCTTTACTTCCCTTCCGAAGGAATCCATACTTAGGATTTTTACGCCCGAAAAAATCCATCGTTCCTGGCCGTGTTCGAACCCACGATCTTGGGTTTAGGAGGCAAGTATGGTAACCACTACACCACCAGGACCGACGTGAAGGTGATAAAAGTACAAAACTTTCCAGCACAAAACTTTCCAATGCTAACCTAAAACTTCTAACAAGAACTTCATTAACCTTGTTACTACTTACGTGCCTGGAATTGCAAGCATCACACCTATTTTGAAAAAAAAAAATGTCACAATACTTTGTTAACGCACCCCATCTTTAAACGATTTTTTTTTAATTTGTACCCCGCCTTACTTTTAGAACATTTCCCCCTAACCTTAAAAGTATATTTCGCCGAGACCTAATCTCCTCCGAATTTACCTCGTCCCTTTGCTGGCTCATATGCTTGCCAACGCCCTAAATGCAAAACCTATGCGCTAATTATACCTTGCCATTCATTCCACAGCCCTAATTTAACCAGAGAATTTAACATTTCTTCATTTGCTACCTGTTCTTCCAAGAACGTCGTATATATGTTATCTTGTAAGCTTTGCAAAGCATTTTATATAGGTTTAACTTCTACTGTTATTTCGTTACGCATGAACAATCATAGACGTTCTGTTAAAACAAAGTCTCCCTTGCCGGTTGCCCAACATGCCTTATCTCACTGTAAGGATTTTGATGATGCTTTTAATCTAACTCTTATTGATGCTTTACCTACACAACGCTCTGAAAGTTTACTCAGAGATAGAGAAATGGCAGCTATATTTTTACATAAAGCGCGTATACCACCTGGTTTAAATCTTACGTATTAATTCTTTTTCCCCCACGCTCTCATTTCTAGTTTCATCTGTTTCCATGCATAACGTTACCTTCGATACTCAATATTTACTTTTATCACCGTCACTTGTCTTCTTGCCATAAGACTCAACGAGTTCGAAATATAGCAATTTCAAGTGTGATTTTATTTTAGTGTTTTATCCTTTTCTACTTATTGTTAATTTGTTACATTGTTAATAGTGCTACTTTATTTTTATTATACATTACTTTGAAATTTTTCGTTGTCATTTTTGATGCCTAGTAGGTAGGATCGATGGAGATTTGAAGAACGTTTTCAAACAACTTTTCATGAATATAACCGCAATGTTCTATTACTCATTTTTGCACAAAATAAGTCAGTTTCGACTCGGTGCTAGATATTTCAGAGACATTCGCCTTATTTTACGCCTATTATCAGTTGCAGTTACAATTGAGTACAGCATTTTCTCCAACCTCCTGGGCAGTAATGTTAAATTTCTTGATAAGATAACAAGAAAGTTCTACGTGTGGAACTCTTAGTCTTGTAACTGAACGTGCCAACCATTTAAGGTATAACATCTCAAGCAATATCGTGACCGAGTTCACCTTGACCTCCTCATGCAACGTGGAATGTCAAACCAGCATCACGATGCTGGTGACTTCATACCGAAATGATTAATTGTAAACACTTTTTGCATCACGCCCGAATGCCGCATTCTGCGAAACCTGTAGTTCCAGGAATAGGTGACGTTGTTTGGGGATTCTGTTTTGTAATTTACCTGCATAGATTTGAGTTTTCTAAGAAGAGTGACTTGTTTCTTTTCTAATCATTGGACAAATATGCTGGGAAAACTTTTGTCATTTTTTACCCTCTTACATTGAAACAAGTAATTACGTTTTTTCCTAGTAACATTTCCTGTACCTCTTTTTTTTTTTTGGAGGGGGAGATTATGTTTTTAAGAAGGGCATTACATGTTAAGTATATCCTGGAGAAATGGGCCAAAGAGCTCATCGTTTAAATACCTATTAAGTTAGCTCGGAAGCCCAAGACACTTGTGATTGCCTTTATACTCCTGAATTTATTATTCTTGATTTTCTCTGGTCACTTAGCGAATTGTGGGATGGGTATTTACTTTTCACGAATTTCCCTCTCGCATTTCATTCCGTTGGTTCTGTTACAGGGTCGAAAGTGCCAGGGCGAGGTGAAGCTGCGCGGTGTGACGGTGGCTTGCGCTTTGTTAAGGTTTCAGCCAGAGGGGCTCGTACTTCTTGCGAGGCACCGGTGTCTTGGTGTTCGATCTGGAAATATGTTACGGATCCTCTCGCCCGGTGTTCCCCTCAGAATCCCTTACTCTCGGAAGAGAGTAGGCACAAACGGCGAGCCGTGAGCAAGGTCGAATCGAAATACCGGCCAGTCCAGTTCGATGTCCAACTGAACAATATGCTACAATTCCCTTAAGAAATGACCTGTATTGTCTAACCGCATCTTGTATGCACTTTTTGTTATGAGAAAGAAAATTATCTCTGGCAGATTGCGTTTTGAATTATTAACTCAATTGCTGAAACTCATATGTAACAACTGACTGTTTCTGCGCTTATTTTATATTATAAAATAAATACTGAAGGGCCTGTCTAATATTTAAACTGTTCAAAACATCTTGAGCACAACCAATTATATCTTTTGGGCCAGGATCCTTGTGACAATGCATATTTGTTGAAAATGATGTCCCTCAACGTAAATACATTGTTGGCATCTGCGTAGGATGCTTTTCTTCCGTAAGAACACGGCGGTTCGGAAAACGTTTCTTGTCATTGAGAAATCCTATCTATCATAACTTTTTAACAAAATGGCGCCCAGTTTCTCTACCTGGATCACGATTGCAAGGATATTGGTTTGAGAAACGCTTTACTTGTTGGTAAGGGTGATATATTCTTGACATATACAGATATTCTTCTTAAGGGGAAACTCGTTAGAGCAATTATGTTGTATTTTGGTCATTTGTGTGTGAATGAGCACATTTCAACAAACCTTTAGGTCATATTGGGCACAATTTCGCTTTCTCAAGCATTAACGAAGTTTGGCTTTTGCCGTAGAAGCATTTTGTCAATTGTTTCGTGTTCGCTAGTTTGATGAATACTCTAAAAGTATGCATTCTTAGTTCTAGCGGTTTCTTAGGAAATATTTAAAAAAAAAAAAAAGATGAAATATCACAATTATAGAATTACCACATTAGAAGGGAATGCTATTTACTAAAGCAAGTTTCAGTATCGCAGTAAGTGAAATGGATAATGGAATCTCAAAATGCAGGAAGTTTTGAAACTAATAGGTATGGAAAAATCGTGGACAAAAAGGGAGTATCAAAACAGATGATTCTGGAAAGAAGTAAACGTAAAACTGGAAGATATTGAAAGACGAAACATATTTGGAAATATGAGAGAAAAGAGTTCTTTGTAACTTTCTTTATAGGTAAATAAAAACAGTATGGCATAGGAATTTTAAAGGGTTAAAATATGTTTTGTATTTATAAAATTGCCCATTGTGTGGAGAAATTAACAAAAATTTTCATTGTATATTATATTGTAAGCAATCAAAGTTATGAAAAGAACAGATATGACAACCAAAATGGAAAAAATTAGATGATATTTTGATTTGGTTTAATTACAGACGCTCTTTAACATCTCAGGTCATCAGCGTCTCATTCTATTCAGGGCGTAAAACGCCCTGAGAAATTTTGCTCAGAGGCCTCTTCTTTCAGGTTTGAGGTTTTTTATCTCCCGTAAATGTACGACACGGGACCTACGGCTTTACTTCCCTTCCGAAGTAAGCCTTACTTCGGATTTTTATGCCCGAGAAAAATCCTTCGATTCTGACCGGGTTTGAACCCACGATCTTGGGTTTAGAAGGTAAGTACGGTTACCACCAGAACCGATTTAAAATTTAGATAGGGGAATAATTAATTAGATAGATTTCTTAAAAGAGTAAAGAATATAAAAATTGTAGGGAACTATTTGGGCAAAGTTAGAAAGAAATGGATAAGAATGATTAAGAGGAAAGTAGAGGGAAATGCAATCTTAGAAGTATAACAGGTCAGATAAATATGATCAAGGATAGGATATACATTGATAAATATGGTCACCAATACCTGGAGTTGTGTGTATTAGGAATAGAACGAAGGCTAGTAACTTCAGAAAGAAAATATTAGTAAAGCACAAGTGTGGTACACAACAAATTGGGGTAAACAAAGGGAAGTATCGTGACACATTGTCTCCTTTTTACGATGAATTATGTGCCTGCCTTCGTTTGTGTCGATATTTCTCTTCATAATTTGAGTAACTCAAACATGTGCTGACTTTGCAAAACCTCTTATTAAATCGATATCGGATTCTTCAGCTTTAAGAAAGAACTACATCACCTCTGCCATCAGTGTTTTCATAACTGACCGGCAAGTCACATGTTAGTACGGCTTAACTCGTTTCGTTGCTCGTTCGTTCAAGGACAGCGGCACAGAATCCGAACCGCACCGGCCTATTCCATGCATTGCTTACATACATTGCCTACTATGTACGACGATAGGTCCGTAAGTTTCCGGCCTAACCATTTTCTATGTATGATAAAGACAAAAACTATATTTCGCTTTTTAATATAGTTACCCTTTATTGCAATACACTTCTCACATCTTTCAACCCTCCCCCCAAAGTTGTCAAAAGTCTTATCTGCAAAATGAACATAAATATTATCCATCACTTCTTCGTCACACTTAAATTTCCTTCCTCGAAGGTCCTTCTTGAGTTTTCAGAAGAGGAAATAGTCACTGGGAGTTAAATCGGGGCTGTAGGGTGGATGGTCGATCTGCTTGAAGCCACATTTCTTCACAGCATCCTTTGCAACAAGGGGTGTGTGCACAAGTGCGTTGTCATAAAGAAGGCGCACACCACCACTCGGCTTTCTTCGCCTTTTCTCTTTGATGGAAGCACGTAGTCTGTGTAGCAGGCCAGCATACTACTTCCCATTTACTGTGGTGTTCCTCTCCTTGAAGTCAATGAAATCACAATCCCAAAAGATTGTGGCCATGATCTTCTTGGTTGATTGAGTGATCTTGGCATTTAGAGGCGTGCTTCGGGAGGTTTACGCCACTCCTTTGGACAAGGGATCATAGTAGAGGAGCATAGTTTCATCTCCTGTAACAATAGTTTGTAGAACTTCTCTCTCGTTGCCACGGCAGAGCTCCAAAAATGCCTGACAACAGATGACTCGTTGCCTCTTTTGAACTGAGGAAAGAAGTCTATGCACCCATCTTGCACTAACCTTATTCATGTTTAAATTTCATTAATAATTCAAAGGACTGTTGTTTCAGAAATTCCAAACTTGCTGCTATTTGTGTAACTTTGAGCCGCCGGTCTTCCATAATTTCTCCTTACATATGAGAGATGTTCTCAGAAGTGAGCACCTGCACGGTCTTCGTCTTCAATGCTTTCTCGACCCATTCAAAAAAGTTTGGCCCTTTTTTTTTACGGTAGAATCGAAACTTACGACCTACCCTCGTATCTTAACATTTTAGTTTCATAATTTTGTATCAGTCTTTTATCGCTTCTAATTATTGCGCCATTTTCATATCCATAAATCAAAATTGAAAAAAAAGATGTTTAATTTGTATTTTTCTTAGTTATATTCTGTAATTTCTTTTTATGGTACCACTTAAATTTTAAAATGTATAAACTTTTTTCTTTTAAACCCTTATTATAATAAAAAAAAAATGTCCCAAATAATTGAAAATTGGTACTTGTACTTTGATTATTATTAGTATGGTTTTGGATCGGTAATGATATTTTCCAACAGATGCCATTACGTTTAATTTTTCATTTGATATTATTTACTTATATGTATAAATTATTTTGCTAAGCCGAAACGCTAAGTGACGTTGACCTTTATTATTTGCAAAGACCACTCCTAGCTGTCAGCGAATAAAACTATATTTAGTACAGTAGATACTACTGCAAAATTGTATCCTTTTTCAAACTGTTTTATATGGACAACAAACAAGAGCTACCTATGTCTGTAGGTTCTATCCCCTTCTTTTGTGTACAATTATCTTATATATCTTATGTACACACACACAATGCACAAGAGTGAGTTCGTCTAAACCAATGTTGTTCATTATTTAAAAGAAGTTCAGATGTAACATTAACACATCTTGTTAAAAATCTTATAACCTCTAATAAAAGGCTATAGTTCTTACACTGATATCTGTTAAAGTGCTCTATTATACAAGTATGGACACGCTCCGTTTTGGGTCTAACCGTCTCTAACTTCCATAAGACTACGTGTTAAGTTTCTGTCGTTTTACTCGATTGTCATACAGTTAATTCCTAAAATATTTGTGTTACAATGTTGAATGATACCTTCTGCGTCTGCTCATGTTCTTTTTGTATTAGAAGGCCTAGGTCAGACAGAAAATGCACAATACTTTCGAGACTATGTCAGCTATAGTTACGGCATTTTCGCGTAGTACCGCATCCGAACTCAGCGGCCAATGACAGATCATCTGCCGGCAGAGGAAAAGACTGTCATCGGTTAAAACAGATATCGCAATATTAAACGTAGGCCTTTATAATTACATCCTTTTAACACGTGAAACTTAAAATAAGAATTTCTCATTTTATTTTGCTATTTAATATTTAAATTATTTGTTGTAATGCATTATTATATCAGAGTTGACATAAACTGTATAAGGCCTGTTAGTTAACAATGAATTATAAGAATTATAGGGCTTGGAAGGCTTCTAACCAAATTCAATTTAGAACGAAAATTTTTATAAGAATAAAAGTCTCACTAAACCCGACAATCTTCAACAATGAAATGAAATGAAGTTAGCATGCATCAAGTTTTAAAAATATTTATAACCTTATAATCTTTCTTTGGGCCGCATGTGCAGCGTATTTCGACATTCTTATTATGTATTTTCACGTATGAAATCACCAAAAGAAGCGTTAAATTTAAAGTAGCTTATTCTATTTAACATGAAATATTAAGAAAAAATCTTACATAATATTACATAACACAGTCGAGAGTTCTTTGGCGGAATCCAGTTCATTCTTTCAAATTTGTGAATCCAAATATTTCGTCTTTCGACGTCGTATTTTCCTAAGAAATGTGATATAACGTAATGCCTCTTTTCCCTCTAGTTGTACAACCAAATGCACAATATTCAAGCATATTAAATAAATTAAAATAAACATTTAAAAATGTTCTCCATATAAGCAAATGCACAACACACAGACATCAGGCCCAAAAATGGCGGCTGATGCTTGCGAACCAATCACGGAGCTCGGTTGTCGACAAATTCCGCCGCACAGCGTGTCCATACTTGTATGATAGAGGGCTTTAATATGTTACGCTTGTCTTTGTTACGACTTTTAGCCATTCGTTTGGGATCTGGTATGTGAACCGACGTATATTAAAAACATTAATAATGGGAATTAGAACTGTGATGAAATACATTTAATTAATTATGTATTAATTTAATATATTCCTTCCTTGGATTTTGTAAGTCTTGAGTGTGTTCAATATATCACTTATAATTATAATTTATGTCTTGAAGTTATCGCACAAAATCGTTTTCATTACGGCAGAACTCCGCTTAAAGTTTTTGCTGCTTCTTTATGCAACAGGTTACTGAATTATAAGAAAGTTTAGCTCTCATTTGAAATACAAAGAGATAAAATTTACCCCTTCCTCTCCCTTCCCCCTCCCAAAAAATCCATACACAAAGCAGTTTCATCTCAAACTGCGTTAAACGCGATTAGTTCATGTTGTTTATTTAGAAAGGAATTATCTCAAAAGAGGGATAATCAAATGGAGGATATTACTTTATATGGAACATCGGCGGAACACAATGACATCACGGCATCGGTTCAACGAATGACTGGAGGCAGTTAAGAAAAACAAAACAAAGCTTCGATAATCACATTTACCATCGCTCTTTGTGAAGGCTCGGAAAACGCAATTAGGAAACAATGTCGAACAACCAGTATCGATGTTGATTGTTTTGATTCATTGACCGTTAAATTCTAACAAAAATACTTTCATTATTATTATTTAAAACAAACATGGCTATTACAACATGTGAGGATGTGCACAATGGGGTAATTGATCTAGAAAGTTAAAGGGATGGACTTCGAGTACGAAAACAATGAGGTAGGATAAATAAAGTATATGCGTTTGTTATTGTTACTGTTAAAATATAGCATAAATAGCGTTATCATGTGCCATTGTGTTGGCGAACAACACAACGGTTGATGTTTGTCAGTGAGACGTGAAACTGCTCCGCAATAGGCCAGTCGACTTTTGTTTTTTGCCTATTTGCGAAAACGTTGAACGTGTTGAAATTAAAGCGCACCGGAAAAGTGAATGCGTGCAAATTAATAAGCCATTTCTGTATACATGTTCCCTCTTAGCTGATTTAACCTCTCGATGTAGACCATCTAATTTAGAAAGGCTAGATTTATTATTGAAGTTCTTAATAACTACCCATTGCAAATATACAAGTATGGCCATTACCTCTGAACTGTAATTAAGAACTTTTTATACACAATTGGTGTAATTTCACTGCAGAAAGATACGTGTGGCTGATGATATGGAAATCCCGAATTGGCAGAGACGGAGGAACAAATTCTGCACTTCAGTAGGAAGGAATGAGGTGAGTAATACACCGGATTGCCAGGAGCCAATGGCATAGAGGTGAGCACGTAGACGAGGTCCCTAACAGTGTTTCCAGGTGAAGCACGTCGACGCCGACAGAGCTCCCCTACAAGAAACTCAAGACCTTCTGCTTCCACACCAGACGTCAGGGCGGAAACTCTTCCAAAGCGCAAGTCACTGTCACGCCGCATACAGCACCTTAAACCCTACAAGAGAAACAACGGGAGGAAATGAGAGAACTGGAAGAAGGAACACCATGAAAAAATTCAACGATGTTCGGTGCTAAAAAAATTGAATCCGGCACCTTCCGAATGCGAATGCCAAGCGTTACGGATTCGGTCACACCGCTCGGTAAATCCTGACTTTAGTGCAGTGTTACTAATGTGATGGATATGTAAAGATGTAACTTACAATTTTCTTCCGTGTTGTTATGCCGTAGTCTACTGGAATTCTCATCTCCAGCAGATCACGGCACGACATCCCAGAAGAAAATTGTAGTTGCACCTATGACTCCGGCCGTGAAAGCCTACGTTCTCTCATAGTTTGCAAATGGTTCATATATATTCTCACTAAACAAAGAGGATGTATGGATAGTCTGGGGTGGAGAGGAACTTTTGGTACTTGAGTCTTGCCCGTCGTACCTGCGACCCAATGGGGCACATGTGGGAGGAAGAGATAGGGCGAGGGAAACACCAGACGGTCAGAATCTATGGGCGGTCCGCTTCCATTCCAGACACTGGGACAGAAACCTTTATAAAGCGCAAGCCACCGTCACAGCGCGCCAGTCCAGGTCGCCCAGGCACTTTCAAGCCTGTATCAGATCTAAAGGAATGAAATGATGAAGTGGGGCGCGGAAAATTCGTGGAAATTATATACCCACCCCAGCGTTCGCCTAAGTGACCAGGAGAAACAATGAAAACAATAGAAAATTTCGGTTTTGGAACCAACGGGAATTAAACTGGGAACTTCCCGTGTGCGAATTCCAAGTAGTACCGTTTGAGCCACCTCTGTCGGTAGAACAACGGCGAAGTCGATCATTCCTTTAATTAAATTCAGCTGCAGTAAAAGCAGAAAAGCTATTCTCTGTTTTCTTTACAACACTTTTAGCTTGGGATTCAAGCCTTGTATAAGCCTACAGTAACGCAACATGTCTAAAAATTAATCCAATGATGCTCGACCTTTTTATGTTCGCAGCACACTTGGGAATGAGTTTAGAAATTAGGTACACATCTGTTAATTTTTTTAAAATTATGTTAAATTATTTTAATTTTTAACTTTATTGCCATAAAGGAACTCTAGTAATTCGAAATATACCGATTACAAGTGTGACTTTCTCTTAGTGTTTTAGCCTTTTCTGCTTTAATAACTATTATTACATATATATATATATATATATATAAATATATAAAATAAAAATAAAGTAACACTATTAACAATGTAACAAATTAACAGTAATAATAAAAGTAGAAAAGGATAAAACACTTAGATAAAGTCACACTTGAAATTGCTATATTTCGAACTATTGGAATTCTTCAATGGCAAGAAGCTGACTTTTACTGACTTTGACTACATCTTTACTATATATACACGTATTAAATAATGTTCTAAAACACTCTATAAGAAACACAAGAACACAAATACTTTGTAATAATACATTAACGTACAATTTATGACCTGCCGTTGGGCAAATGTTTAATATACACTGACTATGAATTATTAAATTAAACAAATACAATTTCAAAAGTAGAGAACTAGAACGTAATTGTAAATGATGAAAACAGATTTTATCTTATTAATGTGAGATTTGTGATTGATGCTGAGAACACAATTTTTTGATATCAGGCCTAGCTGTTGACAAGGAAACATGCACATCGTCCTCGAGGCTAAGCAGCCAATTTCTTGTTTTGGATTTGATTGTCTTTGTTGTGAGATCGCTTGGTACGATCTCATGACGCTGATGTCCTGAGCTGTTAAAGAGCGTCCATAATTAAAAAACGAACAAACAAACAAACAAAAAAAACGATCTCATGGATTTCAGAGTTGTTTTTTTTAACGTCAATTTAAACTTAGTTATTCTTTGTATTATTGTACAATATAGTTTTAAATCTGATCAACATGTCAGAGTGTTTTGTTTTTGCATGTTCTAATAACTCTGGCCTTGATCCTCATGTAGGATAACTTTTCCGAAAAAAATTTCGACACTACATAAAATAAGGTCGTCTGTTCTTATTAATGCATGGGTTGGACACCTGAAATAAAACTTAATCAACTAATAATTCGTCTTCTTCTTTTTCATCATCACCAATACCTATGATATACTAATGTAATTTAATATAGATGTTTTAAGTAGTCCCTACTATATATTTGTTTATTCCCAGAATATCTTGGGTTAATCAATGGATTTAAAATGCTTAAATCCATTCCTTAGATCCTTTTTTGGATTGTAACTAATACACCACTGCAGCTGATCATTTAAAGCATTCAGTTTTGCCAAGCAATCAGTATTAATGGCTCTTAGAGCTGAAGACGCAGCAAGGGATTGTGGCATTACTGGAGGGTGGACGAATTCTACGTTACGTTGTTGACATCATTGGCACTTTTTATTCCAATGAACGCAGGACTGTGCAAAGGCCCACAGGAGGATTCTGGATGGGAGTGGTGGGGGTCAGGAACAATTTGCAGCAAAAGCTCAGTTAGCAGGAAGCTGTGTGAAGTGAATTTATAATCCAGGAGGCCTGAAAAACGACCACTGCTGACACCATAACTTCCGGATGCAGTTTGCTTTCACCAATCAAAAATGGACTGTGGTGCAATGAGCACGGCGCTCTTCACGGAGGAGAGCAAGTTCTGTTTGAGGGCAACAGATGGGAGGGAGAATTTGGGCCCTGCACTTTCTCTTCAAGGGCACTTTTAATGAAGGTTCAGTATTGAGTTAGGCACGGATCACCATTGAAGCAAGAACGGACTCGTGTTCATCAAGAATAGGTCGCGGTAGCTTATCGGTATATCGAGGAGATTCTTGCTGATCGTGTAGTGCCATTTGCGAAAACATTATCCTTATGTACGATAACGTTCTTCCACACATTGCTTTGGATTGGAATTGAACGTTTGTTATGGCAGCACACATTCTAGACCTGAACTCATAGAACGTTTGGGAGCATGCTAAGGGTCGCTTCCACTCACTGGTAGATCCTCGGGCTGCACTTCAAGCGGAATGGAAACTGATATCACAAGAGGAGATTGCAGATCTTGCAGATCTTATCTGGAGCGTGCTTGACTGAACCACAGCTCTAATTAGGGCTAGATGTGGCAACACTCATTACTGAGACCGTGATTATCTTACACAAACAGCTAGGGAGCCATTAAAAGTGTCAATTTCTAACATAAAAAATTATGTTTGAATATGTTTTAAAAAGTTTTTGCATTAAATAAAATTATAGGCTAGACTTTGCGCCTAAAACACTCCTTATGGGTTACTTGGATATTAAAATATTGTTAAATAATTGTTAAAGACATTCTGTTTTAATATTTATATTTTCGTTTCATTAAGCACAGATTTTTGTTTTAAAACATGTTTAAAATTAAGTATTCCTTTTATTATTTGCCGCTCAATATATATTGCGGTGGAGAGAATGAAATAAATTATGAATTAACAGTTAAAAGTACCTGACATTCGCCTCTTTAGAACGTGGAAAACTCCAAATTAGACCTCCTAAACCCTAGATCGCGGGTTCGAACCCTGCCAGGACCTTTGGCTTTTTTTGGGCGTAAAAATCCTAAGTACGGCTTCCTTCGGAAGGGAAGTAAAGCCGTGGGTCCGTGTCTACATTTACGGCACGTAAAAGAACCTCAAGCCTGAAAGAAGAAGCCTCTGAGCAAAAATTGTCGGCCGTTTCACGCCCTGAGTTGAAGGGACGTTGGTGACCTGAGATGTTAATGAGCGTCCATAAACAAATCAATCAAAAAATAAATCCAAATTAAACCCTCCTTTTAGAAAAGCGTTCAAGTATGAAAAGCGGAGGTTAGCGCTGTCTGAGGTACTGTTGTGTTGATCACGTGACTTTACCGTCTTGTACGGCAATCGCCTGATCGAATCATCTATTCCTCAGAACTGTTATGTCCCGCATCATCCCTGACCGAATTTATTTCCAATTTATTTATTTTGATTGTTCATACTTTTTATTGTATTCAAGAAAATTGTATATCATGTAAATACGGGGGAATATTCAGGCTATAAATACAAAACGGACACTATGCACAAGTTAGGAAGGCTAAACGTTTCTAAAATGTATGCACAGAAGTAAATCCATCTGAAGAAAGTTTGGGTACAAGTAGTAAGAAAGAGAATGTCATTATTACCATGATTTAAGTCATATTTTGTTTGTTCCGGCTTCAAGTACAGGAAATTAGTCAAGCTAGCGTTTCTTCGGGCATGCCACTTTTCTTATTCCCAATGGCTTCTGTTCTTGATCATAAGCAAATCTTCACACATTTCTGAGAATTTTCATTTCTTCAGCGTCTGTTTGCTTGGATTGAGTTAAGGTGTGATTTTCAAAGGTGACTTAATAAGTAACTTAATTCACATACTAATAGAGGGCAACAGTAACCTCTGTATATGTGGCTATAAAGTTTGCTCTCTATGTATCAATATTCTATGGTCAAAGTCATTCTTATGTATAAGATTCAATTCTTATCTGGAAAGGAAAACACTAAAGGAAATTCAAGAGATCATTTTGACTATAATGAGTGAAGCATACCTTTCCTATGAAACGGTTCGGAAGGCTGATGCAAATAGTCGGCTAATTATAGGGGTATAAGTTTTCTTTCCTAGGTTTTTACAGGAATACTAGTAAGTAAATTCAGAAATGGATAGAGAAGGAGAAGAAATTATTAGAGTTTCAAACAGGTTTCAGAGCAGGGAGAAGAACATCGGATAATGCTTTCGTAATAAAGACAACTGTAGATAAATATTTAAGCAATAAAAGAGTAAGGGTTTACTTTTAGACTTTGGGAAGGCATTTGATACCATCAATAGAAAATAGAGAAGCATTGTGTTTAAAATTAAAAAGAAAAGGAATAAGCAATATGTTTATAAAACTGTTTCAAAAATATATAGTGAGAACGTATCCAAAATTCAGGTAATAAGTAACGGATTATATACAGAGCAAAGCAGGGATAAGTCAAGACTGTAAATTAAGTCCAATACTGTTCAATCTCTATATTGATGACATTCTGGAAGAGATTCAAAGAGATAAGATAATCTACCAGTAATAACCAATAAAGAAATACCAGAGTTGCTTTTTGCAGATGGTATAGTAGATGCATCTATATCTATAGTGGAGTTTTGAGAAGGGCAATTGAAGTGGTGAATAATTTTGTAAAGAATGTGGATTGAAAATAAATGAAAAGAACTCAAAGATCATAGTTTTTAAAAGAGGATATAAATTGAGGAACGATGAGAATTGGCAGTTAAATGGGGAAAGAAATAGAGATTGTAAGGAAATTTAATTATCTAATGACAAAATTAAGTTTAATGGAAGTTGGAATGAACAGAAGAATAACAAGAAGGAGAAGAAGAAATCACTAGCAACTATGAGTGTTATAAGAGAATGTTTAAGAAAAATTCTTGATATAAGAATAAACTGGCTGGAAAGAATTTACATAACCACGGTAGAAGCAAAAATGTTATATTGGGTAGAAATATGGGACATAGAGGATGCATGAAAATATGTTGATAAAATAAATAGAAGTTTTTGTAAACAGATCTTAGGTTTACAGACAACATTCCCAAAAGGTGTAGCGCAGCTAGGTAGGTATTCCCTCAAGATAAAAATTATTACAAGAATTATGAAATACATTTACAGAATTACCACCTTAGAAGAGAGTGATATTATTAAATAATGTTTCAGTATCCAAGAAAAATATAAGAAGAAAAAATCATGGTATTTAAAAGTGAAGGAAATTTTACAATAAAAGGTTTAGGAAACTTATGGATAAATAGGGAATATCAAAACAGAGGATTCTGGAAAGAAATAAACCTAAGATTGAAAGACAGTAAATATTTGGTAGTATAAGGAAAAAGAGTTTGTTGAGACTTAATAGGGAAATAAAAATAGTATGGAATAGGGAAAAATATATAGAACAATGTGATAAGGCAGATCGGCACGGATTTGCATGGACTAGAATTGGAGTTATGAATTTAAAAGGAATTTAGATGGGGAAATATTATTTAGAAAGATTTTAACTGTAAAAGGAGAGATGAATATAAAAATGTTAGGGAGGTATTTGGGTAAAGTTAGAGAGAAATGAATAAGAATGATTAATAGGAAGATAGAAGGAAACATAAATTTAGAAGTACAATAGGTCAGATAAGGATAGGATAATACAACAATATCGATACACAAATAACTTGGAGCTGTGTATATTGGGATCAGAATGTAAACAAGCAACTCTAGAAAGAAAATATCTAATAAATATTATTTTTTGTGTATTTTTAGATCTCATTTATGTAGTGCATTAAGATATTTTCAAAAATTTTCAAATTTCAGTTGAAACAGTTCAAATTTAGATAAACGAGTTCAAGTGAGGCAGAATAAGCATAGAAGACACTCCACGTCCTGGAGCTCCAAGCTCCTCAACTGTGAGGCCAGAAATCATCGATAAAGGTATTATTGTGACTTACAGCCGAGTTAGGTGCGGGAATTAGCAGAGACAACAAGCAGGTTCATTTTATTCTGCATAATGAATTACACATGAAAGTACTTCCCGCAAGATGCGCACAGGAGAAAAACAAACATCTGCGAATCGGCCCACTAAACAGTGGGTAGGAAAAAGGTATTTATGAAGAGTGCAACCAATTTTTATGGCGTTTTGTGATTACGGACGAAACCTATATTCACTTCTATAACTGGATACGAAACATGTAAACAGTGGGCCACATTAAAAATGATAAATGACCAAAAAGATGTTGTTTTACCACAACAACGCGCCGATGCATTCAAGTAGTTCAGAACAAATTGACCAAATTACGATTTTAAATGCTTCCGCATTCATCTTATTCACCTGATATCGCTCCATCGGATCAACATATTTTACTGAAAACATTTCTGGCGGGATACAAACTTAAGTCAAATGAAGAGATCTAAAGATCTGGAAGAAACTTGTGAATGATGAACCTGGAGAAACGGTGGAACAAGTGCGTAGAACGTCAAGGGGATTTGGTCGAAACATTAAGTAAGTTGCGAGATTGAACTTGTTCTCTTTCATATCAAATCAATTTCGGAGTAGAAATGAACACGACTTTTCACCTAATAATTGCACATGTATCGTTGAACAACTTTTATTTCAATTTATTATATGATACTTAATAACCAAATTTTCTCTATAATTTATGCTGTATAACTATTTTATCTCTTACGAGGTTTATTTCCTCAAAAGTAAGTACTTTTGTTTTTTCGTTGATGTTTAAAGTTACTATTGTTTGCAGTAACCTATCCCGGAGAAATTTTCAATATTAAATTGTTTCAAATAAGGGAAAGAAAACGTGATAAAACAATAAGGATTTAACGAAGGATTCCGCATTTCTTCCAGAATAATAATGTATATTCTTATGTGAAAAATAGAATAAAATCTCAGATACCTCTTAGGGATATTTTGCGCTTATATTACATTTTTGTAGAAAAGAAGAACTCAAACTCAGAGCATTGGAGCGGAGTTGGTAAATAACAAATAAACCTTCATATAGCTATAATGTTTGTTTATTCTTTATTTATTAATTCGGAAATCTGCTCTTTATAGTTCATTTAGATGACGATATCTATCGTCATTTGAAGACACACACCATATATAAGTGATCTATATTTGTGTCATTAATACAGTTAAAATCTTCCGGGCTGTTTTGCCGTGGTCCATGATTTAAATTGCTACCCTAACTTTCGCCAACTACTGCGGTTGGCATCATCAGTGAACGATGAACAGCACCTGACTATTAAAAGACGACAGTATTGATCAGTCTCTCTGGTTTTAGAAGACTCGATCAATATTATGTTTGTAGCGGAAGTGGATAGTGGGGGGAGAGGGGTAGTTGTTGGTTTTTAAGAACTGGTTTCCATGTGCTATTTAGGCGTCGCCGTCTCTGTTAAAGTTGTTTGGATGTTGTTGCATTTCCAATGCCTCCCTCCTGGGTAAGGAGGGTATTTGTTTGTTTTTAAGAACTCTCCTTCCTCCCTCCCTGCTCTCCACTTCCGCCATACACGTAATATCGATCGATCTTCTAAAACCAAACTGTCGTCTTTTAGCAGTTCATCGTCCACTAATGATGCTAACCGAAGTAGTTGGTGAAAGCTGTGATAATTTAAATCAAGAACCACGACAAAACTTGGAAGATTTTAACTGCTTTAATTACGACACCGGCCGTGAAAGTCTAAGAAGTATTATATTTGTGTCCAATATCATACTGGATCTTGTTAGTGAAAATAGAGTAGGTCACCCGTTCCAGCGCTAGTGTGTATCCTATTTCTTGTCATTTCAATCCTGTCAACTGTAGTGGTGACATGTGAACACCCGCTCGAATGGAGGTGTGACAGTCCTCAACTGTGGTTCAGAGATGGCGAAGAAGGGAGAAGGATAGACATGCTATGTTGGATTTCTAATCGATTAAGAGACTTCGCGCCAAATTGATATACAGTGATTCAATTAATTAATTAAGCGTCGGATAATCAAAGACAAGTTGTCACGGAGCAAACGCTCTCGCACTTGATCTTTCCACGAAAATCACAGTAAATTCTTTCGTCAGTACCACCAGAAATCCGGCACATCTTATGGGCCAGTCAGCGGTTATTTAAGGAAATGAAATAGCGGCCAAAAAAGCAACACTTTGTGCTTTCTCTACCATGTGAATACTTGATATCACATGCAGGTTGCGAGAACTTGACATTTTCTGACTAATTTTGTAGTCACACGAGGAGGTGTTTTGTCATTCGCAACAATTGTCATTATTGTGGTTTCAGTGGCCATAATGCAGATCTGCTACAATTACAATCCTTAGGTCGCTATTTGATATGTCATTCCTGATCGCTTTTCATGCACAACTTCATTTCTATTCATTAAGATTTTAGATAATAGTGAAGCAAAAATAAGTTTATAAAATTTAATCTGTATATAAATTCGAAGGTTAGTCTTTGCTTTAGATGTTTTTTTTTCATCTCACCTTTCCTGCATGTTGTAGTTTATTATTAGAAGAGTAATCTTGATTTTTCTTATATATTATTTAGTTCTGACAGGCTATTTTATTATTATTTTTTAAAATTCCTATCTGATTAAATCAGTGCACTTATTTCTGGATAGTGTCCGTTTCTATGCTTTTCCATTGTCTTTGGCCTTCAACCTAACAAGGAACAAAACGTCGGTCCTGGTGGTGTAGTGGTTACCATACTTGCCTCCTACACCCAAAACGCGGGTTCGAACCCGGCCAGGACCGATGGATTTTTTCGGGCGTAAAAATCTTAAGTATGGCTTCCTTCGGAAGGGAAGTAAAGCCGTGGGTCCCGTGTCGTAAATTTGCGGCACGAAAAAGAACCTCAAGCCTGAAAGAGAGGCCTCTGAGCAAAATTTGTCGGCCGTTTCCCGCCCTGAGTTGAATGGGACGCTGATGACCTTCGATGTTAAAGAGCGTCCATAAATAAATCAATCAAAAAAAAAAAAAAAAAAAAGGAACAAAACTTGAAGCAGTATTTACGGTTTTGCCCTATTATTATTTTTATTATTATTATTGTTGTTGTTATCATTATTATTATTATTATTATTATTATTATTGTTGATGTATGTGTTTTATTTCCTAATTTGTATAATATGTAGCAACCATGAGTAATGTACATTTAGAAATTTAATATTTTGTTTATACTTTGTATAGCTGGGAATTCTTTAAGAGGGGAAACTTGTGCTTGTCTGCCGTAGAGCGAAAACACCCCGAACAATAAGCTTTATGAAGGTCAGGTTCCTTTGTAAACTCGAGGATGCACCCTTTGTGAGATATTTGCTTAGTGGAAAGCTACCGTTCTCTAACTTACGCAAGCGGAGGAGTTTAAAACCCCTAGAAGGTAAGCAACCTTTAATAGCTGAAGTGACGGTTCTGGTTTGAAGCCACGAATCACGTAAGAGGTTTTTAAAGCCCCGGTAAAGAATTAATCACACCAAGCAAACTTAAATCTAGCCAGTATCGTCAACCTAAGTCAAAGACCTCCAATAACCTCGAGTTTTTTTCACTCTTACTCATTTATTAATGCATACTTTGAATGTTTTTGTAATAATAACCTTTAACGTTTTACTACCTTTTTATTTTTAGGAATATGTAGCTTCTACCAACCTTGCAGATCCAAAGTAAGGTGCTCGCTTATGTCAAGCAGATGTACGCTTACGTATACATAGGGCCTTAAACCACATACGCGTCACTGCCTTTATGTTGAGGTGATCAGACCATAGATGACACATGGAACTCTGGTGAAGTGGACAAATGCGCAATAAATATCTGTGCATAACAGACGTTGCAGCGACATTAAATCAAAGAAGGGGGTTAATTAAAATATGTAAAATATGTGGAGGGTAGGATTTGGAAAAGGAAATTTAATTTGATAGGTTTATATGGAATCTCATGGGAAAATGATATTTCTTCCTCTGCGACGGTTGGTTTCCGCTGACTTACAGCTTTGCCACAGTTGCTGAGACTATTTTGGATACTTTTAGGTCTTGTGACCATAGAGGAAGGAGTATATGGAGATTTGTAAGATTTCTTGATATGGGAGATGAAGCAGAATTTATTGTTCATAAACTATTGCACATAAAATGTACTGCCATTATTTTCTTCTCATCATGTGCCACTTTCATACTAACTATGACGATCACTATGACGTTTCTGAACTTTATAAAGACTGATCCTGAAATCAACTAATCCTAATCCTAATCCTAACTGAGACGCAGTTGAACTCAACTGATAAAGTTCGTCCACTTAATACTCTTCCATTGAACGGAACTGAGAAAGCCCTTTCATTGATAATGCCCCACTGAATACTCTTGCAAAACTGCGGGCCGCAAAATTACAAGACTAAATAAACATGGGCTATGTGACTTTTTACATGTAGATATCAACTCAAGCTGCTAGCTTCTTCCCTTGAAGAGGTTATTCGGCCTGTCTTTTCATACCTATAATTGCATGGCAGATGTTTCATTATGTCTACCGTGCTTTACAATCCTCTAACAGAATACCAATAAACATCTCACTCAAGGGTTCTCCTTTAGAACATTTTTCAGAAAACGTCTTTACAAATATTGTTACAACAGGCAACAGAAATTTCCAGGTCAGATTTTACGGCTGGGGTAGCTAGAAAATAACATTTTACACACAATAATTCAGCACTTGTACAGGAAATAAAATGACATTACACTAATGACGATAGTAAGGAAGTTACATAAAATTACTCGCTACAATCACTAACATGGGGGTGGCAGCTCATAAACACTATCTCAATTTCCGAGCCCACAAATTCTTGTCTTTGTTTAACTGGTTCCTTTCGCATCACTCTAAACAACTTTGGTATGCATTTTACCTACAATTCTACCCATACATCAAAGCAGAATCCAGAGTGGCAGTTCATGAATTAATACTATGGGCAATTGGAGAGAAAGACATCATAATGCCAACAAGAAAGACGATATTACCTATCACAGTGCTTCATATTTTGTCTCACTGCATGTCTACAGAACATACTTTTTCACAGTCATTCAGAATCAAAACTGGAGTACGATCTGACTGAATGGAAGTAAATTCACCTCTTGTCTTCTTTACAGTTGGTTCAAGAAGAGGAAGCTCCTCAAGAACTGGAGCTTATGGATTGTTATGAGACATTATATTAATCAATGTATACTCGATTTCACAGACAGTCAAACTACACTTGGTGCACTTAAATATCATCAAGTCCCCAAACTCTTATTGATCTTCCAACAAAGAATAAATTAGAACTTTGTACGGCCTATGGATTTCACTCTTGAAGGTAGATAAACTGACCAAAAGGAACTAAAATTGATTGCTTAAGACCAAAACTTTTCTGCAATATTATCAAGAAAACACCTAGAACAGCAGTATATCAATGAACCAAGAAATATCATGACGAACTCTTCGGGTCAAGAACTCGGTAAGTTTTTATTGAAATATCCGATAGCTTCCTAGCTAAAGACCTACTAAGTAGGGTTAGAAATCAAACCCAAAAAAACTATCGGAAGGTTTACTGGACATTGTGAATAATTATTTTGTTAAAAATACTAAAAAGTATTATAGTTCTATGCCAGAAGAACTCTTCAGATAGCATCTATATTGAGGCCAATGAAAAAAGCCACCGAGCATTTCTGAAGGAAAAAATGCTAATAGTCCTTAATTAGGCTAAGCATTGGCAGTCCGAAAGGGAATTATTTTAGGCATATTTTGAAGTGTCATTATATTTTAACAGATGATGCACAAAAAGTTGCGATCGTTGCTTTACCCATAGACCTTTGAAAAAAAGTTCAATTAAATCTAAAAAGCCGTAATTACAAGGCGGCTGGAGAAAACATGACAGAGGCGACGTCACGGCCAAGAGAGATGACATCGGTCGCCCATCAGGGTTAATACGAGTCGCCCGGTAATTAGCTAATAGTTAATTAACGCAAGGAAAAACCGTATGATGTGCTAATGATGCTAATAAAAAGGAAACGGGGTGCGAGACGTAATAAGATCTTCTTTGAACCAAACTCCTCAAAGTTGCTACAGTGTTTAGACACCAGGAATGTTACAAACTTTACCTAAACAAAAAGGGTGGTCATGATTGATGACACAAGTGTCTTTGCTGATCAATAGACAGGAGCACCTTGAAGAAGGAAGGATGACAGCAACCAGCCTTCTTAAGGTATAAAGTGTATATAGATAACGTCAAAAATTATACGAGATGGTGCAAACTTGTCTCTCCTCAGGAGCGAAGGAAGGAAGATAAACATAGAATTGCTGTGTTAAGTGTGGACATTGGAAAGTATTAAAATAAAAAGATTTGATGGATTGTCTCTGGGGAAAGAGAAGCGTTTTAATACAGCCAAACTTAGTTATTGTTTCGCCACAGTTCATTAGCGTGATAGGATTTTTAAATCATACGAAAAATACCGCAAAACCTCTGCAAAAATATTAAATTATTACTATTTCAATTATTTTCTAAACGCCACAGATGTTACTTAACTTAAACTGAGCTGCTCTTTTCCAAAATATAACTCTCACACCGCGATATAGCTTCATGGAGGGGCGAAACCTGGGAGTTAACCTGATATTAAGGAGTTACTGCTCGATCTGGCATTGACTTACATTTGTGGAAAATATAGTACATTTTTTCGACTAGATAATAAATGTTGTTAAACATTTTTGCATACTATATTTCTAACTTTTTATAAATAATTGTAAAATACCCTTTTCTACGTAAACGGATTATGTTCAGCTCCAGGTGCGGGCTCTGCGGACCCTGAGTGTCCGTGGTACCTCTGACGTACTAGAGGGAGCCGGGCCGGACTTGATTCGAGCCCCTCCCGGAAGGGAGTTGTCCGGATTGGGTTGGACTCGACTTGGCAGTGGACCCGTCACTCACGGGGAATTGAGGACCTACGATGGCGGCGTGTCCCAGGGGAGTGCCTAAGGCGTGTACCCTGGGGGCCGGTACGCCTAATCGCCGTTGTTGGTAGGGAGGGTGGTGGCTACCTTAACGCTGGGATGACTCACCTCTTAAATACGAGTAGGTCTAAGCTAGTATGACCTGAACCTGGAAGCTAAGGGAACTTAGCGTGCCTGGGCGACGCAATCGTCTGCAGCCGAACGGCGGGTCAGTTTAGGAAACAAGGTACCGTCCTAATGCAAAAGACCACCGGGTAGCACAGCCCTCTATGTTGTACCCCTGGACCCAGGGTTTGGTAAACCCGACACAACTTTTTCTACGTAAACGGTTTATGTTCAGCAAATGACAAGGATTTATACCTGTTTATAAAATGTTGTGTATTACCTGTAGTTAAGGAGTTTTATGTGCTGCGCAGCACAATGTTATAGCACAGAGACGAAATTTGCTTGCAAGCACAGACCTAGTAACTTTAACAATGCGTTATCAACTGAAACCTGTCCGGTCCCCATTGGTCCCTCATCTGCCCGTACTAATCAGCTCGGTGGTTGGTATGAGGAAATAAGCAGCTACGTAGATCATCATATTTGGTAGGAGATGCAGTTGGCTTGTATCGTTTTCCTGTGCGGCGCTTAGCATGATTCGAAATGTGTCAAAAGTGGATCAACGTTTGTGATTCAATTTTTGACAACAGCTGTGAGTCGATTGAAATTCATCTTTGCATGAATGCCATACTTGATGAGAAATGTGTATATCAAAGCCAACAATGAAGGATTGGGCATGCGTGTTTCGGATAGGACTTCCGCAAACGGCCGACATTCCACTCTAAGAAGTTGTTGTATCAAGCAGTCTGTTCGCAATGAGTTTCGCAAATGCTAACCGCGACTCATAAGGAATGGCTTGAAGGTTTGTGTCCACAACATCTGTACGGGGATGACTTTCTCCTGTACATACTAAACCTACATCCTGACTTATCACAATTTAATAAGGGCCTACAAAAATATCTAAAAACGATAAATAAAAATGACTAGTAGTAATGCAGCAATTGGATAGTGACCAGTAAAATATATAAGAGGAAATAATGGAGAACAGACTCCAAGGGAAAATCGTAACACTCTGAGAAGCTTTGGAGCTTTACTAACCTAAGAACAGTTCTTTCTTTAGACATGGTTCACAAATATACAAGAGCGTGTGGAGAGCAAAGGGGTATAATTGATGACATTCCATTGAATAATAAATTATCGTCCCGAGCATTAGATACAACAGTTTATAGATATTTGCCTTGGTCATTTCTTGGTAGTTTTAAAAATAAAGTTGTTTAAAAGCTGGAATAAATAAAAAAGCAAGAGATAAGGTGAAATAAGAAACATATTAGGCGCGGACTCGTGAGCGGAAGGTCTGGGGTTCCAATCCCGCCAAGACCGTCCTCCCTGACTGAGGCTATTTTTTCCCCCAGTTTTTCCTCAGTCCTCATAAATAACAAAAGCCGGGGAGGTACCTTAAACTAGGCCTGAAACTTTCCTCCCTTAAAAATAAATAATTTCCCAATACATAATTTCATCTCATGTGTCATCAGTGTTCCTCCTGCTGTGGTGCCTCAGTAGTTAAAATGGGCGTTAAACACCACTCAAAAAAAAAAAAAAGTAAGGAGGGAGGGAGATTATACTGGTAACGAATAGATAGATTACCAAGAAATACATTGAAATATTAATATGGGATGAATAAACAAGTTTTAATATACTGGGTGATTCAAAAGCGTGCACCTTGTTAGTGTATGTACCGAAAAAGGGGGGGGGATTGTTGGAAATACATAGTTTTAAATAAATTACATTAATCGTGTTCGGAAATGTGTCAAAAAGGATGACAACCAATTTGAACACTTTGTCCGTTAGTGTACAAGCGGGGCAATTACAGTCATGGCAGTTCAAGCGATTAAATGTTACAGTATGCCATTGTGACTGTCTGGGTGTCAATTTTTTGTAAAGTTATTTGTGTTTTCAAGCAGACTATTAACGGCAACCTTTAATCCTCTTTTCATTTTTCAATTGCTATAAATTACGTATCAACATTGAAGAACATGATTTAAAGCTATTTATTTGCAACCGTTTTTCTCTCTTTCCTTTTCGGTACCTACCCCAATAACGCAGTGAACCTGTTGTAATTAGTAACATAAATATTATGTATATATGTGTGTCATAAGCTTTAACTTTCATAAAGAATTGTACAACAAAGAGAAAGCCTCTGATCTTTATTACGGAAGCCTGGAAAGCCAAAAACAGGGGCATAAAACTACACAGTAAGAAATAACCCGAGGGTCGCGTGTGAAGTCCACCTTATTTAATAGCCTGCCATTGCAAGGTAATAAACTGAACTTTAAATCCGTTTGGGTTTTTGATCTTAACGGGCGATATACTGTTAGCCTTTAAACTAGCCAATGTCAGCAAAATGTTTTAAACTTTAAAAAATAGCGCATGACACATGGAGCAAGTGAATTTCAACCAGTCAAAGGAAAATGTATGTTTAAAATTTAAAAGATAGGCGCGAAGTTTGCACGTGCCTGTGTGACCCCGTGGCATCGTTAATACCAACGATTACTTGATTAGAAATTATTACATAAGGCAGCGTTTGCTCTGCGGGGGCAAGAAGTTTCTAAGTTCGACTTTGCTGCCAATTATAAGATCTACATGCGGCTAGAGACAAGCAATTCCTCGTTCTCAGTGCGCGAAATTTTACACTTGGCAAGACACAAGCAGTCAAAGTTCCAGACGCTGTGAGACGCAATTCAGTTCTTAGTTCTCAGAGGCAGATAACACGTTCTACTTCGGACGCGGGCACACATAGTTCTGATACTCCAGTTAGCACACCCTTTCCCAATTTATCATGGATCATCAGTGTCCACCGCTTGTAATGCCTCAGTAGTAAAAACGGATGTTAAACACAATAAAAAATAAACAAAAAATATGGCACTCATTTATAAATTTTACAGGCGGCTGCTAAGTTTGTATCCGACGCAGTTAAGTCTATCGTACGCAAAACACCAGAGGACGTAAAAATTTTAATATATAGGAAAGCACCAATATATATTATGTCGCATCACGTGGTTATATCTACTATTGAACTCCTCTGCCAGTTATGTTGAGTACGAACCAATAAAATAGCAGAATTTACCCTGAGAAATTTTTGTTATTGAAGCGTGGGCAACAGCACCGAAGCGACGAATAATCAATCTACCAAACCGCTTCAAAACTGCCATCTCAACGCGAGGCCACTCGACGTCGACAATAAATCGCTTCAAACCAACCCAATCTGGGACACATAGCCAAACATCTTTATAATTTGGCGCCAACACGGGGCCACAAATAAACCGTCTTATAATTGGGCACTAATTTTTGTGGTCGATACTAATCCGCTTCAACCTACAAGTGGGATATATTTCTTCTGAAGCGAAACAGCCCAATATAGCCTATGTTGAACAAAGATAATGATGATGATAAAAAGTCATCACAGTATTTGCCTAAGCGACAAGGGAATCCACGAAAATAAAATAAAACGTTCAGATGACCGGCCCCAAGGGATTTGAACTGAGGATTATGGAAAGCGAGTCCCTCAACCGAACCACCCTGGTCGGTTATTGTTAATACATACTGATTCCTCTACTCTAATCTTGTGAACATTTCGAAGAATCTCGTATTACCTGAGTTCATCAGCACTGTTCATTCAGATAAAATCATAGCATTTCAACAACTCCCAGGCTTTTCAGCAATCTAATTTATCCGAAGTGGCCAATGAAGCAGGTTAATGACTTATCTCAGTGGTAAAAGAACGACAGAGCAGTTTTCTCTGATCAATTAATCCTCAAATCTTAAGTATGTTAGAAAGTGCACCTCAATTTGGTGAATGCATATTCGCAAACAGGGAGGTGTTATACCCTTCCTGTGTTTTGCTTCTAAAACACAATAATGTGTAAAGGTGAATAGAGATATATAGCGGAGGTTTCTCAGCTATTTATAGGAATCCTCGCCCTTTTCATATGTTTCTCTGACAACTTTTTTTTTTATTACAAAACAATTAAAATTCCAGCAAAACCTAAATAGTGTAGGCACCTGTTAAATATATTGGTAATAATGGATGAGACTCAAAGACGTCCACTTGAAGGAATTTGGTTCACATTGGCAGGAACTTCATGAAATGCAACAGAAAATGAAAGCACTAACTCTTTGGTCCTCCGAAGGTCGTTTCGAAGACTTAGAAAAATTAAATTGCGCATCCTCTCCGGAGCATGTGTCAGTGAGAGAATTTACAAATTTATGCAAAAGAATGCCAGAAAAATATTATAAAAAATGTTTTTGTGTCATTTACGGCTGCTTGAGGTTGATAGTTTCACAGGGAGAAAACATTTTAAAGTCCATTAGTTCTTTATCCAGAGGAAGGAAATCAAGCTAAGCCGAAAGCATTAAAAATACTCAGATCTGAGAGCACTGACTTAAATTAGAATCGTTGTAAATAATATCATTGGCATGCACAAGTTTCTTTAAGAAGAATTTTGAAAGGACCTGAAACAGTTTTCTTAAAAGATATAGGTAGGTGTAATAGAGGAGGACAAGTGCGTTTTTCACAATTTTTCGCCAAATTAAAAGAAAATATTTTAGTCGATCCTCAGGCGGAGCTGCTATTTCAAGAACCTAACTCCAAAATAAATTGAATGGTATTGATAAGTTAGGAATGCACGGGTGTAGCCACTTTTTGGGAAACAGAAAGTCTGAAAGTTGTGTGGTAGTTGTGGAAAACACAGAATTTTATCCTCGATAATAATGGGTGCAGTTTCACATGGACATGTGAAAAGGTTGCATCAAAATATAGCACAAATGGAGAAGAGATACAGTTTGCGAATGGAATGAAAATATTTTAGCAGACTACTGCTGGACTAAGAGGCAGAAGAAAACTATTTATTTCTATTGATGGTTAAGAAGATAATGAGAATTAATAATCTTTTCATGGTCTGAAAATTATATACAAGTGTTACGTGATATATCAGCTTTAGGAAAAAACTACACTTTTTGATACTTCAAATATCCCTTTCTTTAAAACGGTATATGTTAGAGCAAGCTGACCGCTATATTTGGATTTAGCAATGTTTATAATTTTTGCAGGGAGGTAAAAGAAAGATTTTGCCACCAGTGTTATTGGCCTAAAACGAGAAGTAGCTTAACATTAATACGCTCTAACACCCGTCTGTTTTGTTCACGGTAATGGAAGACATTAATGGAAAGGTTACTAGGCGAAGCGAACGAGAACGGGAATCGTAAACTGTGCAACAGTTACAGTCATACATACAGTGCAAAACAAGTGAAATATGTATGCCTTCAGCTGTATCAGGTCTCGGAGGCGAATCGCCGTATGGGAAAGACCAGGCTATCTCTAAACCATGATGTATTTGGAGGACTTTTTTTTTGTTCTAGACTTTGCAATTCATTTATCGTAAAACTTTCAAAAATAAAGCACAAATTTATCTCACTGTGCAAATGAACATTATATATGACTGTCTAAATAATGAATGTCAGTTTTTTCGCGATGCTCAAATTTCATTCATTGCTAACAATTAAATACGAAACAAATAAAAGTTGCCGTTAGTAAGGTTACATTTTTTCCTTAATGTTAGCATGAATGAATGATGTTTAACGCCCGTTTTTACTACAGAGGCACCACAGGCGATGGACACTGATGATACATGAAATGAAATGATATATTGGGAAAGAATTTATTTTCAAGGAAGGAATCGTTCCAGGACTATGTTTAGGGTACCTCCCCGGCATTTGCCATTTATGAGGACTGAGGAAAACCTGGAAAAAACCTCAGTCAGGGAGAGCGGTACTGGTGGTATTCGAATCCAGACCTCCCGCTCACGAGTCCGAGGCTTAGCGACCTCGGCCACCCGTGGCGGTTTAATGTTAGCGATCAAATAGGAGTACTCGGAATATTATTACATCAACTCTGTAATTTAATCTTATAATCATTAAAGTAAACGGAACAATTATTTAATCACTATTATTAACACAAAAGAAAAGTAAAATCTATTTTCCATAAAGTTGAAATGGGGAACAATGCAAATACAGAGACCCAAAAATAACCCAGTCTTTCTTTTTGATGCCGTGAATGAGCTGTCTGTGCAAAGTTTCAGGAACAGGCCTGCACTCATCCACATTTTGTTTGACTGTCCAGATTTTATTACTGAATTTCAATGTCCATACTGTTTTATGCCGTTTCCGTGCTAAGTATAATTTGAAGATACGGGGGTAATACGAGGAAGGCATTTTTTTTAAAATTTTTAAATTAAATTAAATTATGATGCCATGACTCACGAAGATTCTCTGCGTACGAGTATATTCATCTGGGTTGATAACGTTCAGAATCCACTGATAATTAATTAAAAATATCTGGGAAGATCAATGATGAAAAAACGCTCGTCCTTCTGCCTTCAGGCTTGAGAAAATAAAAGTTAATATCTGAGAATCAGTGTTCTATTTTATGAAGTTGTTTAATGTTTATTGTTAGCATTTAAATTGAAAATAACTTACGATTATTATTACCACTATCTTCAATATTTTAATGATCTGCCAGACAAGATGCATAGTGAATTTATATAATATCTTTACATATTATTCAAAAGTAATATTACAAGAATTAAATAAGTTAAAGTGTAGGACAAAATTTTATGACCTCGCCCCATCCCACCGAGAAGTGCATATATTATTACTTTCGTCTGAATACAGGTGGCCCACATAAAACCGGTACGCGTCACTGTTCACTGTCATTCACATAAAAGGCCTGCGTTACTACATTATATTACTTCGTATGTAATTATCGCATAATAGTTACAAGACTTAGCGGCTTATAACAAGTGCTGGAAGTGCCCTCTACCGACATCCAGGCATCACTGGACAATGTTCTCATTACCAGGTAGTAATTCTTGAGAATTATCTCATTTGTAATGTTCTCTTTCAGTTGGCCTATCGTCGGAGGGTTGTTAGCATACACTTTGCCTTTCAGAGCCCTCCATAAATAAAAATCACAGGATGTTAAGTCCGGCCATAGGTTTTTGCTCGGAATTTGAGCTCTTAGCATACGATAGCACCTTGTGCGAGATACAGCAATTGTAATCTCCTTATCAATTTTTTTTGGGGGGGGGGCTTCTCGTGATGTCCATGCAAATTCTATCGAATACCGCCTGGGTCTTCACTATCGGACGCTTATTCCTCTTCCATTCTCAACGAATCCTGTAATCCATTTTTTGAACAGATTTTGTATTGTTCTGGTTGTGGGGAACTTAATACCAAGACATTTCGCCTCAAACATACCTTAGTCCCTTTAATGGAGTTTGTCTTTATGTAAAATTCCACAATATCTATTCGGTGTTCAACTAAAAATTGCACCAATATTCTCACAACACTTCAACGATATTCGCAACAATTACTTTTAAACTCAAATGTCAGACTGTAACAATTACGTAATAAAATGGGACGCAGTGTAGCCAAATTCTAAATATGAGCGCAGTGAGGCGTAAATCTTAGCGTCAAAATGATAGAATGGCAGCGAGGCGTACCGGTTTTATGTGGGACACTAAGTAGTAACGCACTACCACGAAATACTCGGCAAATTTCCAGCGTTGTCAGTGTGCTACTTTCCTGCACCAAAAATTGAGCAGAAACGATTAATAAATGAAGGTGTTTAACTAGACAAGCAGAGAAAAACGAATAAAATATTAACTCTCACTTTCATACTTAGCGTTAAAAGAGATGAAAGAGATTGCAGAAACGTGGCATTTATTGAGAGAACTCTCATGCATCTCCTTTCGCACGCGTATAATATCAACGTAACGTAAATGTGCAGTCGATTCCACGAAAAAATGCCATTGAGAATTGTCCCGTACTTCCTAAGAATGGACTATCCAGGAACACAGCAAAACCCTCAAAGATGAATCAAGGATAGGAAGACCAAAAACAATGAATAACAACGATCTCTTGGTGACTATTGAGGCGAACAACAATCAGACTTCTGAGGACGTGATACAGCAATTCAACGTCGGTGCAGTAACCATAGTCACTGGGTTCCACATGAGTTGACAATGGCTCAGAAAGACATGATTTGAGGTTTGTTTTGCATTATTTTCATACCATAGTACAGCCCTTTCTTGATAGACTACCCACATGTAATAAGAAGTGAATTCTCTGCGACACTACATCATTTGCACAGGTTGGCAGTTCATCAATTTATCCCCGAAACGACTATTGCACCAAATAGAACGCTTCTGACCTGAAATTTGGTGGAAGGTGCTGGGTACTGTGGGCCGGCCAAACAATCAACGTCATGGTGTATTCTAATCGCTATAGACAGGAAACCTGCACTCGTAAATGCAAAGGTATTATTCTAATGCATGATAATGCAAAACCACATACAGCTAAGATGTCTCGTGAAACCATTATTCATCTTAGGTGGGAAACTCTAGAAACCCATCATATTCTACAGATATTGTACTATTAGGATAATCACCTCCAAAGACAGCAATTCTGGACTTTTTCCTATCATAACATTAACAATCTTTCATTGTTTTGAAGGTGCTTGATAGCGATGGTGAGTGTATTTAATATAAAAGATATTATTTTCCTCATAATCTGAAACCGACAGAACGTTTTGACCATCTTATAACCTAATCTGACTGTATTATTACAGTAAATTGTTCAAAAGTGTCCATTACTTATTAACACGGCGGCCATTAATGAGTTAAAGATATGACGATAGTAATTTAATAATTACAATTAGTTGTATATTTACTGAGAATCTTACTTGCATAGTTTCCATCCAATGTTAACTTTCCTATGGCTAGTGAAACACTGAATGACTGAAAGTAAGGGGTAAGACAGAAATGCAAAGCTCTTATTTTTCCTTTGGGCTACCGACCCAAATGGAGTTCCTACAGTCAACAGTTTTTTCCGTTTCTTTTTCCGCTTGAGACAACATGCTAAGAATCAGATTGTATTCCCTATTTGATTCTGCAGCAAGAGTTGCGATCCCATTTTTCCGTTCATTTCCTTCTTATCTGACGTGACCTTTGATTCAGGATAGACATATGTGTAAATGGTATAGTTTTCTGATCCGTTATTCATTATGCTGATAAAAAGTTATTTGGAAGCATAATCATTGGGAATAATCTAGGGTATTCCGGCCTCAGAAGTTCACTACAGTACCGTAATAGCAGGAAGGGAGATATCAACAATCTCATTAGACGAGGGCTGGCATTGGATCAGAAAATTTCAAAACATTAAGTCATATTAATGCTTGATAACCGGTGTCGCATAAATTTTTATGAAAAAATAGGAATTATTTCAGATAAGTTTCGGGTAGTTAAAATTATGCTTAATTTACTTACCTCTTTTCTTTTCCTACTTTCATAGGTGGAGCACATAGTTAATTATACGGTACTGCAGATATCCACATCGTGATGAATTACTATTCATTAATTGGTTATTAATTTCATCGGTAGTCTCACGAAACATCAAATCCTTTCGACTAGCTGCTAAATTAAGGAAGGCCCCAGGAGCCCAACATAACGAGAGAAAACAAGAAAAAGAACGCCGAGAAATGCTCTCTAATTTATTTAATGGAATAAAACACGATAACAGAATGAAGTGCTATAACAACTGAAATCTAAAAAAGCATTGAAAATTTTTCATATGACTAAACATACACAAAGACGAAAACAATTATACAAGATTTACCCAAAACAAGACAAATGAAACTACCCGAAAACAAGTGAAAATAACAAGCCAAATTCACGTAAAAACACCGGATGCAGCATAATAAATATTGAAATAAAAGAAAGTTTTGTACATAAGTAATAAATCTAAACATAATTAAAGAAGAAATGCTTATTTAACTGCCATTTAATGAATTTACAAAATATAAAAAATGTGTCTGATCAAGAAACATTTCATGAAACCCAATAAACAGGTAATATACACCCACATTGAAATAATTTACCCAAAGAATTTTATACAATTTAAAACATTACCTGCGTAACTATAAAATTAGATCACTGAATACCTGGGTCACTGGATTTAAATGCTCGCCTACCACATTTTGTTGGTTACTTTGGTGTGGAGACACTGTTGAGTTAGGAAGATTTCCACATGACCAAATTGATGATGGTACTACTCTGATAGAAGCCAGCCTTTCAAGACGGGGTTATCCCCAAGAGATCCCAGAGTCAAGTTTCTCTCACAATGGCTAGACAGTGGGCTTAGAAACAATTACATTACTATCCTATAAAGAACAATAATCCAGGAATAGCTACTGACCAATAAAACGAAAACATACCTGGTAATATAACAAGGAGTCAATGTTTAAGAGAGAAGTAGAAAAGTAGCAAAGGAAAACGAGATTGAAAAGCAGCGATGCAAAAACTATAACGACACAACAGAAACCTAGATTTTCAATTTATCTACATAAATTTGTTGCAAAGACTTATATACATTTTTATAATTAAAACTTAGAACATTCGGATATTCACAGGCAAAGTACTGATTACTAAATCACTAAATCCCAAGTCGAACTGCGTAAAAATTGCGAAACATTTAATTAAAAATATATTTGTGTAGACCCCTCTAAACTAAATGGTATATTTTTAGGACAGCACAGGTTGAGATGAATACATTCCTGTGAAGCCGAAGTTTCCCAAACCAAGCTCCTCTGACAATTACTATAGGAATTGCAGCCACCTCGGTTGCTGTTAAGTTTCAAAACAGAATGTTCTAACTGTCAGCTGCAGTGAGGACTGCATACAGCAAATGCAGTAAACGTCAATCATAACTTGATAACCACGGCGCGCTAGATATATGGAGCAAAGCAATAAGCACTAGTGGAAAATCCCCATTCCATACAGCTATCGGAGTTAATTTGAAGCTTCTTTGATATTCTTAAGCTATTGCTTCTTCTGAAAAGAGGAATATATACCCAAACCGTTCTATAATGCTAGTTAATGAATACAATTCGTGATTTGAGGAGTGTAAAAGGTGAGAAAATCCTAAATCACAAAAAAGAACTGGCTCGGAATTTGAAAATTCCTGTAAAAACCTCTTCATCTCTCGCAACAAACGGCATATAACAATTTAGTTCTATTTAAGTAAATTAGTTGGTGCATTAAATTGTTCATATTATTATGTTATTTTATATAAGATTTTAAATTGAAACCTAAAATGCAATTAATTTGAATTCTGTTTCAAAATGAACAATTAAAGCAGTTAATAATTATAGATTAAGTACCGCAAATTATTATAACATCAGAATTTCAATAACAAATTAAAAAATGACGATGTTTCAGACAGGTAAACGCTAGTAAAATAGTTTTGAGAATAGCCCACTCGTATATACCACACACATTGTTTTAGAGAAGAGACAGGAGCGAGTTTGTCGAAGTAACAGTAATAATACATTCTTTGTTGTAAATAATAATTGGAAATATTCACAGTACATACTGCCACGTGATTCTAAAATCTGTGCATTCATGCAAAAAATAGAAAATGTACGTACGTACTTACGAAATCAAACTTGGAAAATAGTAACTATAAGGTTGTCATATAAATTCGTCTGCTTCTTGTTAATAGAGGACAGCAGGACAATCTTTAAACACATGACCATACAAGGCATAGTGACACAATTTTTTTTCTTCACGGCAGGTGTCAACATGTAGTGCAGTGGTTTCGGCGAGTCTATCTCTTTCAGATAACGAATCGGAGGGGTGTAGGTGTTGATTGCTGTTCATAGGCTCTGCAGGTAAAGCAGTAATTTCCATATTAACTGTTCCAATATCGCAGCATGTTTTCCTCTCTCCTCCCGACAAGCGCGTATGTGATGACCCTTGTCATTGTTCAGTTTATGCAGGAAAAATTGTATTATGGTGTATTAGACAGTAAAGATCGGAATAGGACTGGCGTTATTGGTAACTAAGGCAAGTTACCGCCCTCTTACATGTTTAGTACTCCCAGTTATCAAAAAAAAAAAAAAAAATTCCGTCTTGTCATCTAGTGCATGTCAGCTCTTGGTTCAGTCAACACATTGCGGAATAAGCAGATAATTAAGTTAATTACATTTTCTGAAGACTAGAAAAGAAACTATACTTATAATAAAGATTATAGATCGTGTTAAAGAAAGGACACAATTCAACAAGTATACGATCACCAAAATTCGCAAGGAAGGTAAGCTGGCAGAAAATGGGGACATATAATTACAATACCAAAATTAAATGCCAGGCCAAATAAAATAGAATATCTGTCTGTTATTATAAGGCAGTTCCATAATTATCACAGAACAAATAAAAAAAAATCCGATATTAGAAATATAGCATTCCTTTTGCATTAGACCAACTTCAAATGTGCGAGGAAAATATTGAGAAAAATAATCAAAGCTTTAGGATTCGCATTTAAAAAAAAGTTAAAAAAAAGACTGCATTCTGAGGAAACGAGATGATATTTTGGCCAATAGGACAGGTTCAGGTAATTGTATGGCTAGGTTTGCTTAAATTATTTATGTTTTACATTTAATTACCTTGCTCGAATGACGACCGCTACAGGTGGCCGAGGTGGTTAAGGCACGGGCTCGTTAGCAGGTCTGGGGTACGAATCCCGCCAGGACCGTCCTCCTTGATTGAGGTTTTCCTCAATCCTCATTAATGGCAAATGCCAGGGAGGTACCCTAAACTTAGGCCTGGAACGCTTCCTTCCTTAAAAATCCTTTCCTAACATATATAATTTCATCTTATGTATTATCAGTGTTCACCGCCTGTGGTGCCTCAGTAGTAAAAACGAGCGTTAAACAATATTAAAACAACAACAACAACAAAATTTTAGACGTGCTCCAGTTTACACATAAGGCTGACTGTACACGTCAGTTCATGTTTTCATTGTTTACAAGTGCATTAGCAGCGCCATTAAGGCTTTACTGGTATAAACAAACATTATTTGCATATCGCGCACCACTGTTATCGACAATATATAACCATATTTTAAAAAAAAGTTTATAAATTCCCTTATTAATACAAGTCGTTGCAAAACCCAAATACATGCATCCAAGTAGTTACAAGTCCGAACTAAACTATGCAACAACTGGTTAGTTTGTTCAACCTTATTTCGCAAGGTCTCTCGACAACCAGGATATCTCAGCTGTACTCAGAAGGTTAGTGTACAGGCAACTACAACAGCAATAATAATAATAATAATAATAATAATAATAATAATAATAACAATAATAATAATAATAATAATAACAATAATAATAATAATAATAATAATAATAATAATAATAATAATAATAATAATAATAATAATAATAATAATAATAATAATAATAAGCAGATTACGTGACAAGCTAATCGAGACAAGACAAACTCAGAAAAAAATGTACGAGTAAATAAAAACTAAATATAAAACTTGAAGTAGTTATTGCTGGGAGGAGTGGGCGGTTAATTTTGATAATTGCCCCGCGTTGGAGGGTCAAGGTTTGAAGGGGTTATAGGTGGCGGGGAGAATGGTGATAGGAGTTTGATTGTTCATGACCCAGTTCACCACTCAATAACTCTTCACGTCGATCTCAGGGATGTAGCTGGTTTTCGGGACCTGGTAGTGCCGGGTTGAGTGAAGGGAATTACTGTATTATATCGTCCAGAGAAACACATTATCTGCAGGTTGACGTCGTTTATTTAACAGCATCCCATGGCGTTTCTGCTCGGAACGCAGTAACGAGACGTCTGGCAGACACGTGGAGCTGTAATGTTAGATTAGCAGTGTGATTGCAGACCGCTCGGAAGACATGTCGTGCTGAAGTGACGCTCGAACATCGGCGTTCCTATGACGTCTGACGCTGAATACAACCAACCAGACCAAAAGACCAAAAAGACCTCGACACGGGCGATTCCACGTCCTTAAATACCCAATATAACACACTTTACCACGTGATGCCGGGACGCTCTATCTTCCCGCCACTATGACTTTAGACATCCTCATAGGTTAGTGTGACTTCATGCCACTCTCATATTATTGGCCAGTTTGATTATTTGAGCTTAACCACTTGTTGATTCGTCCAGCGTCTGATTTCAAGTTTTACTGAACGTTACAGATCAACGGCCTTAGCGGTATTATAGCGTTGTTCTTTTCCAGCATACCTGGCCGGGGCGACCACCCATCCTCCTAATGAACAAAAGATGGTATTTGCTCCTTTGTCTGCCAAAACGGTCTCTCTGCTGTCCGAGCAAAATTCCTGCTTTTCTAGACATTCTTACAAACAAGTGAAGGGTTCTCCCTTCACTTAAAGCTAGCTGAAATGAAAGATATATTCTAATCAATTTTTTGCGATTGATGGGGTACCAAATACTGTATCAAACTTATTATGGAAAACAAAAGTGAAGAATAGACCTACAGTATGAGTTGAAAGCATGAACCAGTTGTTGAAATATAATAAGCAAGAAGCGACGAAATCTGTTATAAATTACATTCTATATTTCGAATAATTAATATACTTCTTGGTAGACGTGGTGTGTAACAATTCACTATCTGAAGACGAAAGGGAAAAAAAAAAAAAAAAAAAAAAAAAACCCCACAATCTACAATGAATGACAGAAACAGTAGAATTGAAAATTTGTTTTAAGAACAGCAAAAAGATAGGGTGACTATTTAAAATGAATACAATTGGGGGGGGGGGGTTTAGAACGGGTAGTATGTGCATCTCATTATTTTTGTCTGCTTATTTGGTGGTCTTTCCCAACTAACTCTTTCCTAGCACATCCCACGACTTGCTACGTTGGGAACTCTCAACCACCAATCAGGTTAAAACACAAGACTTGCTTCTAGAAATATTTGACAACCAATTACTATCAACCACATTCTTCGCAACATATTTCCTCCAGTCAATAAAAAACAAACAACACAATCCAAACAATCCATTAATATATTAATAAATGTTAATGCTCAAGCAACTGTAAAATTCAATGGAAGACATTATAAAGAGCAGAAGCGATAGAAACAGATGCAAGTAATGGAAGTATCAACTGGCCAAAGCTATACCGGCAAACTCTTCAAGAGATAATATAACTTCAAGAAGGGTTAATAGAAGTCCCAACACCAGTACAAAACAAGTCTAATTAGTACAAACTACAGAAATATCGGCTTACTCCTCTCAAGCAAAACGGACGTAGAAATTGAGAAAGAACATGATAAAGATATCTCGTATAAGGCAACTATCGATGAACTCTCTAGATTGAGAAGTGTCAGCATTCTTCAGTTACCAGGAGACACAACAAAACATAGAAAGGAAACAACGAGTTAATTCAAGTATTTTAAGTGCATACAATAGGCTCTTGAATAGGGTAATTCGTGTGTAACTAGCAGGTGTCACGTCTCGAAAACAAGACCCGGATGCTCAAGCACGTCCGCTAGAGACGACCGTGGAAGCCCTTGAAGAAACAGACGTTAAACCCACAGTAATAATGCCCAGGAGTAAAACTCTCCCACTCTGCTAACGCTAAATGTGTTCTGTAAGCGATTTCCTACGCGATGTTTCTATGACAAATTTAATTACTGGATGACCTAATCAAACTCAAGAGCGATTACCTAAGCGATCGAATTTTTACATTTTATAGGCTTTTGTTTTAGATTTCTATATGTCTAAACTAAGCTCTTTTTATTTTTTGTGGCAAAGAAATTTTTGGTTCTCTAAACCGTCGTTTTTATAGGCTCGAAGTATATTTTCATACAATTTTGTGGTACGGTTTTGTAATAACTGTTACATCATTAATATTTTTCTATTTTAATGGTGCTTAATTATTTACATATTTTATAAGAGCTGCTTTGTAAGAAAAATAAACATCAGAAACGATATAGAGCACATTTTACCTTTTCTTTTCGTTGCCAACGGGGGCTTTGAACTGGCATTCGAGAGGTTCTGCGTTCAAATCCCTGAATTTGGCTATCCTGATCATGGATTTTTTTTTTAAATATTTTTTCCCCTGTCTTCTGGAATAGAACTTTCCTTTCCATGACTTTTCTGTTCTTCCATTTCATTATGTTGATTTTATTACGGAGTTGAGAGCGCCAGGCGAAGTGGGTTAGTGTTGTGTGCGGCGGGTCTGTGACTTGCGCCTTAAATGGTTTCTGTTCCCGCCTGGTGTCTTCTCCATCACCGCATCACTTTCTTCCATGGAGGATGTAAGCACAACTCTGGAGCACGGATGAATACTGAAAATTCCTCCTTCGTCCCTACTAATTTAATACAGTACAATTCAATCCTTGACATTGTCTTGCATGCCCAATTTTCCTAGCATGATTAACACACTATATATCTCTCAACATATTTAAAGTTATTTTTTTGTGTTCTAGATTAACTGTCTGTAACCTCTTATCTCTGTATTAATGAACAAAATAACTTCATGTCCTGAAAGCATTTTCTGCAGCTTCGAAGCACAGGCCACACCCTGGTCTAGGCACTTCTTTTCTGGAAACTTTGCCAATGATTTATAGAACTTCTTTAAGTATTGTTGGGAGCTAGAGAGATGGCCAGCGACGTAAGCGGGGAGCGGAGGGCTTTAACTGCCAAGTAAAACATTACACACTGCATGTGTATCATCTATTCAAATGCTTACGACAGCCTGTTCTCTTGCGTTAACGAAAGCAGAATATTAATAGTTCATCGTTCATTAAGACACACGAAGAAATCTAAAGTCTACATATTGGTAGAGATCCATAAATGCAAGAAAAAGTGTTCCGCAATGACGTAATATTAAAATTACATAGTCATGAAGCATTAAGTTTGCCCACATACATGTGTAAACTGAACCCCATTGAGCTTGCGTGGTCCAAAGTAAAACTCTTGCTGAGAGAGAATAAACGTTAGTGGAGAAATTCATATGCAAACATTACTGAAGTACTGAAACACTTGTGGCTTTTTCTTACTTCACTCCTGAACATAGGCACCGACTTCTATTATGTGTTCCTTTTTGATATTTGTAAATGCACACGTGAGCGATATTAACCACAACACAAAGTTTGTAAATATTCACTCCGCTGTAATTAAAATGTAAATCTCTATTAATGATATGCATTAATAAGGAGACAAATCAACATAAAGTAACAAATTTATGATATGTAGTGACCTGAAATGAAGTCTATGAATGTGCTCAGTTATATTTTATAATTCATTATTAAGTTAGGAAATGTAGAGCTATTAAGGTCAGCCTGTAAGTGTTCAATGTTTTCTAAACGCATCATAGCCCAAGCACAGACTCTGTTTACGATAGGTAGGCTCCAAGTGAACAATGACCGAGCACATTCCTCTGACTAGCCAACAATCCAGTTCCCAGAAGTACTAGAATTACATGTTACAGCTTCTAGTAAATATCAGGATCTATTAAAAGAGCAAACATGTGAACAAAAACGTCATTTAACCCTGAACCAATCATGCCCTTAACTGAATGCCATAAGATCTTCTTTGAAAAAACTGAAATCACTGCAAGAACAGAGGGTTATTTTAATTTGACTGGAGGGAGGAATCTAGAGATAAAACAACATCCTTTTAATATAAAGAAAGACAACGGACTGGAGATTAGATAGACATGGAAACTGGTTCTAACCAATAAATAAATTTCGCCGTTCTTTAGCAACCATTCTTGACATCACCTACCCACAAAACAACACAAACTAAACCGTACCTTCACATTTTACCGTAATTTTATATTCCCCATCGAGACTGCGCCAGGTCCACATCTCCACTGACGATACTAACCGAAGCAGTTAGCGAAAGCTTTGGTCTCAATAGGTATAACAGCCCGAAAAACTGTATTTTAAGAAGTATTTTAAAAAGTTGCCGAGTTAACTTCTAAATTCCAGACAAACGGAAAAGAGCAGTAATACAATCGAATTTTAAGAGCGAAACTAAAAATTATAGAGATAAAAGTTTAATAAATTCTGATGCTCGTAAAAAATTTAACCACATGACTGAATATATTAAGTATCTATGGGTTTAGGTGTTTCAAATATTGTAACAGGTTATACAGAAATACGTAAATATAATCTGCAAATGCAAATCCTTTTCGTTGACAATTAAAAGCATAAGATAAAGTGATTCAAGATATATTGACGAATAAAAAGAAAATCCACGATTATATATATGAGAAAATAAGACATTTTAAAAGTTCATAAACATAAAAATCAATGTCCGGCAAGGGAGTCTACCCATATTTTTAAAACATCCTTTTTGACGCGGTTGCAGCCCAATGGTAGAATCAAATAGGGAATGCTCTGAAATTCGTAAGGCAATTTTAAATGCAGTTTTATTTGCTGAAGATCATATAATTTTTGCAATAAGTGAACATACACACAAAGTGGATTTCGCTCCTCAAGATCAATCATTGATAAGAGCAGATACTTTTAAAAAAAAGAAGAGAATTTAATTTGGAATCTCAGGCTGCTTTTACAAACTTTGGAAAATTTTTCGATAGGGTTAAAATAACTAACTTACGGTCAAGGATATCCTCACTTTTTGATAGAAGAAATTATATGAGAATTATATTATTATAATTAATACAGGGATTGAAAAATTTTATTGTAATTAATAAAGGGGTAAGACAAGTGTCCTCTAACGCCCTCACACTTTAACATTTATATTGATGACTGTTTCAAAAATGGAAACACATTTTTAATTTGGGCTTTAAGATTAATTCTCATTAATCTAATATATGGTTGTAATGTAGTTGTAATAAAAGGTGAAACTAACTTACAATGCTCCTTACATCGTTTAAATAAAATAAGTAAAGAACATAATTTCAAAATATCCAAAGAAAAGACAAAGACGAAATCTCTCACTGTAGGGTGCGAAATATACATAGAACCAGTCCTAGATATTTATAAAAAATTATAACAATTTCAATATACATAAACAATGTGGTGGAAACCTAAGGTATGTATGTTGATTTCAGTTGCTACTGTTAAGTTCTTTGAAGAGAAAAGCATGTGGTCATTATTGCTATCTCAGGTTATAGGGTGCGATTAGTGATGCTTTCCCCCGCGACTCGCGGTTTTTTTTCATATGAGAGAGCACTGCATATAGAAGTGTGATAAATAAACTAGGACAGCAGAATTAAAATTTATATAAAAAAAAAACGGCGGTTTCGTCTTAATTTATGGTTGCCAATAGGGTCGCTATAAAAAAGCAGGATTAACTTTCTGAGAAAAACTAAATCCTGTACTAAATTACACCTCATACCCAGCGATGAAATCAGGAAAGAATTAACGGTAAATTTCATTAATCACAAAATAGAAATAGAAAAATACAGAAATAACTGAACTTACAAAAAGAAAACGAAGAGACAACTGTTGAAGAGATAGGAAGATGTGTAGACGGAATAGACAGAATACCTAATTCTTGGGATGAAGAAGAAGAAAAAGAAGAAAACATGTTCTATATAGGAAATTTTTATTATAAATTTAATGTTAAAGTATAATCTGGTTATATTGTTCTATAAAACCAAACAAACAAAAAACGAAAACAAAAAACCAAAATAATAGTGACTTTCTTTGAAAAAAATAAAACATGGAGCAAAATAATTATTAATATTAAGCCAATAGAATAGACATATTTTAATGATCTTTTATTTTTAATTTTAAGAGTATATAATGCTGGTTTTAGCTACTGAGGCTACTCTGGCGGTGGACACTGATGATATAGGAAATGAAATGATAAATTGGGAAAGAATATTTTCTAAGGACGGAAGCATTCCAGGCCTAAGTTTAGGTACCTCCCAGCATTTGCTATTTATGAGGACTGAGAAAAACCTAAAGGAAAAAAAAAAAAACAGTTAGGGAGGATGGTCCTAATGGAATCGAGCCCCAGACCTTCTGCTCACGAATCCGCGCCTTAACGACCTCGGCCACCATTGACGGTGGTCAATTATTTTAATGCACTATCTCATTATTAGGGATATTAAAAATGACGTCGGAAAAATCATATAAAAAGATGAGAAAATCATCAAAAATGAATTTCTTGAACTATGGATATTCCTTAAAAAACATGTATGCAGCGAAACAGTAAAAATATAACTTCACATATTCAAATTAAACTGTAGAATATCACAAAATTGATTCGACATTTATCACTAATAAGGACGATAGACAAACAATTATTTGCTCCTCTACAACCTAAAACCTATGTAGGAATACTTATGCCTAGATGGGATAATCACTTTTGGGATGAAGTAAATAGGCCTATTGGCCTATCTTGAGAGATGATGATAATATTTAACAATAATCCTAATCCTAGAACACGCTCTTGAAAATATTTTACTTTTCTTTTGACTCCCTTAAATGTTTTAACGTTTATGTATGGTGTTATAATAATTTTTAACTTAAGTAATTGTCTAATGTTTATATCATGGTTTTTATTGGTTATTCTTTCGCTGCTTTTACATTTATTGTTAATCACTTTCATTGATACTCCAGAATATTACGAAAAAGCAACATTGGCCCACATTTAAGCAAAAAAAAAAAAAGTTTAGATAAATTAATGTAACATTTTTGATAATTCAAAATATGGTTCCCAAGCGAAATTACAGCCAAAAACAATTTCACTTACTGCTCCTTCATTATGGATAGCTCTCAGAAACAAAGTGGTATTTTCTTTTCATTTTCGAAACGAGATGTCTCATACATTACATTGAAAACAGAGTAAGTGAAAACGAGTGTTACTTTCGCGTCTGTTGTTTTTGTGTAATTGGAAGACATTTAGTTCCGAAGCGAAGCTGCTGTATATTTCATTCTTTAATTACTTATATGGTATTAACAGAGATGGAGGGAACGAACGAGCGTATTACAAATGGGGGCTAGAGAGAAAAGCCCAACTGAATTGTAAACTATTGGATCAACCCCTTTGCACTGGCTAATCAATGAACATCATTATTAGGTACGTTTTACATGCAGATGGGTCTCTAATTACTCGCTATACCTTCCTGTACTTCGGTCCATTCATTTGCTTGAAAAAGCATATATAATAGTGCAAATGTTGGGCATGTGAACGAGCTGAAAAAAAGAGAGAACAGTATTACTTTTTAGGAGGATTAGAATTCAATAGGGACGTAATAAAACAATACGGAATATGCATGCTCAAAACATTTCAGCTTCTATGAAAAATCAATCCATATGATAGTTTCATAATATTACAGAAACATTCGAATTCACTGATCTGGGAAGGCCTTAGATAATATTAAACCGAAATGGTATCAAAATTAAGTGTCCATGCTTTACGAAATTAGATAAAGAGATAAAGAACCTAAGAAGAGCACCAATTAGAGAAAATATATTATTAACTTATTATTTAAAATCGTTGTATGTGTCTAAATTTAATGCCATAATGCAAATAAATATAATACACGTAGATTAGTATACGTCTATAAGGCTATTCTAAAGTAAGTTTCCAGTTTGAATTAGCTCTATCTTCTGTACATAACACTGTTGGCTATTAAACTTACAATGCCCGTAAAAGAAACGTTTTATCGATTCCACATTTTCTGAAAAAGAACTAGTATGGCTCGTTGAAAACAAGGTAGCAATACCAGCAGGTGTCTGACCATGATCGCGAGAAATTCGTGCTCGTGTTGGACGAAATGCTTCCACAGCGAAACGATATATCAGTGGATCGAGTAGGACAAACACACAGGCATGAAGGATCCCAATATAACATTTTTGTTTTATATGTAGCATTATGCTTTGGAGATCGTTTTTTTTTTTTCGTTTCTATAATAACGGTCTCACGGCTGAGAATAAATAATTGTGGTTTTGAATAGATTGAGAAGTATATAATCCCTTTCCCCTGCAGGCATTTATGAAACATAAATTGTCAATTTTATGTGGTTAATTAAGAGTCCAAATTTTGCATAAAAGATGCCATTGAAAAGTTTATAGCATAGAAGAACGCCTATTACTTATTGAATAACACGGTGGTGATCATATTTAATTCATTTATTGTTTATTCATTCATACTGCCCAATTTTATTTTTGTTGTTATAAAATATATTCCTTTTCTGTATAAACAAGCTAGTGTTTTTATTTTTGCAGAATATGAAAAGTTGTTAATGCTATGGCCTATTTAAAAATGGCAACTAATTTTACAATAACCTTTCATATCAGGGGAAAAAATTAAATAATTTCCGACATAAAACTTCTTAAGTACTATAATACAATGGTGAATCAAGACCTTTTGACAAGAAAAAATACTTTTAATGGAAGCACAAGAAAGAGTTAAAAATGTGTCTTCATCTTGTACAGTATGGAGGTTCCGGCTGGCTTCTTCCATCTTTAAAATTAAAATTAGTCCTTCATCCTCATGATCTATATTGAAATATATTTTGAAGAACATCCAATCAGGGGCCATTCTTCACACACGCTTTTTCTATTTCATTGTATATTCACATATTATAACTAAAACATATGACATGTTTATTTGAACTACGATTTCTTCAATTTTTAACGATCTAAAGGAAAGAAGTGTTTCGGGACTAAGTTTAGGATACCTTCCAGCATTTGCCATTTATGAGGATTGATTTTTTTTTTATTCATTTTATTTAAGGACGCTCTTTAACATCTAAGGTCATCAGCATCCCATTCAATTCCGGGCGTGAAACGGCCAACACATTTTGCTCAGAGGCCTCTTCTTTCAGGCTTGAGGTTCTTTTTCGTGCCGTAAATGTACGACATGGGACCCAAGGTTTTACTTCCCTTCCGAAGGAAGCCCATACTTAAGATTTTTACGCCGAAAAAATCCATAATCCTGGCCGGGTTCGAACCCGCGACCTTGGGTTTAGAAGGCTATGAGGATTGAGAAAAACCTGAAAAACCTCAGGGAGGACGGCCCTGCCCTGCGTTTACGACCTCGATCATCCGTAGAACTAATTAAGCCTACCAATTTACAACAGTATCTTCATTTTAATAGCTGTCATCCCTTGCTTATCAAAAGATCTATTCCTTTTTCTCTTTCAATCGTCTTTGTAACAACCTTTCATCTCTTGACAAGGGTATTAAAAACCTAGCTCTAAAGTTCCAAGACTAAAATTATCCTTCCGCTCTTTTAAAATCCCGTATAATCCCAGCACACAAAACTTTCCAATGCAAATCTAAAACTTCTAACAAGAACTTTATTAACCTTATTACTACTTACGTGCCTGGAATTGAAGGCATCAGACCTATTTTGAAAGAATGTCACGATACTTTGTTAATGCATCCATCTATAAATTATTTTTCTAAATTTGTACCCCGCCTTACTTTTAGAACACCCCCCTAACCTTAAAAGTATATTTCGCCGAGACCCTATCTCCTCCAAATTTACCACTTCCCTTTGCTGGCTCATATGCTTGCCAACGTCCTAAATGTAAAACCTGTGCACTAATTATGCCTTGCAAATCATTCCACAGCCCTAATTTATCCAGAGAATTTAACATTCCTTCATTTGCTACTTGTTCTTCTAAGGACGTCTTATATATGTATCTTGTAAGCTTTGCAAAGCATTTTGTATTGGTTTAACTTCTACTGTTGTTTCACTACGTATGAACAATCATAGACGTTCTGTTAAAACCAAGTCTCCCTTGCCGGTTGCCCAACATGCCTTGTCTCCCTGTAAGGATTTTGGTGATGCTTTTAATCTAACTCTTATTGATGCGTTACCTACACAATGCTGTGAAAGTTTACTCAGAGATAGAGAAATGGCAGCTATTTTTACATAAAGCGCGTATACCACTTGGTTTAAATCTTACGTATTAATTTTTTTCCTCCCACATTTTCATTTCTAGTTTCATTTGTTTCCAGACATAACGTTACCTTCAATACTCAATTATTACTTTTATCACCTTCACTTGTCCTAGCTTCTTGCCATAGAAGAACTCCAGTAGTTTGAAATATAGCAATTTCAAGTGTGACTTTATCTAAGTGTTTTATGCTTATCTACTTTTATTATTACTGTTAATTTGTTACATTGTTAATATTGTTATTTTATTTTTATTTTTCATTTATATATAAACGTTGAAATTTAGAACGTAGTACTACTTTGGTCAAGTAGCATATTCGTTATAATGAATATTACTAAATGTAGTTTATTCTGATAACTACTATACATACCACTATATTAAGTTTGCTTGAGTTACAGGACAGAAGAGTGCAAATGCGTGCTGGGAGAAGGCAATCACAAGACCTATAATGCATGTGCAGGTAGCAGTTTATAGTTAATTTGAGGGAGCAAGTAGTTGTGCATTCGTGTATTACTCTGTTCATTTATTGTGGGATATAAATTGCGTGCTAATTGTTTATTGTTAGTTATGCCACTATGCTAATATATTCTTGAAGAACGGGTTCTATGCACCATACAGATCGGAAAAGAATTCTCCAGCAAAGTTTTAAGACGATTCTCAAGAAATTATCCTGACAATAATATTACGGATAGAAAAACATTTTTCTAACTTGTTAAAATGTTACGAGGGGCAGGATCTCTCAATGACATGAAACGTATACCAAAAACAATAGTATTGTTACAAATGAAATATTGGAATTTCCTACGCAGATACCGGCAATGTATTGCCACTGAGGGGCTTCATTTTCAACATTTCTTATAACATAGGCCATTGCTTATTATTACAGTTTTAAATACAGTAGGTATCATTTTATGTTTTCAGTTCAAATATGCATATTTAAATAACAAATTACGCACTGTGATTTTTATCGTCCTTTTACTGTTGTGGCGGCTGAAGTAAGCAGTAAACAGCTGTGCTCAGGCGGCCCGTAATTCAAATTACCTCGCTGTATTACTTAAATGTAGAGCTAACTTCCATTTTATGAACAATAGCGACCGATACAAACATGTAAATAAAATAAATTTAGAAATTACAGTAGAAGAAGTTGTGACAGATGTTGCATTCAGTATGAACTATTTTATTTCATAGACCTATCCTTCAGTGTGAAAAAAAAAAGGATGATATTTGAAATTTAAAAAATGCAATTTAATTTCCCATACAGGGGGTTCCAAAATTGCCGTACATGTTTTCAAATTATCATGTACTTTCATGGCAAGTCTGTCATATTGGTTGCATCTTGCAAGAGTTTAGTGATGGACAAAATTAGACGTTAGGTACGTTTCCTGGTTTAATTTACTTTGTCAAAACTAATATAATCAATCAATGCACAGTTATTAATACATGTTAATTATCTTCTCTTCTTATAATAAATATATTTATTTTAGCAGTTAGTGATAATGAATTACAGAATAAGTGAGTAAAGTATTTATTCAATGACAGTTACTGATACAAGGGAACAATTAAAGAAAACATTCACATTCTAATTAGTCAGGTATTATATGGCGATATTGGCGCCAGCCTTTCTATTTGTAATTTAAATAATTTATTAATCAATAGTTGTAATGATGGTAAGTGATAATGGATCCGTCAAGGATCATGCACATTCTAATTATTATTTAGATAACAAAATGTAAATATTTTGTAGCATGTGTTTTTGGTTTGTTATATAACGTGTCGATAAACATTCTCAAGTACAAACAAAAAAAAAAAAAAAAAGAAAGAAAAAAAAAGAAAAAGAAAAAGAAAAAAGAAAAGAAAGAAAGAAAACCTCCACGAATTTTAGAGGTAGTTAAGGTGCAGATTGTGAGTGGAAGATCTGGGGTTCGAATCCCGCCAGGATTGTCCTCCCTGACTGAGGTTTTTTCCAGGATTTCCTCATTCCTCATAAATGGCAAATGCCGGGGAAGTACCCTAAACTTAGGCCTGGAACAACGTTTCCTTCCTTAAAAAAATCCTTTTCCAATATATCATTTCATCTCATGCATCACCAGTGTTACCGCCTCTGGTGCCTCAGCAGTAAAAATGGGCGTTAAACACTAGTAAAATAAAAAAAAGTATAAAAAGGAAATAGGTAGAGAGGTGTGAGTAGAATGATGCCATTGAACATTCAGAAACATTATGTAACATATCCTTACTGGGATAAAAATCTCCGGGCGTCCCTAAGAAATGTATTGAAGGATACAACATTAGTTCTGCACATTTTCGTATAGAACGTCTATCCTTCGTGTGGTGAAAAATGCATTATTAGTGTGAGATGCATGGTGAAACTACACTGAGAAAATACATAAATGTAATCTACAGAAAAAGAGCGGCGATGTTATCAACAAAGATGGGTGGTGAATACCTTGAAATACACGTCACCTCATTACCTTTATTTCTCTGATGCGAAAGCGCTGTTAGCTGAAAAAGGCGACCCTTGCGGGAGACTCTAAAATCGCGATACGACTAGAGGTGGTTCTGCCTTCAAGCCGATCAATACACCGATAGATGAACTAACGTAAGCGATGATGGGCTGCCACAAAGGCGCCCGGTGCCATCTGCTCCGAAACAAAAACGTTCAGAATTATCCACATCAAGCCGAGCTACAAAATGACTGCTGACTTGCTCTTCCAACGACATACCGATTTTTCTCCCTTTTTTCCCCGGGTTTGTTTGGGGAATCTTTTATTATTTAATGGAATAAAAAACACAAACAGGCGCCAGAGAAATGAAGCGCGTGGCGGGACCCGTCCACTAATTGCACTGCTGGGTCCATTGTGAGCCGTGGAGTTGGGGTGTGTTCTGTGCTCTGCTTCTCTACCCTCTCTTTGCTTTACTGTTTGGCGCAAACTTTGGGGGTGTGCATGTGTGGGGAAAATAGCATACAGGAGCATCTGTTGCTGCCGCTGCAGATGGAACCAACTGCTAATTACGGTCTCCTTGTCAGGGCCTTGTCTCCCTCTTGACACACAACTGGAAGGTATTATAGTTGGCTGCGGGCGCGATGATGTCGGCAGCAGTTATAAACATGGCTGAGATGCTGGATTGCATTTCAATAACAACAGGAGTTGCAATGCTACCTACCCTCGTTACCAAGGGTCCTTGCTTCAGCTTACTGCCGATTTAATGCTAGTCTAATGAACCATAAGTTCCTGGTGATTAGCACCCACACAAAAAGCAAGCAAATGAAGTAGGCGCTCAAAGTTTTGTCTTGCAAATCAATGATTTCTCTGATAAGTTACTTTTGCAGCACCGACTGCAGTTTTCAGCTTTTCTTGAGAATATGGAGTCTATTTTTAAACTGAATAAATAGTGTTGTGAAATATTAGCATTCCATGAAATAACACACACATTTTAGGCAAGCAGAGAAGGGTTTTCTCGGATTAGAACCTGAGTTATGAATTTAAAAGGATTAGGATATGATAAATAAATAGGAAATTGTTTTAATGTGTGGTGAAACCAAATCAAACAAAGTTATGGACAGAAAAGGTTTGGAATAAAAATGGGAAAATTTAGATCGGGAAATTTTAGTTAGGAAGATTTGTTCCACAGCACAGTTGACGACGGTTTTCATGGGGTTATGTATTACTTATTAGTTTTATTCCAGTACAGTGGAATTAAATTTGTAATTTGTATTTAATGAAACAGTGAATCGCTGCAGATCCATAGTTAACTAATTTGGTCACATAATCTTCATTTATCTGGGCGAATAATAAATTAACATTACCAATAATCGAGTAGGAGGAATCAGACCTTATGCTTTAAAATTATATTCGGGAAATTCTGGGTTCAAATCACATGGAGGCGGCCAAGCAGTTTCCCCTGGTCGCTTAGGCGAACCTTGCCTTTCCACGAATTTTCCGCTTTCTGTAATCGGATCAAAAGTGCCAGGACGCAATCAGTTGCGCTTTAGAAAGGTTTCTATCCCGGCCTCTGGTATAAAAAAAGGCCATTTTGAGTGGTTTTAATTTATTGGAGGGGGGCTGTGTTCCACCTGGAAGCAATGCAAGGAACCCCGAATATATTCGAGTCTCATTGCCTGTGTCTCCTTTACCTCATTCCCTCCTCCCAGAAGTATCTCACAGGCACAAACGGCCAGCTGTTGAGCAAGCGTGAAGTACTGGAATATCGTTCTGCATGCGTAATAAACCGAGATTACTAAAGTAAATAAAATATTTTATTAATTATATACTTGTTTTAGACGTGAGAATAGATCTTACGTTATGTAGCACTAATTTGCAGGTCCAGAATGATTTACAGGTCCTAATAAATCAGGTACTAGTAGTAACTAAGACTTGAGATATATACTTTGCCAACTCTGAGTTTAATGGCCTATTGTGTCTTTATAAAACGAATAACGTTTTTGAAGAATACATAACAGTTACATCAATTTCTGTAACTGTTAAAAGAAAAACTATAAAAACCTTCAAGGCATTTAGATATTTCTTTTCACTGTATGTAGTGTTATTGATCATCACATAAAAATAAACATGTAACATTATAAAAATATAACAATTAATAAATATGTCGCATTCGCAAAACTCCCGGGCTCAATTTGCTATATAGTAAATGATAGGAAGCTATTTACGTAAAATTATATAAAATGGATAAGAATGATCCAGAGGATGAAGAACATGGCAACATTTCCTATGTAGAAAGAAGTGTAACCTTAGAAGTATAATAATTAATGGATTTACAGTGTATTCAGGGAATGTGAAATGATAAAGAACGGTCAGATAGTTAATGATTGATAAATTAAATAGGGGATGAAATAGGAGTAAATTAGCATAAGAAACAGGATTATTATACACCAATTACCTGGGTCTTAGTATGTATATAGTCGTAAGGAAATAAGTAACTCACAGTGTAGTATAATAGTTGGAGATAGTGTTTAGAATTAAAATATTATAACAGATTCATAATATGTATTTATTTTATATTATCAATTAGTATTATGGAATTGACGAATATATAGGTCTTATCGTAATATTTAAAATTGTATTTTGAGGTAAAGAGAAATAAATTCAACATATTGTTAAAGAATTTAGTGACCATCGTAGAGTCTTAGACAAGGAATTTGAGATAGGATATCAGTGGTCTAATAAGTCCAATTTCCACGATATATGAATTCTAATCAGGAAACTCCTTTGCGTTGACCAATCAAAACGGCGGCAAATTCAGTTATAGGCTCTGAATTAACTGGCGACTTTTCATTTTTCTGTAAAACGTCTCAGTTCTTCACTACAGAGGTGCGTTTAGTCACCGCTCGTTCATTTGAATAAACAAAACCGCACTTGAGTTCAGCTATTAGGCAATACACTTACCTCTGAACTAAATGGTGATATTTGCTTTTGTGTAAAAAGCTGCAGTTGTTCCCTAAAGGCCTCAATGGTCTTTTGCTACGCCAGTCGAGGTTGCCTAAGTGCTTCGAAATAGCTCTTGTCTTCAGAAACGACTATTGCTAAACAAATTCTTCAGTGGCATAATCTTCAACTCAATGACTAAAATGCTTCAGGCGTTGAAATTTTGATGTATGGCTGTTCAAGAACAGAGTTCATGTTCACTTTCCCTATAGACCAATTTCGGTATTAACGATAAGAGGTTCACGATGATGCTTCTACTGGAAACATACTTCAATATTGAAGTGCGAGGAACAGTAGGGTTTTTGTTGGGAAATGTCTCGATAGCATGGGAATTCATCGTGAAATTTTGGCCATGTATGCACTAAATACAATGTCACGTCCAGCTGTACGGTGCCAGTAGTTTTGACAAGGCTGTACAAACGTAAATGGTGCTGTGGACATGGAGGCACCATGCTGCAGGTTAATGAAAAGTTTCTCAGAGTGACTGTTGCGGATATTCCACAGCAGTTTCACATCTCAATAGACAGAATTAATTTCATCGTCTAAGATAAACATATTTCTGTTCAGAGAATGAAAGTAGAGAGACGGGTGATTATATCGAAAAATAGTGCGGTATATCTGTGTCATATTGTGTTGTAATATCTTCTTTATAAATAAAAGATTTTATTACCCCGAAATAATCAAGGGTAGAAGAACAAGGGAGACCATGACTTCCATCAAGAACAACAATTTGAAAGTTTTTCACTTTTTATTAATTACAACAAATCAAAAACATTAACTGCCTACAGAATATCTACAGGCATTCACAGAACCATATTTACACCATTTAGTAATTATTAATATTTTACTTCATGTTATATACATATAAATAAAATTATCCATTAGCTTTGTGAGCAGGGCTAGGAGCTTACATTGTTGGCAAGGAAACGAAACGTGGAAACTACAAAAGAATAAATACCATTAAAATCCAGTTCTCACCAAATACAACCAGACCACCAGCACAGGAAGTATATCAATTTATTGTTAAAAAAAAAAAAGTCACTGCAGATCAAGTACACATACTAAGTTACATACCAGGGAGCCATATATTTATTATATAATAAATAGTTAATAAGCACCAAGGGGAAACTCAATTTCAATATGAATAAGGGGAAATTACTAAACCTAAAGAGGAGCCAGCAGATTCACGTACTACAACAGTACGTGTTTTTAATGTACTCCCCGAGAAAAGTTCTTAGCAAATATGGCACTGTACATGATAGTATAAGAAATGAAACCTGGAGCACTCAGCAGATGCTTCCAAAGTTAATAATGGTATTAAAGTAGTACGTATAGGGATTATAAATGATATCCCAGTAGCAACACGAATTGCTTAAAGTACAGCAGCTGTAGCATACGCTGATCAAAAATGTTTTATTTGTGGAGACACAAACCATTTGAAACAGAATTGCCCACGACAAACTTCAATATTGCAATTACAGCCCCACAATACTGATAGACTGTTAAACAATGTAGTTAAAGCCAGCGAATGTAGCAAATTGAATGCTCTCATAGATAACACCCAAGAGAACAAAATGGACACCATCTCGAAATCAACGCTCAGGTTACCATGGAAACAAACATTCAAGCTCTCTTCACACAAACACACAAACCTACAGAGAATGAAAGGCCAATTCCAAGTGAATCCTTCGTCAGTACCTTTGTAGATAATCACTCTGGAATCTCAGCCTGCAGTTTGAGGAAGAAACTGCTGCAAAACCTACTGATCACATCAAGAAAAATCCTCCTAATAATAAATCAAATAAAGGAGCCAACTCACACACTAGTTGCAACCGATTAAGCACCTGCTAGAAATATCACCATCAAACTTTCCTATGTAATACAACTCAAAAGCCCCTATGTAAATTCAATAGGAACACCAAATATTTTTAAAATACTCTGTTCATACACAGAAGACAGGCCTTAGAATACTTCACCCGCTCTATGGAGACAAAGGAATTTAAAATATAACTACTAGGATCGACAAAACTTAGAGCACGAAATCCCATAGCAAATTCACTCAAATTCAAGTAATTAGCTAGAAGCACCACTACTCCATTGCTTCAATAGAATCTAAATAGATATAATTCCCAGTGCGAATTCCTACAAAAATTAATAGGTACATAACGCCCTCCAATAATCTGTTTGCAGGAAACTAATTTCAAAAACAAGTCTGCAGTAAGCATGAGACAGTACTCTGCATACAACAATAACCGTACCGCCTATCTACGTTCAAGTGGAGGGGTGGTTATATATGTTAACTTTAGCAAAGAAATACCTTTTGTGACAACTAAATTTGAACGGAAAGGACCAAATGATCGAATTGGACACACTGAACTAACACACTCGCAACTACAAAATACCGCCACGGGTGGCCGAGGTCGTTAAGGCATGGACTCGTGAGCGGGAGGTCTGCGGTTCGAATCCCGCCAGGACCGTCCTCCCTGACTGGGGTTTTTTCCAGGTTTTCCTCAGTCTTCATAACTGGCAAATGCCGGGGAGGTACCTAAACTTAGGCCTGGAACGCTTCCTTCCTAAAAAAAAAAAAAAAAAAAAAATCCTTTCCCAATTTATCATCTCATCTCATGTATCATCAGTGTCCATCGCCTGTGGTGCCTCAGTAGTAAAAACGGGCGTTAAACACTACTCAAAAAAAAAAAAAAAAAAAACTACTGAATAAAATAACTCTTACTAAATGTAGCATTTGTCACACCGCCATCTTTGTACGATGCATACTTTCCTAATGTCCACAATACTAACTTTACAATATAGTCTACCAGGCCTTCTAGAAGTCCTCAAGAAGTCATCTCACTGTAAAAATTCTGTTAAAATTCTTAAAATCAACAAATTTATGTAATGAAATATTATGTAGCTTATGATGAAATTTCTGCAATATTACTTGTATATTATTTGTATATTGTAATTATGTATAATCTGGAAAAAAATTAAAATTGGCTGATTAGCAATTAGGCAATCAATTCGTTTGTTCCTTAAACAATTAAATAGTGTTAAACGCCCGTTTTTACTACAGAGGCACCACAGGCGATGAACACTGATGATACATGAAAGAAATGATATTTTGGGAAAGGATTTTTTAAGAAAGGAAACGTTCCAGGCCTAAGTTTAGCGTACCTCCCCAGCATTTACCATTTATCAGAACTGAGGAAAACCTGGAAAAAAAAAAAACCCAGTCAGGGAGGACGGTCCTGGCGGGAATCGAACCCTAGAGCTCCGCGCCTTAACGACCTTGGTCACCCGTAGCGGTCGTTTGTTTCTGGTTTGCAATACTAGCTAGCTATACAATTTCATAGTTGGCAAACGTTCTCAGTAACAATTCGGAAATATGCAACAGCAACATAGAAACGTAAGGAAAACCCAAAGAAAACTATTTGAATATTTGTGAAGTAGCAGTAACAAAAGCGAATCTTTATACTTTAAAACCTCAAAACCATTATCAAGCAATAACAGTCGCAGCATAGAAAAGTGGCCTGTTCCATCTAAGTAATAAAGCAGGTACTCTCAGTAATAGACTCTCGTTAGTCTATGTCCGCTATGAAAGAATTTCGTAACCTTTTTAACTGAAATTTTTGTAATTTTGATATTTCGCATCCATAAGGCGAAATAATTATTTGAAACACACAGCATGTTATTGGTTATAACTTTTATTTTTATAAACTTTTCATAAACAACGGGCATGGGGGGAAAAATTCTGATTGACCCCCTAGGCAAGCCTAATGGGAAAATCCTTTCCCTTTCAATGGCTACCTACTTTAATTCCCCGGAGGAGTAAATTGTGCCCTTGAGTGTTGTGAATGTGACATATTTATTAATTGTTATATTTTTATAATGTTATGTGTTTATTTTTATGTGATGATCAATAACGCCATATACAGTGAAAAGAAATAACTAATTGCCTTGAAGGTATTTGCAGTTTTTCTTTTAACAGTTACAGAAATTGATGTAACTGTTATGGATTCTTCTAAAACTTTATTCATTATATAAAGACACAATAGGTCATTAATCTCAGAGTTGGCAAAGTATATATCTCAAGTCTCAGTTACTACTAGTTATTGAATTATTAGGACTTGTAAACCACCATTTATTGCAAACTGCAAATTAGTGTGAAACAATTATTGTCTAGCATCGATCACAGGCCCGCTTAGAAATAATATTTATATATAATATACTCACCAAAAGGGTCATAGACATATGGCTTACACATGCTGTTACAAGTATAAGAAAGAAGGCAAAATACCATTGAAAGGGAAGGTTTCCCTGAAAAGGCATGCACTGTAACCTTTTTGGCTAAGAGGGTCTCTTTGTAATGTTACTTCAGGTCAACTAGAGCTTGGAAAACAACCGGATATTGAACAAAACACGATCTCAGCAATTTGGAAAGGACGAGTAATTCTTTTGTTAACAGTGTAGGGAAAACTCAGGCAATAAATATCCAGATGGAATCGTAAAACCTCTGTTACGGCTCTCTTTTAATATATTATTTATGTCAAGATTTTGCTGTGGTTGAACTCGAATAAAATCTTAGAAGATAGCCTATGAGAGTTAAACGAGAGTTAAACATTAGCATACAAGCCCACCAATAGGAAGATAGTATATGAAGAGCAAATCACGTGACATTTGGAAAGCCATGCTGAATATATTTATAGCGCCTAGACCGACGGACAGACAAATTAATAAAAGTAGTTATAATGGACTTATTACTTATTACGTGTTTGTCACTTGGTGCTGAGGTGAGAGGAAGAAGTGTTAGAAAAAGGCAAATGTGTTAATAAATTGTGAAAACTGGAACAGTGAGCGTTATATATTTGTAATGTTTAGTTATACTTCTGCTTTCCCTGTTATAGTGCATCACAAGAACGTTCAGCTAATAAATTGAGCTTGTAGCCGAGGAAGAAACATCACTATATTGTGCTACTGAGTAGAGGTTGAACCAATCACCCCTGACATACCAATCCATTTATCAAAGTTGATCACCTCCTTATCCACAACGAATCCAAACCCAATCACAACCTAAAAATAATAAATAAATAGACAAATACCACCGCAAGTGCTACACAACATAAGATCTATTCTCACGTCTAAAAAAGTATATAATTAATAATTTTTTTATTAAACTTTAGTAATCTCGGCTTATTAAACACGCAGAAGGATATTCAAGCAATTCACTCTTGAACAGTTGTCCGTTTGTGCCTGTGGGGCACTTCCGGGAGGAGGGAACGAAGTGAAGGAGATATAGAGATATACGCGGTGCCTAATATTGCTTCCAGATGGAACACAGCCCCCCTCCAATGAATTGAAAGCGCTCAGAAGGGCTGCTTTTATACCAGATGACAGGGTAGAAACCTTTCTAAAGCGCAACCCACCGCATCCTGGCACTTTTGACTCGGTTACAGAACCAACGGAATGAAACAATTTGAAATGGGAGAGAGGAAATTCGTGGAAGGGTAATATTCGCCTAAGCGACCAGGGAAAACAAGAGGCCAGGATGGCCGCCCCCAAGTGATTTGAACCCAGAACTTTCCGAATATAAGTTCAGAGCAAAACGTCTGATTCATCCTGCGCGATCTCGGTAATGTTACTACATTATTCGCCCAGGTAAATGAAGATTACGTGACCAAATTAGTAAACTATGGAACGTTGCGATTCACTGTTTCATTAAATACAAAATCCAAATTTCATTCCACTGTGCTGGAATAAAACAAAGAAGTAATACACCACTATGAAAACTGTCATCTAAGGCTATTATAGTGGGTAATACTGCTGTGGACAATTTCTTTCCTACTCATTGGAGTGGTGTAAATAATATTTCTCTATAGGTTTCAATGCGGAAACACTATTTCTACCATTTAAGAAAGGCTAAAACAGCGATTTGGGAAATTTTATGTCATAACATTACATTTAGACTGTTTTAGTTTCATTTACATTCAAATGTTCAAAATATTCTAAAATGAATAGTTAAATACCAAGAAGAAGGAGAACTAGTTATAAGGGTAAGATATCCGTCCTATACGTTAAGCTTTATTTACTTGTATGCACAGGACGCGGAATAATTGTTCATTATGTTTGCTCCCTTTCTATTATCTTGATGTTCGTTATATTTTGTTTACAGCAGGGGTTCCCAACCGGTGTGCCATGGCATCTTAGTGCCACGAGATCGGCCGGAGGTGCCGTGAGATATTTTGGGAATAACAAAAATATAGTAGGGACTAGTTAAAAACATATATATTAAATTATCGATATCAATTACTGGTGACGATGAAGAAGAGGAAGACGAATCATGTTGGATTAAGTTTCATCTCAGGTGTTCAACCCATGGATTAATAAAAAGAGACGGTCTCATAAATTCAACTGTTTTATTTTATGTAGTTTCGGGAGTTTTGCTGGTGATAAAACAGTAATCCTACATGAGGACAATACCGGAGTTATTATAACATCCAAAAACAAAAACACGCTGCCATATTGATCACATTTAAAACTGCATTGTACACTAATACAAAGAATAACTAAACTTCAATACACGGCAACAATGAAATCACTTGTACCACGCGAAATCACACAAAGACAATTCAATCCAAAACAAGAAACAGACTGCTTAGCCTCGAAGACAATGTGCGTGTTTCGTTGTCATCAGCTAGGCTTGATATCAAACATTTGTGTTTTCAGCATCAATCACAAATCTCACATTTATAAGACAAAATTTGCTTTATTGATTTACATTAGTTATAATCCTCTACTTTTAAAATTGTATTTGTTTTATTTAATAATTCATAGTAAGTGTATATTAAACATTTGTATAGTATACTTTATCCAATGTCAGGACATAAGTTGTATGTTATTATTAAAAACAAATTATATTCTCATGTTTATTATGGAGTGTTTATTCGAACCTAATTTTAACACATTATATATATATATATAATGTGTTAAAATTAGGTTCGAATAAACACTCCATAATAAACATGAGAATATAATTTGTTTATATATAACCTAAAAGTTAAAATTTTGAAATAATTTAACATGTTCCTATTTAAAAAAAAAATTACCAGGGGTACCCCGAATTTCTAATGCCATTCCCAAGAATGCCCCGAACATAAAAGGATTGAGAATCACTAGTTTACACGTTTCTGAAAACAATGTTTCTGGTCAAAATTTGGAGATTTTATTGCAGTTTATGCCTAAGCTACTTGAAATAGGATTATTGATGAAGCACACCTCTTATTTGACGTAATGTTGGTTAATGAGTTAAGACAGTTCTAAATCCATGAATGTTGACAGCGTAATAACATATTAACATGGTATTCATAAACTACTCCTTTGGTTCCAGTAATTAGATGGGACCACTCCCCTTGCAATTGGCCGCACTTGACCAAGCTCTGCAGTTCTTCTCTCGTTCCCACACTTGAAACTGGACCGGAGAGCCGGAGGGGAGGTCAGTATGAGCTTAACTCCAGAAACGTGTTCTCAGGTGCTAAGTGACAGTGTATTATGCATTAGGGGACGTAATACAGTGTATTGATTAGGGTAATGTAGCTATTCTATTTACTAAAGATCATTTACTTACTAAAGACCATTCGTACGTAATCGGCTAGTGGTGTATGTAGATTTTTTCAACAGAGATTTCCTGATATTCAACTTCCAAGTCAAAGTTTTGATTCACAGATTAGTACATAAATTTCTTGAAACAGGAAGTATAATTGATCAAAAGCGTACATAATTTCGTACAGTACTCACACAAAAAAAAAATCTTCTCCTGTGTTTGAACGGCTACAAAGCTACTAAAGTTAAAACTCTCTAAAATAACTGTAGTGCAAGAATGTAAACCGGGTGACCCTGCACTCAAGAGCAGATTTTATGAATGGATTTTGAATATTGTGAATGAGAGAAAAATTTACCCTAATCTAATTTGCTCTAAGGACGAATCTTAGTTCCAACTAAGTGAATATGTTGATTTACAAAACAAGCGATACTGGAGCTCAGAAAAACCTAACCTGCTTCACGACGAACCCCTGCATGATCAAAAAATAGGAGTGTGGTGCGATATTAACGGTGAGAGAATAATAGACCGTATTATTAGTTTTGTGAATAAACAATAGTGATAGGTATGTGCAGAATATTTTGCAACCCCTTTTCTGTGAATTAACTGTGGATTCGCGACTTTCCAACAGGACTCTGCAACGGCTCCTACAGCCCATGTCTTGGCCGTTAACTGGCACCTTGGAACATCTTATCTTACTTTTAATAGCACAGATTTCCATCCAAATATACTTAACAAAAGAAAAGAACCAACAAGAAATAAGATAAGACGTGTAGAAGGAAAACTCCTGTATATTAATTAGTACTTACATAAACTTGCATGGAGTTGATACCAAAACGGTCTTGTATTGTTTCCCTCAACATTTACAGTAGTTAAATAAAATGTCAGGATAGAAATACCATATGTATAATTATATCGTATGAGAATATACGGGGGTTATTCTAAATCATTGTCGGGGTTACAAAAATTCATAACTCACAGTGCAATTGATGTAGGAACATGAATCTTATTTTATTGTGTACTGCAACTCATAAATGTTTTTTTACATACGTTACAAATGCTCGATATGTGCGCCTTTTTAACTCTACACACATCTACTCAATAGTCCATCTCTTCCCACACACGAGTCACATGGCAACGGTGATGGCTTCGAAGGCGACTCGGATGCGTTCCTTCAGTTTCTGAATATCCACCGGTAGAGTAGGAACAAATACCTGTGATCTTTAACATATCCCACAGGAAGAAATCGCATGGTGTAAGATCTGGTGAACGTGGTGGAAAGGGTAAGAGTATCAGATCACCTTCCGTTCCGCGCCCCATTCATCGTTGTGGAAGTTCTTGGTTTAAAAAAGCTCTGACCTCCCTGTGGAAATGAGGTGGTGCACCATCCTGTTGCAGCACGTAATCGTCCCTGTCGTCACTCAACTGGGGTAACAGCATGTCCAGGTAAGTCAGCCCCGTCACTGTCTGTGCATTGAAGAAGAACGGGCCGTAGACCTTCGTGTTTGAAACGGCACAGAACACATTCACTTTAGAGGAGTCTCGCACATGTTCCATGGGGGTTCGTTGTACCCCAAAAACGAACGTTTTGCTTGATCATCTTTACATTCACATGAAAAGTAACTTCGTCACTGAAAACTAATATGTCAAGAAAACCATCATCTTCTTCAAAACGTTCCTGCAGTGCCATGCAAAAGTTGAAACGTAAGACTTTGTCATTAGCTGTTAGAGCTTGACGCAATTGTAGCCGATATGACTTTACCTTTAGGCGCTTTCGTAACACACGCCATACTATGGCTTGGGAAACCTGCAGCTCCTTGCTATATCTCTTGCTATATACGGAGATAAACGTCACTAATCCGATTCACATCCGCTTCTGACACAGCGGTACGCCCACTGCTTTTCCCTTTACACAAACAACCTGTATCCGCAAATTGTGCATACCATCTGCGAAAAGAGTAGCCGGAAGGTGGCTCCTTCCCGTATTTTGTCCGAAAATGGCGGTGGACTATGGTAACGGATCGGTGTTGATGATATTCAAGAGTACAAACATCTTTTTCCTTACCGCTAACCGCCACTTTGTTAAACACTGCTCTTAATGACATGTGGTGGTAACTGATGTCACTACAGTTGATGCAAAACTAAACTTTGACAGTTTTTCTAACCATTACTGCAACAATAAAAATGGAATGGTTTCCATGTTTTATAAAAAAAAAAAAAAAAAAAATCACGAACTCCCGACAATAATTTAGAATAACCCCTGTATTTGCACTGTATCATTAATTTGTGACAAATGAAAAACCTCTGCATCTTATTCACGTTTATGGAAGTGTTCAAGATAAATGACATCTTATAAGGAAAATAGATGAATCAGATTCTAAAACATTCTAAACATTCTCGAAACGAACGTCCCCAATCTGATTGTTTTTAATGTTTTCAGACTACCGTTTGACAATGCGTGGATTAAAATAAAGAGAAACAACTTCCAGTTATAGAAATTGAACCAACAGTCTCCAGTACACAACCCCCAACATTATGTTATGAGAGCACGTTGATGAATGGGATAAAGTGGCATGATCAAACTAGTGATGATGCAGTAAGGTTATCATCCCATCTAATGTTAACGTCGGTATGCCTTTGATTCTTGAGATCAAGAGGTGGGGGGCACATATTTGTCCCTCGCCGCACCAACCGGGTTCTTGCTTTAACCAATGAGGTTTATAGAGTTATATGAGGGTATTTAGTAGTATAGACTAAGTTTGCAAATCTGCAAAGATGGCAAGCAAAAGTATTCTAAAACACTGATAGAAGATAAATGCTAGCGATACTGTTTAGTGTTTTGACTTGCCTGATCTTCACAATTTTAAGGAATAGCTAAATACGACAAGAGGAGTCTATCCCCCCCCCCAAAAAAGCATATGGTATATGGACTACATATCTCAAGTGTAGTCTTTTAACTTTTTAGTCATTAGTAAAACTTGCTCCATAAAGTTTTCTTCAACACTTGTGCTTTAAGGCTCCATACTTACAAGACATCTACAGATGATTTTTCATTGTTCTATTCCACAATTATTAGTGTCATATGGGATAAACATTAATGACCTTTGTTTATACTGGAACTGAGTTTATAGTTAATCAATTTCATATTTATATTACATTGATATGATATTTGAGAAATGCGGTATATCAGCGTTTGTTCAGTTAAACAATGTTGTCATGTCTCTGCAATCCCTTTCAGTTTAATTCTACCAGAAATGGGGTGTGGAAGCAAGAGTAAAATTTCTCATTTATTTTTTAATTATTAATTAAGATACACCAAGAAATTGTTAACACTTGAAGCTGTTCCTCGACTCCACCTCAGTTAATTTTCTTTCAATGGAGGAACTTTAATGACATATGTAGAAATTAATATTGTATAGTGTTTAATTGCATTCATTAAGGATACTTTTTGTAACATTAAGGAATAACATGTAGAAATGTAATCAGGTAAGGGAAAGTTCTCGTTTCTCTCCGAACGCACGAAGACGTGGAAAAGCCAGACAATGCAAAGGTAATTCCTTTTGGTATGCGGCTCGGTTTGAAAATGCCCCTGCCTCAGGGCAAACACGCGGCAAAGTTGCAGGGTTCGAGAAAATCGAGTCGCTGACAGTAACGTATGAAATCTGTTTAAATTCATCTTACTGACGAATAGTGAAGCATTTGGCTTGAACAAAATTTTCCAGCGAATAGAAATAAAATTCAGTGAAGTAAGCACTCACCTATCAGACACGTTAACACAAAATTGGCGGGAGTATTTCGCGCCGTTGCTCATGGATGGCGTCGTTTGATATTGTGTGTAAATGGAGTAAATTTTTTTCCAAAACGGGGTAGTCTCAGAATTTTCCAGGCCCAGATAAGTGTGGCTGCCGTCGCGCGGAGATCAGCGGAAGAACGGTCTAAGTACCAAGTACTGGCACCTTTTGGTCAGCGCAATAAATATACACGTTTGCCAAGATTACCCTGCTGGGGTTCGACGAGAGACGTGAGTTCACCCGGATATTCATGTTAGAAGAATAAACTTTGTCGGCAGTGTATACGAAGCGTCATTTGTCGTCACCTTCGGAATCCCGTTCCACTCAGGCCCGGCTGGCACATAGCCGCCAAAATACAGCGAAATGCCCTCGAGAGAGTTCATCGAAGAAGAGAGGGGGTGATTTGCAGCAGCCGTGGCGAAACTGCGATCAGCGGGCGCAAATTATCGCAGCACTTAGACAGCTCAATTCCCGTCCCCCACCAACATTCCTTCTTTATGGCCAAAATTTATATTGCCAGTGATCCGGCGAGAAAGGATTGTTTATCATATCCACGCTACCTTAATCTGGTTTCATACTATGAGAAACAGGATATGTTCATAGTTTTTGCTCAAAATTTGATGTACAAAAGACAACGCTGGAGAATTACCAAATATCTTGGCAGTGTGTTACTTTTAGATGAAAGCGAAAAACTAGACACTCGGAACTAGCTGAAATGGGGCGAGATTATAAAGGTTTGTTCCGCACTTTATTTTGTAATGCTTTTTCTACAAGTGAAGGAAAACTTGTTACTTTAAATACAATTGCAATTTGAATATTCTTAAAATAATTTAAGGAACCACTTAACCTAATATGTGCAGTATTAAACAAAGTGAAAGAATAACTCAGTATTTAAATACAGGAATACTTTAGCTTAAGTGCAAATAATGACTTATGATTAATATTGACCTTTCCTTTTCAAACGTATATTTCAGACCAGCATCTTAGTTGAAGGTTCTGCTAAATATCACGAAAATAATTCATTTTCTTACCTTATTCTCTTTTGACACAAATTTTCAATTGTCGCTTATAACGAAAACATGAATGCCAAATAATATAAACAAAAATATATAAGCATCTTTTTTAGTCCAATGACTGCTCATTTGTTTCGCTAATTGGTGGGTATCCCCTCCCCCTGGCATGGCGGTATTGTAGGGAAATTCTGAGTATGGGGACACCGATAGGGTGTCGCTGCGCTGTCGCAGTGGAGATGACGGAAGGTAATATCGGTTCTTAAACCGATGAATTAATTATTGCGCAAATAGCTCGGAGTTCTTTGCACCTTAAAGATTCGTCTCCAGAGTAAGAAAAACTCCGAAAAAGAAGGGGAAAAAAGATCAATTAGACTAATAAAATAAATTATCGAGCTCCACCAGGAAACTCAATTCTTCTGCCATCTCTCGACTGAAATTGATGCTGTGCCGTAACCATATACGACCGTCATCTCAAATTAGAAGATTACGCCTGAATATTGACAAATACATAATCAAGTATTTAAATGTTCATATTTATGAGAAAAAAGACCATATCAATATGTTAGGAATGACAATAATTTGTTCTATACATTAAAAATGCGAAGTTATCACTAAGGGGTGAATATAGCCTAATTCAAGGTAGGACAACATATGGAAAACAGCTGCATCTCCATCTTGCTGTTATATGACTTTATTTGTATTTTGTTTTATCTTTTTGAAAACATTATGCATTCTTTCATGGAATAGAAAGTTATAGCTTCACACATTACAGGGACTTTATTAATACTGTTGTAAAGTATTAGACAGTTTTGTGCATCAATTTATGTTTACAGTACTTTGAAATATTTTGGAAGAATGTTCAACAATTGCTGAAAATTGCTACGACTACAATGTATCACATGATTATTGCTTTGCGTTATGAGCATACGCTTACTACATAGTACTAGCGTCGCACAGTGGGAAGATAGCAGCGCAAATATTAAGTTATCATCAACTTACCATAGAGTGAGAATTATCATAGGGAAAGTCACAACTCCTTTTTACCATTGTAACGGAGAAAAGCGAACGCCTCTTAAGCTGAAACTTGCCCCCTTAGTACTAGTTTCAAATTAAGAGTGTTATGCGGCCTCTTCTGTTTTTCGTGTACTGGAATTCGCAATTAATTGACACACACACTAACCTAAATCTAACCTCGAGTAAATCCTAGAAACAGGTGGACCTAGTTGTTTGCCGCGGCTCGCTACGGCCTGACGGCCTACTTTGTTAATATAAATTGATAGCGGGTAAATCATCGTAATAGGGACAAATTTCCTTTAAACCCCACCCCCCAAAAGAAGCAGTTCCACCGCGAAGAAGTGAACTCACTATCTTTCCTTCATTAACCTTCCTTTTATTACCACAACACTCCAACCGTCGGAGCTATCACACCGTGGTGATGGATTTGGCTGATTATTTGCCTATATCTGTTAAAGTCAGTCTATCTTTGGTTAAGGATGCTCTTCTCCGCTGCCGTTCATGGAAAAAAAAAAAACAGATTTTTTCAGCAAGATTAACTTTCCTCTAAGGAAAAGTATCATACATCGCAGAGAAAGTTCACTTCTTTTGCAATTAAATTTAATTACTATCGTTCTAAAAATTATACAACTATTTTACAAAATTGTACATTCTTTTTACTCTGTTCATTTTTGAGTTTTTTCTAGATGGACTCCCATAATTGGGAATCATCGAAAATCCCAATAATGCGGTAGTAGCCCTTCACTCACAACTGACGGGGTAGAAACTTCTTAATGTATTAATGGAAACTCTTGACTTCACAATTAGGTATGAAGAAACTGAAAACTATTACTAGAAAATGAAGTGCGTTTTCAGTACTTCATAGAAAACATTCCGTGAGAAAATTAGGGGAAATACTAAAAGTTCCAGTCCATAAAAGAGCGATTCCTATCCAGTATCAAGTTCAGGCAGGCAACAAGTGGAAGAGAGAACATATATTCACAAAAATAATATATAGATCCTGGGTCTGTGGGAGAGAACGTCGACACACAGGTATTTTCATTTCCAGCATAAAAATACTCTGTTCATCCCCCATATCGGTCTGACAATGTCTTCTTATAAGGATATCTTTCCCACCGTGATGTGTTTACGTTGTTCTTACTTCAGCTGATTGTTTTTTCAATTCAGCAAACAATTTGTCTATCATGCAGTTATTACCATGCAGCATTAACGCCTTCAACTTTAGAAAAGCTTGGGATTTGGTGTTGTACAGGTTAAAGTATCAAATATCATGTAAGAAAAAATAAATTAAAACAAATCTTCTACATTGACTTGAAAATTTAAATAAAGTAATACTTAAATAAATTGTTCAAGAATTAAAAAGAAGTTCATGTATAAAAATGAGGGGCTACCAATTAAAATGCTAATTACACTGGGAAAGTGCATTGAAATGTTTTTATTCATACAGTTTAATTTAATACATAAAACAAAAAGAAATATATTAGATATCGAATTTCCGGAAAAATAAAATAAACAAGAAAGATGCCCAAAACACGACCAAATACATATGTATAATAAATGTATTCTCAATACTTCACACAGTATTTCAGCTTATAAAGTACATCAAAACTGTTCCGTGGTTTTTGCCCAAGAGCCAAAAAGGAAGAATTCCTTACCTTAACCAAGTCATTATCCAAAACTGCAGGAGGAGGTCCACGGAATTTTCCATGTGTTAAACCAAAATCTAATGATTAATTCCTCAATTAACAGTCTTCAAAGGAGCTCAGAAATTATAACCAAATAATTTATCTCGAAGCATTTCAACAGTATAACACAAAACTCGAAAGCAAATTAATACATACATTAAAAACGATCTACAGAAAGGTAATCCACTTTTTTTTTAATAATGTTTAACGCCCGTTTTAGCCACTAAGGCATCACAGGCCTTGGACAATAATGATATATGAAATAAAATGAAATGAAATGATAAACTGGGAAAGTGATTTATTTTTTAAGGAAGGATGCGTTCCAAGCCTAGGTTTAGGTATCTCTTAGGCATTTGCCATTTTTGAGGACTGAGGAAAACCTGGGAAAATACTTGTCACAAAGAATGGCACTGGTGAGAATAGAACCCCAGATCTTCGCTCATGAGTTCGCGCCATTTGTATTTTTAAAACTGCCTGGATAAAAACACTGTTATAAAAGGAATATCATAATTTTCCCATTTGACAAAAGGTCGAGGCACTAACAAACTTACCGTGGCCGAGATCGTTAAGGCGAGAAATCGTGAGCGGGAGGTCTGGGGTTCGATTCCCACCAGAACCGTTCTCCCTGACTGAGGGTTTTTTCCAGGTTTTCCTCAGTCCTCATAAATGACAAATGTAGGAGAGGTACTCTAAACTTTGGTCTAGAATGCTTCCTTCCTTTAAAAAAAATCTTTCTCAATTAATAATTTCATCTCATGTATCATCTGTGTCCACCGCCTGTGATGCCTCAGTAGTAAAAACGGGCTTTAAACACTATTCAGTGCTTGAAAGACAAACAGAAAGAAAGGAAAACGCCACCTCAAACAACCAATCAACAATGTATGCCGCTATATCTCTAAGCAATGGACAGTACTCAAAATGTTGGAGGGAAATGCAAATTAGTGGGCATCGCACTAGAAAAGAAAAGGGGGAAAAAAGCACCATAACTCTTTGCGTGCAGTTGTGTTCATGCACGAAACTGGAAAACGAGCCAACATATTTCTGCGCACTTCCAATATCACTTTATGCAGTGCTAACCCCTTTACGTGGCAACCTCTTTACTTCCCTTGCATTTTGCAATTCCCTATATATATATTCGTAAATTTTAAAAAAATACTCCCTATTTTTACTTCTTGAAAATTGCTGACATTTCACACATACTAAAACCTTTGTTACTATCCAATTTTTACAGATCTTCTACAGATCCATGTAAATTCACGTTTCACTTATTTAAATTTAATGCTGTGAGCAAATAAGGAACATCGTTCTACAAAGCTGAGTAGAAAAGTTGTAGACTAGTGAAATCGTGCATAATGTGTACCGTTTTAATATATAGAGCAAACAGAAGCTAGTGAATTCATCATAAATGTAAAACTAACTCTGAAAAAAAAGACAGCAGTGTCAACAGGTGTTTCTGATGCAACATTCCGCCAAAGATTTTTAATTCGTAGCGGTACAGTGACTGACCAGCAACGTGTTGCCAATCAGTGCTATCTGAGAGCAAGAATGTGCTAGATGACGCTAGAGAAGCAATATCAATATAGCTTGAGCGAAATCTATGTTGAACTTGGAACGCTAAAGTAAAAAACTAAAATTAAAAAGCATATTATTTATACCTTTATTCATCGTGAAATATTTAAAATTGTTAAAATGAAGGAATATGCTACAGCCGTTTTGGCCAATTCAGTGCCTGTGGAAGAGAAAGTTCACACAAGGAACACACCTTAATTAGAGAGAGAGAAAAAAAAAAGATCCTTGTTCGACACTAATATTTATTTGAAAATGTCTCACTTTAGAATTATATCAGTAAACATTCAATTCTTTCCAATTTATATTTTGCATTTATTTGCCAATAGTATTGAAATACCGTAGTAACACGGAGTAACACGTGAAATAGAACTAAGACGTTAATTGTTACTGGTTTAATTCGGAGATAGATTTTCAAGGTATTTATAAAATTGGTCTCTTTTATTTCACCTGAATCAGCGTTTGTTTGCCCACCAATGCACCATCACGCCACCTTATTTACACCTCGAATTCTTATAATTAAATATTACGTTTACCTAAATCGCCTCTATGATTTTGTAATAGTGATTGCGACAATTAATTGGTCCTGAGTTCCATTTTCGATCAGATGAAGTTATCAGGGAAATTTTCCTTACCGTGAGAGCTTTAAGGCGCCAAGTACTCCACGCTCATTTGCGTCATCATTAATTCATTTCATTCATTTCTACGGACTACATTTGGCGAAACATAAAGCGAATATGAAAGCCGGAGAAACTTTCTGTATAAGAAGCAGAATTCTGAATGTGCAGAGGGCTAATACAGACCGTATATAGTACGATTTACAATGTCTTGTGGGGTTGGGAACGAACAAAGAAATCGCAGTAGGTGAGCACGGTTTTCTGAAAGGTGTTTTAGAAGTGGAGAGGGGTAGAATGCACGACCCAAGCAATGAAGTACTGGCTACGAAATGAAGATCAGACAATAATTTCCTACCAGGAGCAGCTCAGATTGGGGTGAAGGTTTCAAAATTAAGAAGTTATAGGAATGGGTAACATTTGGATTGCAGGGGGGGGGGAACAGGAGGGGGGGCCTTGGAGGAAAATTAAGAAACGCCTGAGGGACATTAATAGGCAGCTGACTTTCGGAGTGTGCAGAAAAAGTTTCGCTGGAGATACAGTCGGAGCTGAAAATCGGGTGGGGGGTGGAGCGCTACATCCAAACAGGGGCTGGCTTGGTTTAGTTTAGACGCATGGGGGATGACCAAAATAACAGAGGGGGGGGAGGTACGAGAATCTACCCTATAAATGGGGGAAGATATTCTTTAAAACATCCGCGCAACGGCGGATGGCAATGTTGCCCAGTAACAGCCTCAGGGCATATTAACCTAGCTTAGTTTTTATATTTTGGTTCCGGGCAATTCCTTTTCCAAATTCTTTCCAGAGATACAATTAATAATTCATTCGCCACATTTTCTGGTCTAAAAATTAAAATTCTACGTTCATCGAGCTGGTAAAGCTGCGAGGCGGCTAAGTTTTTCATGCGTCTGTGATAGGAATAGGGTACTCTTTATGAACGGCAAAAAAAGTACAAATTTTATTTGCTTTGTTTAGTATACTTTTCTTGCAATTAACGGTAATTTTGGGAATGTACATTCTCACATAGCAGTGGAAATAATTTTATATTCCTCATGGAAGGTTAGAGTGTTACGTCATAAGGAGCTTAAGGTGCTAAGGCGTTGCTACATAAGAAATCCGACATTACAGTAGTAAATAAGATCAAGTTATAGCAACATTTTCATAACTTAAGTCTGCAACACTTTCGTACAAGTGGCCTGTAAGTATTAAGTTGTAGCAAAGTTTGACAATTGCGCGAAGAGAACGGGCTGTCAGTCCTGGTGTGTAGTGGTAACCTTACTGACCTCCTAAACCCAAGATCGCGGGTTCAAACCCGGCAATGACCGATGAATTTTTTCGGGTGTAAAAATCCTAAGTATGGGTTCCTTCGAAAGGGAAGTAAAGCCGTGGGTCCCATGTCGTACATTTACGGCACGAAAAAGCACCTCAAGCCTGAAAGAAGAGGCCTCTGAGCAAAATTTGTCGGCCGTTTCACGCCCTGAATTGAATGGGACGCTGATGCTCTAAGGTGTTAAAGAGCGTCCGTAAATAAACCAAAAAAAAAAAAAAAAAAAAAAAAAAGGGAGAGAGAGAGAGAGAGAGGGAGAGAGAGAACGGGCCATCTAATCACAATATAAAGTTCAGAGGAAGAGATGATATTACCTTTGACAATGTGTTCTCAAACACATTTAATGATTCACACATTTTAGTTTCATTTATTTCGAACGATGAAATAGCAGAAGGAAGATGAATGAAATGTGGAATTATGAAACAAAGATTAGACTTCACTTCTGAGTATGAATACCTTTTGAGTACTTCCATTGCAGCCTCATTGGGATTAAAAGAAATTGCTTCATTTCTGAATTGTTTTTAGGTGTTTAGCAGCCATGTGCTCCTGCAAAATAAAATTGTTTCTGGGGAAAGGGGTACGCTGTTGCCACTGTTTTAAATACTTGTCTAACAGCTGCTTTCCTAAAAACAGTTTTACAGAAGACATGTTATTAACGAGTAGAAAATTAACTCTGATTGTCTCTGATGCACGAAGTAACCCATATGCAAGTTAGAAATATTATACTTGTAAAGTTTTACCGGTCTTGATCGTATAACTGACTCTATCAATCACAAAAAGCAATGCTCGCAGTACAGAACGCCATCTGGCCATAGCCAATTTGGTGAACCAATGAAACATTTTGCAAATGTGGAGATGTTTGTGGCTTATTTCTTCTATAGAAAAGTGTCAAGTGGTTCATTTTTAAGTGAACCAAGTATAACATTTGCAATGTTTGGTCCGTCATGTAATTTCTTGAACTGAAATTGCCAGTGCCTTTTAAATATTTTCATTGTAATGCTACATCACATAGCGTTAAGACAAAATTGATTTGTCTTTATATGCTTTTGGAAGAATCTACGTAGAATTGGGTTAGTTAATTTCCAGAGGAGAATAACAGCTGCTAGAAAAGCTGACATAAAACATGCGAAAACTATGAAAAATGTTTCCTGATGCTGGAATATTCATTAAAAAGGTTCTGAACAGGAAAGTTTTTTGCGTATTGTATCTTTGACATTTCCTATTGCTTGCTGGAGTTGAAATATTGAATCACTTGGAAGCGTTTCTCATACTCCCTTGGCAATCGGTCGTTAACATTTCAATTTTAATTCTCTTGAAAACTGCGCAGTTTCTCCCTTCGTTTGCTTTTATTTTAGACATTTTTAGTTTAACAAACATGAAAAAGTATCACAAATACAATTCCTAAAGGGAATTAACTTCACAACACCAAATCTGAGCGAACTTTGTATTGAAAAAACAGCAGGCCATTGAAGGAAAAGTTTGATTTGGAATTGCAAGGGATGCTTATCTTTTTCTACTCGCAGTTCTTGCCTGGTCGAAACGACTCACTTTGCATTGAAAACAGGGATTGTATTATGCGGAGTTTATATTTTCCTCTTCCTGGATCTTTTGCTATGTCCAATGTGACTTCGCACGTTAAGTATGACATTCACCCTCTAGCGAAGCAAATAATTTCCCTGTTTTGCTACTTAAGTTTATTCATAGATGCGGGTTTCAACCTATTACTAAAGTTAGTTCTATGAAAGGAAGCAAGTACGTATTATAAAGTAACATATTAAAATACGATTCTTTCAATAATATCAGCAAAATATGTGTTTATAAAGTTAAGCTTAGTATGTAGCAAATGCTATGAATCGCAAAGAAACGTCAATTAAATTACAGTTCAATCGAAGAAACAATGTTATAATTAACGTAATATAATTATATTCGTCAGATTACTTTCTCATCGACCTCAGTGCTTCATGTGCAATTTGAAAAAATGCTTGGACTATTTTACCTTTTGAAATGCATATGAAAACAATAGCAGCAGCCTCGGTTCTTCATAATATGGACGGTTGGGTTCCTAAATTCGAATAGATTCCTTTTTAGAGTGAATTGGGGGTGTACAGCTTGTGACTTCACCGACAGAGCTCACCAAACGATCCTGGTGACTTAATCTGGTTACTTTCCGATCGCTCTTTGTTTTCACCTGCGGTGCATGAGGAGAGCCCGAGGTTGCACTTTGTGTATATGTTCAAAAGATTGCCCTCCCTTTCCCCGTACTACTCCAAAGTCGCTACAAAGCCTTTACAATCCGCTATTATCGCTCTTTTTCCTCCGCCCCTCCGCTGTCTGTTTACACAACATCTGGGGGTGGGAGAAGGTGGTAGAAACACAGCGGAGCTTATGGGTCCCTCCAGCTCTTCCTCAGCTGTAGAATAGAGAAATATTCACTAGCAAATTTAATATTTCCAAATCCCTCCAAAGCCACGGTCCCCCCTGAATTCTACTTCCAAGCCAACCAGGCGTTCACTGCCCGTAAAAACCAGAGAAGGCCTTTCCAGAACTGAGGTAAATAATAAAATACCAGACAAGGGTAACTTAATTATAGCTTTCGGGCATTGAAATTTTCAACATGGGAATCCGTATCAGAGTTTTCTCAGATCTTGCGGGTCTAATGGAGTAATAATAATAATAATAATAATAATAATAATAATAATAATAATAATAATAATAATAATAGTGCTCCAGCGAGGCAGTAACTACACAAAACTTATTAAAATGTATACTTGATTATACGTAGGAATATATCTTTTGGTGATATATCTTCAATAGAAGTTTCTGGAAAGGAACTTTAGTGAGTTCATTAAAACGTGCATAATGCAATCTCATTTCTAGGTCAACGAATCTGAATATTTCCTTCTTGTCAATTTCAGTTAACATCGAAAAGACCAGTTTCCACAAAAATGTAATAGAAAACGACAATAATAAAATATCAATAGCAATTT